>JALIRH010000023.1:8717861-9274989 GCA_023055505.1 Callipepla californica brunnescens | reverse complement strand
GGAGGAACCACTGTCCTTGATGTTTGTTACCATGAAAAGGATCTTCCCTCTTCACATGAGAAAATCATGTATAATTGTTTAAATCTTTCCAGACCTCATGCTTGGTGATAAGTGATCTTGTCCTAAAAGATCATCCATTTTAAACAGTAGCTATAGTATAATAAATCATTGCTCCACTGTTCTCCCTCTACTGCCCTGTCAAGCATGTCCTGTAACTGTCACTGGTGTTTTTTCATGGAATATTTTCATTTCAATTCTATTTTTGTTTACGGACTAGTAAAGATTGAATCCATATAATTAAGTGCACTGTGCATATAAAGGGTAATTACTTGTAAGTCCAAAGAAGATATTTTAGATCATAAACTCAATTTTTTTCACCTTTCCATCTATATAATCTATTGGTATTATTACTTTGTATGTTATATTACACAATTAATGCTTTCCTTATTTGTGTAAAAGTACATGATTAGTCTGAAAGTTTTTGTATTTGAGCTGCCAGAATTCATAAATGTGAATATCTGAAGTTCAAATTCAAATCAAACTGTATCTGTCTCCTTCAGATAATATCATAATAGCTCCCATTTAATTATATTGGTTTCTAAATAATTAACGTAAACACCCACATTCTCTTCACAGCAGTTATAGTTTACCTATTGAGGCTAATGAGACAACTAAATTCTGCAGATATTTTCTGATATTTAAAGCATGAAGGATTATTTTTTATACAGAACAATAACTTTTTTATTTGCAGTCTACAGTGCTCCTTCAGAAAATTGTTTTTGAAAAAGTTGAAAAGGGCTTACAACTCTGAAAATACGCGTGAGTTCAAATTTTATATTTATTCATACTTATCAGTCTATTTGGTTTTATTCTTAAATTGATTTTTTTTTCTTTTTTTGTTTGTTTGTGTTTTGTTTTTGTTTTGTTTTTGTAGTTTATGCTGCCACAAGCTCTGTGCAGAAATTGGAAACCCCTTTGCTGAAAATAAAGGTCATCATCAATCAGAGGCAGTTGGAAGCACTATTCTTCTCTTAAACCAAAATCCTTGAGGAACGGAGTGAAGGAAATTTTGATCACATCCATAACTGTTGGTGAAAAATGTTTAATAAGAACACTAAAAAATAGAATGATGAATAAACACTGTGAGCAAAACTGCTTTTAATCTCAACCTGACTCAATAAGGAAGGAAACAATTGGTGTTCTATGCAAGGAATTAGTTTAATATACAAGAGTTCATCAGTTAGACTAATTTTCTTTACAATAAAGTTCTTGGTTGGAAGGAAGCTGAAGTAGCTTAAACTCAGGGTTGTACATAGTAAAAATGACTGTGTAGAGCCATTGCACTCTATTTTTACCAGACAGCACTTGAAATGATAAAAGAAATTTAATAGAACAAATTATGCACTTCATAGCACAGTCTTGTACTTTCAGCTACAATTTCAACACTGCCATCACTTATTATTCTTCGTTGTCATGCCTGAGTTGTTACTATTTAGTTATCAAACAGACATTTGCTTTTTGTTTATTTTTCCTGAGAGCTGTGTCAAGACTTTTATCAAACATCTGAGCCTTACCAAAGAAGGACTTTCAAGACTACAATCTTCAGGCAATCAATATCACCAATACAATACTGTTTTTCATCCAAATTCACAGCAAAAGAAATGTTACAAACCTCTTGATCCTTGAACATCAGTGAATTGTCACATTTCCCCTGGCTTAGGACCAAGTAGTAAATGCAGTACAATCTAAATAGACATGCATGAGATTTTTCATCTCGTTTTGCTGTTCGAATGAACTGTTTTTGTTTCCCTGTCTTTTTCTGTCTTCCTACAAAGAACAAGAAAGTAGAAAACTGAAGCATAATAGTTGGCCCTGTGAAATAGATGTGAAAGATCTTCCTGTAAAACAGCTTTTATTTAGAAGTAATTATACTGTGTGCATATCCCGGAATAATGCAATACTAATTAATTAAATTACTTGCAAAATGACAGGTACACAGTCAAAATCACAGTTATTTCTTGCTCTTTGGACAGTATTGTTATGAGGGCTGCTTTGAAAGTAATGCCTCTTATTTTACAATGTGGGTCCAAACACTGCAGTATGAGAGTAAAAGTTGAAATTCCCACCAATATACAGTTGCACTTTATTCCTATGTGACTGAAGGCAGCAGGAGAGCAGTCTGACAAAATGATGTCTGACATGGAAGTGTGTGTGAAAAGAAAGTGTGTCACTAAATTCCCCCATGCAAAAAAAAAAAAATGTCACCCATTAAATTTTATTGTAACTTACTGAATGTGTATGGACACCAGACAGTGGATTTGAGCACAGTGCCCACTGGACTGCATAGGCAACCTTTTCCTAGCAATGAAACTGTTATAGCAGCTGTGAAACAATATGTTTCTTCTGCTGGTGCAGATTGTTACAAGTGCATCATGAAAGTTCATTTTGATCACAGACAAAAATGCACAGCTAATGGTGGTGACTATGCTGAAAAGGAGGGTTTTGCAGCTGAGAATATGGTCTCTCAACTAGTGCTATTGTGCTCTTTGTATCTGTTGCATTTTCCATGGAAATAAATAGTTTTCAAAGGAAACCCTGCCAACATTTTCAGCTTGCTACTGCATTTCTGTATTCCACAGATATGCATGCATTCACTGAAGTTCTGGGACACTTGTGTCCTTTTTTTGAAGTCCCCAGTCCTTCAAACCATGTTTATAAAAAGAATGAATGATGATAATCCTTGTGAGTAATACAAGTATATGTTATAAATACTCAGCCAGATCTGTATGACATTCGTCTTCATCCAAAATAGCTCATGGAAAAGTATGACTTCTTGAGCTTTAACCTAGTCTTTGATATGGAGTAAACTGTGTAACAAGAATTTGCAACTGAGGAGAAGTGCTTATAGTACTTTTTTTCTGCTTTTGACTCACCCATCCTTGAAGACTTCTCCTTGCTGGTTGTGCTTCAAGACAAACAGCCAGACCTTATTCTTCCTTAGGTAGCTAGCTCAGTAAAGGCTTCATTCTGTCTCTGACAGGAAGAACGTATGTGCACTTCAGTCTTTTTAAGCTTATTGTAATCATTCACATCTCTGCTGAGGAATACACAACTGTGGATCAAGTAAAACAGAAAACATCAGCATATGTTGACAAGTATAGATATAACCCTTCACTGTTAACTGTAATCTGCTGGTCTACTGACTCCTGACTTTCAGCAAAGATGACCTTTAATATCTGTGCCAACATCACAGGAATTTTCATTGACAGTAATTTAGCAGACAAAGTCCAATCAACATGTGACATCATTTTGTGCTTTCCTGCCAGGATGTCATAGCTCAGGTTTGTGTTTACCTCTAAAGGTTTAAAAGTAAAAGACTCTCCATCATTCCTTAGATAAGGCAATCATTCTTTGTCCAAAGGTAAGAAATTTAACCATTGTTAAATTATAAATTTGTCAGGGATGGGTCTGCAGGTTGAAGGCTCAGCTGAGGAGAGCAGAAGTCTGTAGATGCAAAACAATCATAGGTTTTGACAGCAAGAAACACTGTTTTGTGTTAATATAAAAGTTTCCAGTAGTATTTGCTCAATAGCAATTGTGGGATTTTGTTTTGTTTTGTTTGTTTTTCTGAAATACTCAGCCATTTTTCATTAGGCAGTCACTATTTGTGTTGTCTGGAGCCGCAAACAGAAGTCATAGTGAATTTTCATCAGAACTTAGTCATTATCTAAAACAGAGAAGTTAATGTTTTTTCAATTTCTGGCATGTGACTCAACATATCGAAAAATGGAAAATACTTAGAAGCAAGCAAGTAAATTTTAGTAATATTATGAGACAGAAAAGCAATGTTAAATTCTCCCACTTCTAAATTTTGATTAGTATATGTGCTAGAATCATGATATTTTCTTACAGACTTCAAAGAGCTGGATTACACTGGGGATACCTTCACTGCCCTGTTGCAATTTAAGATGTGAGGCATCACATTCATTAGAAAAATTCATATATTCACTGCCATTCTGTAGTCCTTAATTCTGAAAACCAAGATTTAACATGCCTCTAAAGATCCTCAGGTTTCTGTAAAGGTCAGAGTGACAAAGAACAATATGAGGCACCAAGTCTGGGAATGAATTTATACCACCCTGTCAACCAGCCTTCTGCAGGAAGGTGTTTACAATTCTGAGCAGTCTCAGAACATCGTAGATGTTACAAAGATAACTTAGAAATTGCCTGATGCTGGGATAATGGATCCAGAAGAAAGGAATTAGGTGGCAAGGAAGTTAGGAAGCTGGAAAACTTCTCTAGGAAAAAGGGGCATTGAAAAAGGGATTGAAAAAGGGGGACAAACTCCCTTCCCCTAGAGGTGACTACTATCAGCTTTGAAGAAAAGGTATTCCTTCAAGGAAGATGCTGTGTGCCACTGAGGCAAGTGGACCATCACTGAGAAATGAATCCAGCACCAGAAGAAATAAGATGTGCTGGGGCTGATAACCAGGAAAACAAGTCAGAGATTCAGATGAAATCCAAAGCATGCAACCCATGTGAAGGAAGTTTGTGTGGTGCCCATCATCACTGCATGTCAACTCAGTATCAGTAATGATCTGTAAAGACGGAGAAAGACAATGGTGAATTTCTGGACAACTCTGGCAATATGAAGGAAATCTCTCTTCGTCCCTACAGGCCCACCTCTCATCTGGTTCAGTACCTCGAAAGGAGAGAGAATGAATGCTTCTCAACCTGTGTGAACCAGTCTCTCAATAACTAAAGAGTAAGTATGCCTATGTTCAAGAGAGAGGACATACTGGGTACACACCAATTGCCATCTTGTGGTTTTACTGTTGTGACAGGACCAGATGATGTGTGTAACCTCAGTGTAGACTAACACAGGAGAAGATATGTCAAGGCATAGCTTGACATATATTTTGGTATAGCTGTCTTGGAGACAGAGGACATTAAGCAGCTGTCTACCTTTTCTGGACTCTTGCAGGAAAATTCTCTTGTGCTGCTGCTGACAGTGAAATTTTCTACTAAATGTTGCCCAGAGAAGAATGAGAGTAAATAAACAGTGATACACTGAACTGTGTGCCAGAAAGAAAAATTCAAAATTTCATGCCAAAAGATTGCTTTACTTGGAGATTTCTTTTTGCTTCCAAACATCACAAAGATTGCACCAATTTATTGAGCCTTCCCCTTAGGCTTGACTGATTTTTGACTACTTTTATTTTCAAGAACTGATAACTTACCAGCTATGACTTCTGTAAATTCTCATAGTCCATTCCTCCCTAATCTGTTTACTGCTGACAATAAAAGAACAACAACAAACCTACAACAGAAACAACAACAACAACAAACTCAGCCATTTCAAGGTCATTGTCCAATTTGAAAACTAAGGAATAATTTGTACATTACGTCAGGAAGATGTGACCAAATAACTCCTTTTATTATGCTTTTTTTAGAGTCAAAACATACAGGAAAGCTCAAGAGTACATTGTAGACATTTAAAAGCTATTTATGTATTCAAATATTTACTATATGATTCTTTGTACATACATGCAGGGTATTTCTTGGATCTTTTGAAGAACTACATTGCCGGAACATTAAGTCCTCCTAGATAGTCAGAAAATTAATCACTACAGGAACCTCAGAGATTTCTTATGTTCTCGAAGGTATTTTTGGTGAATGAAAACAACAGAAAGGTTTTTTCTTCTCCAAAACCAAAACCAAAACACAGCATTTGAAGTTTACACCTTAACATGTATAGTAATATAATAATATAATATACACATAACTAGAATAAATTTTAAAATAGCATTACATTTTTTAAAAATAGTCAAATGACTCTTTGATGTGCTCTTCCTAGGAAGAAATGTTATTCTTTCAAGTGTGTAAGTTCCTCATATCAAAGTATTTTAAGATTTCTTTTGCCAGATATTTGTCCTGATCTGTTTGTAAAGCTTGCATTTTACACTGTAAGAAACATACAAATTTTTACCTTTAGAAATGATGTAAAGACTGAGCATTAAACTGTTCCAGCAAGAGATGCAAAAAAAGCTAAGGCTAAAGAGTTGTAAATTATGACATTTGAAATTTGTGAAAATAAGTCCAAAGATTATGTAATAAAATGAGAAAGATGGATATTCTAATGTATACATATGTTATTACATCTCTGAAGCATTTATTAAATCTTTTTTCCTTTTATTCTCTAATCCACTCTCAATTTTTCTTGGGCGAGTACTTTTGTTTAGGCAGTCTCTTCTGGTTCACTGTTTAAATTCAGCTTAAGTTTGCATTCCTTAACTCATAATCACTATGTTATATCAGAATCTGGGTCACTACAGCAGCTGTAACAGTCTATGCAAATTTCTGGCCCTCGACTCAAGGCAAACTGGGAATCCTGATCCAAATAAGAAGCAAATTTAAATCAAGATCAGACAGGACTTCAAGTGAGAAGCCAGAAAGTTCTAAAATTAATATGAAAAAGAAGCTCTTCTCACTCACACCGTGGTGCACTTTGGGCATTTTGGTAGACTCTTTGTGGAGTATTAAACATTTCAGTCCATTTTTAGGAATCTGCCTTGCATCCTAATGTGATATAGATATCTACAGGAATATATACATTGTGGCACTTGTGTCTGTCAGTCCTTGTGGTCTCCCTGATGTTATGGCAAATCAAATTTGTATCTCATAGCTTTAAATTTCTAATTTCTTCCTAAGGTAACTGCACCCAAGGTCTAGCAATCAAGGACATTTAATGGCCTACGTAGTTCAATTCAATTCTTTTCCCATCTCAGAGAATTCCTTGACTGTCAGAAAGTTAGCTCAAAATACTGACATATGAATTATTAAGTATGTGAAAATGTTATCAGTATCTTGTAAAAGACCTGCAATGATTTCATGGAAAGCAGGAATTAAACTTCTCAAACTGTTTTTCCAGGTGTCTACTGGACTTTCTGTCTTCTTAGCTGTACATTTTACTAAGACTCACTAGAAATTTCTTGAACCCACCAATCCAGCTACTAATTATCCTTCTCTTTCCTTCTTTTATTTTCAGGTATCCAGGCTTACTGAATACTAACCACATCACCTACTCAGTTGGTAAAGGATATTATCCTCAGGATCTGCTGTTTTCTCTGCAATTCAGTCTCCTGATTCCAGTTGCATTGATGGAAGACTTTATTCACAGTGTACTTCTGATGGCTCTTAGCTTGCACATCAAGATAAATAAGATGAAACCCTGCAACTTTGTCAAAGTTTGCAATTAATACCTCTGGATAAGGATTTCAGCTCTTCAGAGAAAAGGCCTTTTCATGTATCATCATGTATCTCGTGTTTGATATAAAAAATTAAAACGAAGTGCACATTTGGAATCCATAAAAACAGATTGTACTTATTTCTAAAATTTATATTTTAAATACTGATTTCACAACAGTAGCATTATGCAAGACATGTTGTATATGACCTAAGGTAGATTTTTTTTTATTTCCATAAATTAAAGTAAAAATTGTGGCTGTATAACTATCTGCAACTGTCTCAGAAATGGTATAAAACCATCCCTAAATACCAGTGGCTGGAAAAACTATTGAAGTCTTTTAGATAGCTGCACCTCACAATGTTTTGGTACGTACTGGATTGTAGGTACGGAACGGTTAGTGTTGCTTTTTTTTTTTTTTTTTTGTAGTAAGCAGAAATGAAGGTTATAATATCCTGTGATATAGCAGGAAACTTAAAAAAGTGCTACAGAAATACTGAATATATGTAGCTTCACTGTGTATACTCAAACAAGTATACTCATCTTTCTATTACCTTCAGTGTAACAGCATAAGATTATCCACATGCAACCCAAAATTCTGTCTGCGTGAAATGTATTTGGAGGACAACTAATACAGAAAGAAAATTAAAAAAAAAAACAAAAACAAACAGATAGAAACAAACAAACAAAACCACCTTCAAGGTAAAACGTGCCACTACCATAAACAACTTTTGCAAAGAGCAGCAATTTGAATATTCATTTTAATATCAGCGCAACTTTAGCAGGGTAAAATGATGCCCATTGAAATCCTCAAATATTCATTGTCACATTGCTGTGAAGAAAAAGGTGAAGAGAGTGGACAAGTACTGTTTATTCATGCATGAAGGGGTTATAGTGACTCAGACTTCTGATACATTCTATTTTCAGGGCCAGTTTCTAATCCCAGAAGAACTGCAGAGCTCCAAGGTGAAGAAAACATGCTACTCAGTTTGCTTGCAAAAGAAGATTTTCAGTCTCTCTCTCTCTCTCTCTGGAGTTACAAGAATAACAGAACATCTAAAATTAGAAGCTCACCCTTGTACTCTTCGTAAGCCACACAGCTTGTACCTGCTGTGACATATGTAGGGGCTCTGCTGATTTTTGCAGTTTGATTGCCTGACTTTTTAATTACTGTCAGTAGCTAATGCTTCTGAGCAAAGTATTCACTTTTTTGCCTGTTCCCCTGCCTCCTCAGGTTTCTTCTGAACATATTACCAAAAGTAATGTCTTCTGTTTATCCTATCATCTGAATCCGTATGATTGTTGACTTAACAATCTTTTCTATGAAAGGTGTCAGTACAATCATAAATACTCACTAAAAAAAATATTAAAATATATGTACAATAGTTACTGTAGTATATAATTAGCAGCCAAGTTAGGATCATACTGTGCAAAATACTGTCCAAATGTGCCGAGAATGACAACTCACAAGAAAGAGCTGTATTGCTACAATAGGAAGTCAAAGAAAGCATTATTTACTGGGTGGTTTACAGCAGTCCCCTGTTAGATTGATATCTCTACTGACACAGAGTGAAGGCAGCTATGATGACTTCTCTTTACTCTCCTGGAGCAGAAGCAGAAAGATGATGTCCATTGTTTTTGGTGTCAGCTATGTGTAAGGATATTTGAATACTAAGTCTTTTAACTTCATCCATGTCAATGTTGTGACTGAACAGCTTAGATTTTACAGTATACTTAGGGCAATGTGCTGATGAATGTGCATAGACCAAATCTGTAACCTGAAAACAAAACTGGGGAAAATACATACGTGTAGCATGTACATAGTTTATGATACATGAACTAGAGAGGATACAGATTGTTGCAGTGTTTTGAAACTGTTTGGCTTGGTATTTCAAAGGATACTTTTGGATTATCATGTATAAACAAATTCCTAGCTCTTCTACAGAAAGTAGGTATAGAGGGGATAGGAGACTTAAAAAACAAAAACAAAAACAAATAAACAAAAAAAAAAACCCAAACACATGTAAAAAGTACTTTGTTAAACCAAAAATAATCCACCCAACCACGAGCATTTTCATCCTTATAATCTATGTTGTTGTTTGCACTGAAGACTCACAGTGTTCCATTGAGTCAATACCACTTTATCTGCCTGATTTAGAAATGGAAGCCATTCCTCAGACTAGATTTAGTTGTCCACCTCAGTTATTTATTTGGAGGAAATGAGAAAAGAAGGCTGTTGCTGCTCTGGTGGCCAGAAGTAACAGCTGGTATTTTTTACTCTTGAAAGAATTGCCAAGAACAGAAATGTGGGGGCACTAGTGTCACAAAAGACTGAGAAATCTGTCTGAGCAGCTGTCACTGTGATGAACATAGTGCAAATATGCAAAATGCTACATAGGTTTGCCAAAATCTTCAGTGGTTTTGGCATCTCTTAGCTGTAAAATGGGATGTTCTGTGGATGGTTACAGCAATAGTAATGTCAGGCACCTCTCTACTGCAAGTAGTAAGATGTAAGGTCTTTTACTGCATGTTTATTGAGATGCTGCCAACAGGACAACAGAACTAAGACTGAGGCATCAGTATGCTTCAGTGACTTCACATATGAACTGTTCTTTAATTTAATTTAGTTTCACAATCAAACAAATATGATACAACTTGTTAACAGTTTAGGGTGGTGAGAAAGAGATGTGCAAAGGAGCAGGTCTTTAGCTCCAGTGTCAGACAAAGAGCTCAGAAGGGAGATTTGGCTAAAGAGGAAGGGAAAGGCAAAAAAAAAAAACAACTAGGATTGCACAGTTTTTTGTGTATGTCTATTGTTCTATATAAAAGAAGCAAGTATTTGGAAATAGGCCACTGTTATGTATCAGCATACTTTCTTCTTTTTCTTTTATATGAATTCAGCTCTTTGTATCTGAAATTCTCAATAAATACATGATAAGTAAGGTTTTATCGGTGCTTTAATGGGGTAATATTCCCTTAAAAGTGCTGAGGGAGCTGAATAATACTTTTTAGAGTGGGAAAGTGCCACTTCTGCTCTGTTCTCTACATTGCATGCTAAAATGGAAGTGACGATCATATCTGATTGTTTCATAACTGCAGTCTAATTCATCTAGCTGGGACAAGAGAAATAATTTGAACATCTGAATAACAAGAGTAGCTAACACATGGACTAGATGGATTTCTGTTATGGCACGTTAGCTAAAGAATAGCTATTTTTTTAATTTCTGAACTCCATGTTGAAGTAAAAAGAAAATAATTAACTAAACAGTAATATTCATTCTCCACCCACCTGTGACTTGTGTGGGAAAGCTTTTACTTCTGTGTATTAGGCAGACAAATGGTCCATAAGCATGTGGCTACATGTCTTTTAAAAGGCACTACTGGCAAAGTATGATCTTAACTATTTGACATCTATGTGCAATGAGATGCAAAGTAAATTAAAAAAGATGTATCTCAAAATATTAATCCACAAAATAATACCAAAAACTATAGATTATTTTTCAGTTTCTTTCAATGCAAGTAATTAGAAAACAATAATGTAAAGAAACACTCATTTCTACCAAAGAATTATATATAATCATATTCTTTATATATTTATAATGGAATATTTATATATTCCATATATATTTCTGTAGGGAGTAAAAAAGAGCATCAACATAAAAAATAAAAGAATTAGATGTACACACTTTCTGAAGGAATATAAAGAGGGAATCATAAGTTGAGTATGATATTTTGAAAGAAATTTGGAACCAATGGAAATGAAAAAAGATTGGCACCATTATCTGGGCAATGTACAGTTGCAGTAAAAACAAATAAACAAAATGTAATGATGCATAAGGAATAGGGTGGGAATAACAGCAGAAAATTTAATGTCACAACATGAATCATTGAGATTTTCTCCTCTGGAATATTGTTCTTATTATTCCAACTCTGAAGGGATGTAGCAGAATAGAACAAGCTGTTCAGAAGAAGACTGGAATGACTCAAAACTCAAAACATCTTTTCTGAAGAGAGATTGAAAATATATGGTTGGTTTATTTTAAAGAGAACATAAAGTGAGAGATAAAATATAAGTATATTCCAGTGGTTTGCATAAGAGCTACAGTACAGAGGATCAAAGAGATCTGTTGTCATCACTTCCGATTTTTCACTTCAGCGAAAAAGCACAGTTGTAAACAGATAAAATACAAAGATCATATTCATTATATTTCAAAAGAAATCCTATGGCAAAGACAAACAGTTCTTGATGCTTACATGGGGAGATTTCTCCTAGGAAACTGTAAAGTTGGTTGGAAATGACTCCAAAATAATTGTTACTATTGCAAAGCTACAGAATGGAAGAACAAATGTGTCTGTGAGGATGTGTTAAAATTAGATGAATTGCAGAGCATTCATACAGTTATTATTTTTTACTTTGTGATGAACTCCTTTGTGACTGTGGGCAATAGAACAATTACACTTTTGAAAACTGCTTTACTTTATGTTTTCTAGGCACAAAAATATAGGGTCTATTTTTTAAATTATTTGTCCTTCTGTTTTTTTATCTGTTAGAGATATCTTCTTATCAACGGGGTTTTTAAATTTTTTCATTTCTAAGATTATCTATAAAACTCAAAATAAATTCAAGAATGAAAGTGAAATGCGATATTTAGTAGCATTTTTATAGGCACACACACACAAGATCCATAGTTTCATCTTATTTTTAAAATTTTAAAAGTTTTGACTTGTCCTTAAAAGAATTAGGCCTGAAACATTCATTATTCACAGAGATTTTAAAATAAAAAAAGCAATGTTTAACCTAACTCTCTTGATAATGCAAAGTATTAGCATAAAGAGATTAATCTGTACTCACAGCCAGACTCTTCTACTTGTTATCTCCTTCAAATTTTTGAGAGACATTTTCAGTTTACAGTTAATTCTAAAAGATACAAGAAGTTGCTCTACTAAAAATCAACCACAAAAGGACATGGTTTATATCACAAACTTAGAAGACATAGTATGTATTTAACATCCTTTTTAATTAGTGAGATGTTTTATTTTGTTGTGTATGACTGTATGATTTTCTTTTCACATTTTTCATGATGTTTCCAGATTTTAATAATAATTTAATTTTCAAGACTTGGGTAAGATTGGTTTTGTGTAAATTTAAACACTCCTTATATAAACTGGACTGCCATAAAGCTTCTCTTTGTCTGTTTATAATGGCTTGCATCTAGATAGCCTGTCTGAAATGAAGAGTATAACCTTCTCAAGTTCTCTTTAAATGCTATACATGCTTTTCTTTTTTACATGTTGCTATATTTCTACTTTGGAAAAACTCTAAACCTCTTTTCTCACTTCTATAATAGAAAAAGCACTGCTGACTACAGTACTTGATGGCTGTTGACTTCTCCCAAGGAGATATTCTCTCCTTTAGGTACAAATTGGAAAATAACTACTACGAAATAAGAATTTGGAGTCTTTTTTCCCTGGTCTCTAGAAAATGAGAACAGTTATAACCTTTAGAGAAGAGCAAAGACTATTCAGAGGTCTAAAATGGAAGGTTGTGAATAAGAACAAAGTTGTGCTACAATAGAAACTGAAATATAGAGAAAGGGAAGAAACTTTTCTCACTGTAAATAAAATAAAAAAATAAAATATGACATTTGTTAGATATGTCATACACAGAAGTGATGAGGGACCTGTGTTCCCAGACCAGATGCTATAAGAATGTGTTGTTAAGACATCTTGTAGTAACACTTCATAGTCATACTTCTGAAAAAAGCTTTATATCTCGAGTTATAACAGAAACCTGATGAGCAGGTATGGTGAACACCAAACAGGTGATAACACCAAACAGGTGATAAATGACTATCTGACCTTCAGCGAAGTGATATACTGAGGATAGTTCCTAAAAACATTCCACAAAATTCAAAGCATTTTCTTTTGATCTTACAAAAATGTGGGAACTCATCAGACAGTGTGAATGAGATTGTTTCAGTCCATAATTTCTTTGAATTAATTAATCCTGTGAATTTGCTTAAAATTAATTTCATTTAATCTTTAGAACCTTGCTATTGTTCTGAAATAACTGAATCATGCTCTAGACAACACAAATTTTACATGGAAATTAAAACAGAATACCATATGTAATTCCAAAAAAGAAAGAAAGGAAAGACAGCTAATTAGTAGACACGGGGGAAGCATGCAAAATATAAAAGACAGGAGACTCTGACTTATGAAATTCAAATGAGAACAAAAACTTGATAATGAAATCTTGACTAAGGGAGTAAATAAAATAAAAAAAGAGTCCATAGATTTTATGACAGAAATTCCGTCCGGTGCCAAAGAAAAGCAACAATTCCTTGTTTCAGCAAGCCAGAAAAATATGCCCTCCCAACCCCCACCCCCCCCAAAAAAAAAACAAAAAAAAAAACAGAAGAAAAGGTAAGATTTCTCATTATCCTTTTATTGGATGTGAACTGACTATGATAAAATATAGAAGAGTAGACTTTATTCTTATTTTCATTTAAATATATATATATATATTTATTTTTATTTTGCATTGCTTTTACTGTGCATTTGCAGAACTTTAACTATGTATCAGGAAAAAGGGAGGAAGGAAGCCCTCATAAACTCTACTAACATTAATTATTCAACGTGAACAGATTTATTGCAATCATTATGTTCTCTGCTTATAAGCAATTCAGTGTCTTATGTCTTGATGTTATTTCCAGAACCTAAAGATCAGAAATATCTTGTCTGGCTTTTTGGCTTTTAGAAATAGATTATGCAATTTCCCACAATTACTAAAATGGCTGATGAACACATTCTTTTCTTAAATATGTGAAATAGATGGAATCAACATAAAGGCATTAAATTTGTCTTTTGGAAATAAAAAAAGTAGTGGAAAAGTCATGCACTAGTGAGCTGCTCTGGATGTAGTCAATTTAACTAGAATGTTCTTGGTGAAAACAAGAATATTACAGCTTTTACATCCTTCCTGTTTTCTATAAGATGATTACATGTCACTTCCTTTTTTGGTTTTGTTTTGTTTTCTCTCTTTTTTTTTTTTTTTAATTTCCCCACTGGATGTGGTTTGAATTCTAATATTTTTATATGTTTGAAAAAAGTGATTATGGAATAAACTAGAGATATAAAAATCTAAACTCCATTGCATTTTTGTCTGTCTTACTAAATAATACAGATACTGAATAAGTGATTTATTTTTTATTCCATGATTTATTTTTTATTCCACACAAAACCTACTATTACATCTTCACAAAAATGTGGTTTCATACAATCTGAACTGTGGAGCTGTATTGCGACTGTCGTATCACTTGCTAAGGTGAGATGGGATATATGAGTTCGTTAACCATGAACAGTTATGAGCTCAGTGTTTGGAGAGACGAATCATTCTTTCTCTTACATTGCACGATCACTTTCAACTCAAATCAACTCATTAGTATGCAGATTACCCACAGTGCTGTACCCACAGCCCTTGACAGCTTTTTTCTCACTACAACTCAAAATAACGGTTTCCAGAACCAGAGTAGGAATGTTTAGTGTTTCTAGCTCTTTCCTTTTATTTATTTATTTTCATTGTTAATAATTTTCACCTTTCATATGTCATTGAAGCACCTCTTCTTTGTAAACAGATACCCAAAAGTTAATATGCATACTCACCCTCACCCATGAAAATAATAAAAGGTGGGAGATTTTTGCATCTGGCTTGTTAGTGATATAATTCCAGAGTCTATCTCAAAGTCTTCCTAGATGGAGACCCTGACTGTGAAGATTGCAGAGATTGTCAGCAATCATCCTCATTGTTTTTTCAGGAGTGCTTCAGAAAGAAGCTTAAGTGCATGAATGGAAGCTTATTGTTCCAGACAATGTCTAGTGAATACAGAATAGCTACTTAGAGGCATGTCTTCATTAAAAATATATACATTTATATTCTGAAAAATATGTGTAAATCACTGAGCAGTCTTGCATTGTTGGACAGCTAATAGCAAATTGCAACCTGTCATTAAGTGCCAGCCCTTTCAGAATCATTAATTGGAAGAAAGTTATTGATTATGTGAGGCCCTTTATACAGAGTATAGAACAAGTTTGACATAGTCAAGCAGTTAACCATGGTGAGAGCATCTTCTTTAGCAACACGAAGCAGGAAAAATCTAGGTGAATAGTCAGAGAGAGATAGGTTCTGCATTTCCTCTGTCTTTAACACAGTGAGAGAGATACAGGCCATACCATTTCAGTGCGGCCCTCTTCTTGACCATTTCTAGATAACCTCTATTACCTAGATCTTTACTATATTTTTCTCATTTACCATAACTTCACAGCCCTGGTTCCCTGTCTCCTGTTTGGTATTTCTTGTCTCTGCATCCTTCTGTCCTTACCTGTGCTAATGTTTCCTTTCTGGTTCCTTTTTCTTTGCTCCTCCCCTTTACACTAAGGTGCCTTTTTTAAAAATTTTCTCTATTTCATGTGCAGTAACAGATGTACAAAAAGCTCTAGAGAGACAGAGCACACCCAGACAATCTAGTGTAGTAGAAGATTTGAGATCCCTAAGCTAGCTCCAGGGAGATAGCTGAAGAGACTCAGAGCAGCGCCCACCTGACCTCCCTCACATCCATCAATACCTTTCTATTCTTTTCAACTGTGTCTAGGAAATAATCTCTTTCAATATTTTCTTGGACAAATTAGTAGACATAGTTCAGGTATAATCACTAAAATTTTAAAAAAGAAATATGTATTTAAATATTTAAATGCTCAAATCTGATACTAAACAGGATTACCAAGAGCAACACAGAGAGTTCTGTGTAATCAGTGTTATCTTTAAAGATGAATTGACCCCTATGGATTAAATTTATTGGACTCACTGGTTCTTGTGAGTCTGGAACAGAAGATGTAACATTTTCCACTGCACCACAATTTTATCTCTAAAGATACCAACTCGTCTCAGTGTTACGTGCCATTTATTTTAATAATTAATTTTTGAAAGAAAAAATGTGGTTGCAATTGCATATGGAAGAGCAGAATCTGTTTTTATTTTCTTTCTTATGGGTTTTTCTCCAGAATAGAAGTTTTTGTTTTGTTTTTTTTTTTTAAACTTACAGATATGTAAGACTATTCCTTTAAAATAATGCCAAAAAGTTAAAAAGAAGTGTATGAAACATGTTTAAAAGTATAAAACTTTGCAAAGAAGCTGTAGCAGGTATACTACCGATAAGCTACAGCTTAAAGTCTTAAAAGGTCATTTGAAATTCATACAGAAACCTATATCTGTGCTGAGTGTAGTTTAAAATTGTGTGCAACAGAGCACAGAAAGAAATTATTTTAATCCGCTAAATATTGTCCTGGCATTTTTGAGACAAAAAAGTTAATTTAGAACCTTCAGCATTCAGAGTATTTTCTTCGTGCAACTGTTCCCCATTTTCACACTGTCATGTGGTAGTCTATTTAAAATACAAATGACCACCAACGATAGCCTTTTATGGTAGAAAAATATCCAATAGAAAAAAACAGATAATTTGAATTTCTAATTAAAATGTCTGCAGAGACATGTTCTAGTATTGTGTTGAAAGTGAGTGCATTTTAGGTATGTTAAAATACTCCACCATTTTGAAAACTCAGTGGACACAAGAGTAATAGGTATATAGATAATGTGAGCATTATTTAGATGATTTAAACTCATTTTTGGACTAAAAAGAGTGGTAGAAGCAGATCCTAAAGTCACACGGGAGCTGGTTTCATTCCCAGTATGAATCCATGCAGCTTCCAAACCACAATGATGCACTGGCATCTGAACTGTAAGATGCTATGCTGACAATTTACAACAGCAAAATGGACTTCCATTCCATAGCGAGTAGTACCTTCTCTGGTATCTGAAACTAGCAGTGTCAGAAAGCTTTTGTGCCAGCTCTTCACACCACAGGTTGCCATTAAGAAACAACATCTTTAACAGGCAGCTACGCTTTTGTTTGGCTGCTTTGAGTTGCAGTAGCAGTGGGCAGAACATTTCCTACAGAAAGATTCAAACTGCTAAAATGTCGCCCACATTAGAAAAAAAACAAATCTGACAGTCACATATGATCAAGATTTGGAGAATGAAAACTTGCAACCTTGGCAAAAATGTTCATCGTCTTTTATTTAATATGATAATTTGGTTTCATTACTTTTTTAATTGAATTATACTTAGCTAATACTTGATAACTAAGACTGCTAATTTTATAGGAAGCCATTTAACAATGAAAGAAGCCTTAAGTGATCAACTAATTGGAAGAGCTTTGTGAATGTCAGACATTATGTAAATGAAACTACCAGCCTATTTAACCTGTTTAATGTGATTTTGTGAACTGTGTCCAAAGAGTATAGAAATTTTGAATTACTGTGTTAATACATGCAGAAATATTTGGCAGTGAATTTTATTTTGTCATTTCTTCTGCCTTTAGACTTTATTTCATTCCCCTCGATAGACACTAAAAGAAGTACTATTCTTCATGAGTTTTAAAACTGTGTTCACAATGTTAATTTATTCAGTTGAATTTCTTTTTGTCTAAAGGAAATCAAACATATTTACTTATGTAAAAGAATTAAAAGTTACAAATGTATGTATCTGATCTTGTTGCTTTCTCTGCATCATTAAAATTCCCTCTAGGATTTCATATCCATTCCTCTCTGGATAGGGAAGGACTGCATTATATCGTTCTGTCTTTATTCTCAAATCTGAGTTAAGAGCTCTTTGTATTTTGATCATAAATATATATTAGTAATATGCTAACTTTTTAGAGCAGATGAATGTCCAAGGAAGAATCAGGCATGCCAGAAATCACCCTAGCAAATCTTTTAACTCTTAAGAGTTTCCATTAGCAGGGCTTTTATAACACCTCCCCACATAACCTGTTTCAGTATTGCCCTGGGCTTAGAATCTCTTTGCAGTGTCTTCAGCAGTAATTCACTTTCTTTTCTACCTGACTGATCCCTGGTGAAGAAAGGGAAGAGTTTGAAGGCTATTTCCACTCTCATCTTCAATTTCTTGTGTTTTTCAAACTGCTTTATGTTCCTGTTTCTCTTCCCCTTATCTCCTGCAGTTGGCTCTCAAGCAGACCTGACTTCATTTTACTGGTGTAGAGCAGAATGAAATCTTGGATCTTAGACACTTGCAAGTGATTCCCAGCTGAGCATTGCATCCTCAGAAGCATAAGTTTCATAGATTCATTAGGTTGGAAAGGACCTACAAGATCATCTAGTCCAACCATCCTCACACCACCATCCCCACCCACCAAGCTACTAAATCAAATCCCTTAGCACCTCATCTAAACGCTTCTTGAACAGTGCTAGGGACGGTGCCTCAACCACCTCCCTAGGCAGGCCATTCCAGTGCCAGACCACTCTCTCAGAGAAAAAATTTTTCCTCAAATCTAATCCAAATCTTCCCCAGAAAATTTCTAATATTCTGAATATGCCCGTAAAAGAACAGCTCCACATCCACAGTTTTATGGAAGAGGCTAAAATTGCAATATTGTGGAACTTTCATTCTTAACAATGCAGTATCAAATTCATTATCTGTAGTATGTATTTTTAGGTTGCACTTTTAGTCCACTTCTCAGCATATGTTAGTGAAGTACGTCCTTGAGAAGGACCTATTAACATTATGATTGCTAGTTGATTACACTATGTAAGTTATCGTTTCTAAGTGGAGCTTTAATATTAAGACCACAAATCTTTCTTTCAGAAGGTAGTTCCAAGGGTCTGTTCTTGTGTTTACTTATTTATTTCTAAAATGTTAAGTACTCAGTTGTGTCCAGCAGTTCAGGAAAGAATTTAAGAGCTTAAGTGCTCATTTATTAAAAAATAAAATAAAATAAAAAGAGTGCAGTACCTATAGGAGTAGTAAATGCCTGATTATTCAGCTGTAAATAGCAGCTACAATTCCGGTTGTCTTCAACTACAGCTGAAATCCGGCTTTCTCTGTCCATTGTAAACATTCTCTGTCCACTTTACTTGAGCTCTGATATATATAACTAAATATTTTATTGCTCTTTGTACCAAACCATCTACAAAATTCAGTACTTTCTCCTCTCCTTTGTCTTCTCTGAGGTTTTAGTTGCATTTTTCAGGAATTCTTTACTCTGAGCATATCTATTCATCTCTGTGTATGTGTGTAAGGGAAGACCTTAAAAATTCCTGCTCCTGTGACTCATCTGTTCAGACTCAAGAGTGACAATGTGAAGAAGCTGAATTAGAGAGGAGCTGAAACTTAATTTGTATACATATACAAAATTCATGACAACACAACATACTGATTACTCATCCATAATCAGCATTCACATAAATATTTTGATGTGAGTAACATATAGATCAAAAGTTTGTCCTTCCTCTTGTCCCTTGGTCAATGAAATTCAACACAGTAATGAAGTTACATCTCACTCTATAAACATTTATGCGAATAAATTTGCTTTTATAAATGTTCTAAATTTCCTTGGCTCTAGAATATTCAGCATCAAATGTTTAAGATAACTTTTAAATTGAATTTCCAGTTTACAATAAAGTATAAAAAGATTTGTGCACTTGGAACAGGGTCAATGAAGTCCTTTATTTGAAAGGATAATGTATCGTATAAGGTAATATTTTCTAGTGAATAGAATTTCTAGAGAAATAAAATATGAATAGTTTATATTCTAGAGAAAAGAAACCCCCAAAGTCACCACAAAACTGTACTCCAGCGGAGGTAACTGCATATTGCGATTCTTGTGGAGAAAGAAAATATTTGGAAAGTAAAGGACATACAGCCAAGAATATCACTGCCAAGTGCATAGAATAAGTATGTAGCACAGGTGCTTCAGCTATTGACAGTAACCCACTGAAGAGAAAACCCCACGAGTACATAGTTATTCTGATCAAATATTCTTTCTAACTTTCAGAGCCATGGGGCCATATTAGAATGCTAAAAACATAAGAACTAACCTTAAACACAAACAAATGAAGAAGCAAACAAGTATAATCAGAAACTGAAAGTCTAAATGGAAAATGTTGATGCTAAAACCATGTGATTTGCAATGGCAGCTCTTGCGCCATATTAAATAGCAGAAAGCTGCTATTTTGGATCTTATGTTGATTGTAGAATATGAACTGGCATAATCTAATACTGGGTAGTATTTGAATTCAGTTTACAATTACTTCATTTGTTCATATACCTCTCCTAAAATTTGTTTCTCCCTAACATTTTCATCAACCCAATCAGGAGTCTTATTTCTGCTATTAATAATAAGTTTGCAGTAGAAATTCAACAGTCCAATATGCAATCACACAGCATATTAGGAAGCGTATTCTGTACTAATATTTTTTGAAGTGTCATATCTTTCAGCTGCATGGAGAAATACAATCTCACTGGACATCAAAAGTATCCATTAGAAATCCATACATATTGGAATACTTCCTTTAGCTACAGTTTGATGTGTGACCATGTAGTCCTTCAAATACAAAAGATCAGTAGCATCATAAGAAAATTTTGTTCCTTACTTTTGTGCAAGAGAGTGACCAATGAATATCAATTATTTCATTAAAAAGGAGAGAAAAAGGTGATATCAATCACTATGAACTGGTTTAAAACAGATACTGAAGGTATTCCGGCACACGACTGTGTGCAGGAAACTTGATTTACAAGTGAACAAAGAACGGACCTATGCTCTTAGCAAGCTTTGACATTCAGGACCAATAAAGCTGGTGGCTGTGCCTGCCTCAGGCAGAAGTTCTGCTTCCAAGGGAAGTCCTCTGTCTAAAGAGATTAAGAAGAAGAGGAGAGATGAAATGAAAGAACAGTGGAGTTCAATTTACTTTATTTTATATAGACACTGGCTTATTCTTCCCGTGCTGGTGGAACTGACAAGAGAATAATCGGAACTTATCTTTTACTCATTTATTGAATGATTATGTGTTGGCACTTACCTACTTCTCTAATTTTAGCAAAGACTTCGGTATTTATTCTCTGACAATCTCCTCAGTTCCTTTTATTTCTGATCCTCTCTTTCACCTGACATTAATAGGACAATGAAGAATACCAGTCTGGAGGTATAAAAAAAATGAATTTTGCTGTGAACTGACAATTAAACATAGCAGAATAGTAGTAATTGTTATAATATAGAGATCTTAAAATAGTTCTTCAAAATACACTCATTGTTTTTGTCTAAAAATAACAAGGGACTTCAGGGTTTCAAGCTGCTAAAAGGAAGTTGTTACAGAAAGAAACCCCAAATAGCACCTCTTTTAATCTACTGTTATTGGTTGACATAGCTGTCAAAGCAGAATGCATCATAACCATGAAAGTGGAAGAAAACCTTTTAAACAAAAGAAAACTGCCGGGACCCTCTTTTCACAAAACAGTGTTGAAAGTGAAGATAAAAGAACAGAACTAAGCTTTAGAGGAGATACAAAAATCAAGCAAAAGCAATCTTATTTATGGTAGATTCTTAAGCTAATGAGAAATAAAAGAAATCTCTACATAGATATATATGCAGGCTTATGTATATTGCTGTGGACTATTTGAGTAAACCTATTACTTTTTGGTCTTCAGAATTCCTGGAAGAGTGTTGAATTAAACCCAGCTTTACAATGGCAATGAACCTGCTCAGGTTTTTTGGTACTGTATTATTAGGAAGAATTTATTACAATTCCACTTTATCTTTAGATGTTTAAAGCCATTAATAATCTGCCTTCAGAAATTTGTTAGCTCCACAACCCCCTATCATAAAGAGTTCCCACTGGGAGATTCCTTTGGACATCACCTATAGCTGTACCATTTTTACCTGTTGCACCTGTTAAGGCAGTGTTAAGACCTCAAGCTCTAATGTTGTTAATTATTACTGAAACAGATAAATTTAAAGTGCAGATTAACTGAAGCAGTTAACTGTGATTAATACGTTACTTGAACGTTTGAGCTTGCACAAGAATTTAGAATGCACAGCAACTATAATTTGCTTAATTGTTCACTGAAAGCACATTAATTACTCAAGTAGCTCTGCAGTGCTCTAAACCTGGAATGCTCACATGTATTTCATGCATTTGAAAAACAATGTCCTTACGCTCTTTTATTTCCTAAGATGGAAATTCCTCTGTAATCTAAGGAAATTCCTTTAAAATTCAGTGGTTACTGTGGACTCTGGACTCTGCTACCAGCTTTACTTTTGTTTTTGGTGTTTGCCGCTATTATGAGGAAAAGACAAACGAGAAAATATTGGATGCACCTGATGAAATAACACTGTGTTATTCAGTGTCAGATGTTCAGGATATGTCACAAAGCTTTGCTCCATAGTTTAATCATTCCACAATGCCCCAGTCAGACTCTACTGCAGCTTTCCTAATACTCTGTGCAATTGCCGTCTTAGCTTCTCTTGGTAGAAGGAGATTCTCTTGGTAAAAAGGGAGAAGTAGTGAAGACCCATTAAGGAAGATCTGTGTGACAATGAATTGACACCTTTACAGATGTATTATTCAACCTTACACCCCACCACACACCCTGGCATGAAGCTTCATATTTAGGTCCATAAAAACAATAAAAAAATATTCTGAAGAGGATCTTGTCTTGGCAGAGTTAATTTGATTGATGCAGCACAAAATGAAATCAACTTGAGTACATACTTCGAAAGGGCAGCTTGAAGGATTAAAACCTTTTGATTGTGAAGTGTGCACAGAAATCTTGATCTGAGAAGAGATGATGAATTTCTTCAGATTATTATCAGAGCAATAAAAAGTATGAGGTTGAAATGTTTGAAAATTAGGTGTGCTCACATAATTTCCACCTCATTGGCTTCCTGTCTAGAAAGGGATAAAATGGCTTGGGGAATTTTTTGAAAAGGTGGATCAGAGAACCCTCCCATCTAATGGCTGCTCAGGGCTCAGCTCTACAGAAATGGTGATAAAACTTCTCCCGCAGAAGTCCAAGGCTGCTGCAGTCTTACAGGATATGACTTTGCATGGCAGGAATAGTTCATCTGTGATGAACTCACATACAAACTGAACTTTGCTCTTCACCCTGAGGAGGCTTGTGGAGTTTTTGGTGCTATGATGCATGAGCTGCTGAGGACATGCTGAGAGCAGCTCCTTGAGTATTCAGTAGGGTAGCTGGGGAAAGGTTTCCCAGCTGCAGTGAGAACTTTGACTGCTGTCTACAGAGTATTCACCTCGCTGAGCTAAGGGAAGGAAATCAAAGCAAAGGGAAGGAAATCGTCTCCTCATTACCTTTTAGCATTTGGATATTTTTTGATTTTGTCCAAAGCCAACACTGCCTGTCTTGTGTTTAAATGTAAAAATATCAAAGACTAAACTGATGAATACTCAACCCATAAACCTGCTACATTTTCAGCCTAATTTAATCTTATGTAAACAAACAAACAAACAGTCATTCCAAATATCCAGATCTGTTTTCTCAAAACCTTACAAGTGGAAGGCAAGGTTTAATGACGAACAGTCAGTATGCACATATTTTTTTTAGATCTCCTATAGTAACATATTTTCCTACTCACACCATCTAGCTCTGCAAAGCTGATTCTGCAATAGCAATTATGGATCTTTGAAGATCTGATGCTGAGTCTCACTTCAACTCATCTGCCATAAAGAGAAGATAAGATATAAAATATGACCTCTTTTTTAATTATTATTTATGTAAATGAGGGTTTAAATACATATAAACTAGTTTAAAATTATGATAGATATACTCCCTCCCTCCTAAATATCTGCAACAGAGCTAAACAATTAGGAACAGGAAGGTAAAGACCTCTTGACGACATCAAGTCAAAACAAGACAATATGTTCCTTTCTGAATTTGTGAATGCTTTGTTCTCATCGGGGTTTCTTATCTGATGCTCAGCATTGCATACAGATTAGAGCATGCAGAGCATGAGGAGTCATGTGCAGCCTAACTGCATCCTTGAAGAAAAAATCTGGGATAGTTTTAGGAACAATTTACAAATCAGATAGAAAAATGTTGCCACCCTCTACAAACTGATAAACCGAGAACTCATCCATAAAAAGGAAAAGTCCATTCACCTCCCTCATGGTCTCCGAATTGTACTGAATTGTTACCCACTTAAGGACACTCATTTTGCGAATAGATTTCTGACATTTTTCATCTTTCATTCTCAGTCTTGGAAAGTTTGGGGATTTTTAACCAAAGCAGACACAACTCAGTAGAAAGGAACGAGGTAGCCTGATATGACAAGACTTAACAGCAGTGTAAGTTAAAGACTGGCTTGGACTAAGTGAGCTCTCTGACAAATGTGCTGTTGAATGAAAGGGGATTGTTTTCCTCTAATTTTTTATTACAGTCTTTCCCATAAATATGTTCTTCAACCATGTTTTCTTCCCCATGAAGACCCCAAGTCAATGCACACATAAAGAAATCTGCTGAAAAAAGGATATAAGGATGTCTTATATGCACAGGTATGCTTTGCATCACAGTAGAATCATAGAACAGAATCATAGAATCGCTCAGCTTAGAAAAAACCTCAAAGGTCATCTTGTACAACCATGACATAACCATACTACTCTAACTGTAACAACTCAATGCTAAATCATGTCCCTGAGCACCACATCCAGACTGTTTTTAAACACACCCAGGGAGAGTGACTCAATCACCTCCATGGGGAACCTATTCCAGTTCTTTCTGTAGTGAAGTGTTACCTGTTATCCAACCTAAACCTACCCTGGCACAACTTAAGGCCACTTCCCCTCGTCCTGTCACCAGTGAGAAGAGACCAACCCTGCTCTTGCTGTAAGTACCTTTCAGATACCAGAAGGGAGAAATAAGGTCTCCCCTCATCCTCCTTTTCCCCAGGCTAAACAGCCCCCATTCCTTCAGTCTCTCTTCATAGGGCATATTCTCCAAGCCCTTCACCATCCTTGCTGCCCTTCTTTGTACCTGCTCCAGCACCTCAATGTCCTTTCTGTACTGAGGTGCCCAAAACTGAACACAGTACTCGAGATGAGTCCTCACCAATGCTGAGTACAGAGGTAGGATGAGTACCCTAGTCCTGCTCACCACACCATTCCTAATACAAGACAGGACATCATTGGCCTTCTTGCTGTTTTCAACATTTTTACTGTCAGATTATTAAAATCTTAGTGGGAAGTTACAAGCTCTCTCTGATTGCTGAAGTTAAATCAGGGGGAAGTAATTTAGAATATTTTGTCAAAAATTTTAATAATTTTTACACAATAAATATTTACACATGATAATGAAAATTTGGGAAAATATTAGAAAATGAAAATTGTCCTTAGTGTTAAAACAAGTGTTTTATATTACCTACTGTTCTCTGGTGGATTGCATTGCTTTGGCAGTGGGTTATGTTTTATAATTTGCATAGTAGTGGTTGTTCTTGTGCAATTTCAGCCCTAAGGTGATTGCTCCCTTCTGCTTGCAAACTTGTGTAACTGTAATAGAAATCCAAGAAATCTGAATGTATGTTAGCGACTGGTGGGTCAGAGTCTGAATATCTATCTATGGCAACTGAACACTGGTCTCTGCAATAGGTCTAAATTTAATCTTACTTATAAGTCCAAGGACATTCTTTGTAAAAAATTGCTCTTCTAATGATTAAAGTTTTGTAAAAAGTATGCATGCCTTTTTTACGATTCCAACATTCATTCAGCTCAGTTTTGAGATGTTTATGTATCAAAAATATATTCTACTAATGGAAATTAATGTCTGCAGGAATCAATTATGTGGCATGTGTCGTTATGCTTTATTAACGAGTTGCATGTTTTCTGTGTTTAAATTTGAGGAAACTGTATTTCCAAACTTTGTTTTCTATGTATTGATGATGCCAAAATATTTGTAATTTATATCCCTTTACTAAAAGAAGAGAGGAATTTTCATTATTAACATGTCTGATCCATTCAAGGAGACACATTGGCTCTGACACATATGCTTATTGTAGTCTTCCAAAATAGTCTATATTCCTACTATTATGTCTCAAGGGATTTTTCTGAACCAGAGTGACAATCAATTTTCAGGAGAGGGGGGGCTCAGTCTGTACATGAACCTCGCCAAACAACCCTCCATTGCCATGGAAATGACAACAGATAGAAAGAGAATAATTAATGTGCTTGATATAGAAAATACTTTTTCAACACAGTCACCATCATTAGCTATATGTTTTGCCAATGATAAACAAGAGTCTGCGTGCCAGAATCTACACCAGTGGTGGTGACTCATTGTTTCACAGCTGCTATGATAGTATTGTTGCTAGGAAAATATTACTGATCCTTCATTGGCCTGAACTTAAACAATTCAGAAGGAACCAAAACAGAGCAATATGGTGGATGTGACAGCACAGTCGAGAAGATACTGGCAATGTTCTCCATACTACAGAATGATAGACACCCTGGTGCTACTACAGTTCAAGAGAAAGGTTATCTATTTTTCTGATCTGACTCTGGAATTTTGAAACTTCAGCTTAGTCAGTATCACTATGTGGAGGTCAAAGCTGATTATTTGTTCAGGCTCCAGGAAATTGGGAAAAGTCATTTCTTTCCTATCCCAAAAACACAATGCACATCACTTTACCTGTTGAGGGATGTGTATTTAATTTTTTTTTTTTTAATGGGAAATTCACAAGTCATCTTTCCATGTACTGCTGTTTTGACTCTGGCTTGTAGTGGTGGCATCACCTCTCACCACTGGTAATGATGTGATCCAGAAAACCCATCTTTAGCCTCACATTCACTGAAAAGGTCCTAATAAGATAGCACGTAGTGTTCTTTCTGTTCCTCTGTATCTGTGAAACCCACCTAGTACAGATTTTTCAATTTGCAAGTGATGAATGCAGTTTTTTTTTTTTTTTTTTTTTCCTGTGAAGGAATTCAGTTCCACACTTTTGCTTCATCTGCACTTCCTTGTCAGATGCTGTTTTGCCAGATTGCTCCTCTGCTGCCATCTGTTGCACAGCAACGAAATGTAGTGGAATACTGGTGGTAAGATTCAACCTGTACTGCCAAATCACCACCTGCCTCAGACATTGTGGGCCAAAATAATAAAATAGGAGGTATTACATTCAGAACAAGAGGAGATCACAGAGGTCATTGCCCAAATGAAGGGTTATCTGCTAGTGGGAATAAAAAATATGGGGAGAAATTCTACAGAATTCAATTCCATTTATCATGCTTCTTGCCAATCTGATCACTTAGTAATCGTAATCTGTCAATTACTCGCTTATATACGTGCACACTGGTAGTAGGGTTTGAAGAACCATAGCCTTCTTTCTGATAGAGACATTCAATTCCTTCCCATGGGACCAATCTTACTGGAGATAAATGAGGTTTGTCTAAGGTACAGGAGAGGAAATATTTGGGAGATCAAACACAAGTTTTAAACTAAGTTCAAAAGAAGTAAATCACTAAAGGAATAAAGATATTTTAGGTGTCATAACAAGATCTAATCTAGTTTACCAAGTAAAGACACATTCCCATAAATACTTTAAAAGAAATTGACACACATTTTTAAGAAGTACCATGTATGTTCAAATATTCTACTGGTCTACTCAGAAATTTCAAGTGGAAGTATGAGCAGGTTCCTAGGTATAAGAAAGATTGTCACTATTTGTCATGTTTTCATGATTTTTTGGTATTGGTATTCCAAATCATAAAATCACGTAGTGAATACTTTACTCGAAATTGAGAAAGGAGGAATGTGTTCCTGGTTTAATTTCCAGAAGAGGTATCAAAGATTGTGACAAACAACATTCAGAGACTGCATATACTCTTGGACAAAGACACAAGTGCCTATACCATGAAGCTCAATTGCAGTAAATTTGAGAGTGAGACCTACTTTTATGAATTAAATAAATGACCAGAATACGCAGGTATTAGTGGTATGAGCTGGACATAATAAAAGTTTTTACTTCAGACAAAATTAGACTCTTCATTCATAGTGTTCAGTTGAAACAATCAAGATGGTTATCCATTATGGTGGGCTTCTGAACATTATAAAAAGTTCTAATTTCTGCTTTTTTCAGTCTCAGAAAGATTCTAAGGAGAGCTAAAGAAGAATCTTTCACCTTTTCCTTTCTCTGAAGGCAAAACCTCCTGGCGCTTCTAAAGGAACCCTATTATTTCCGTGTCAAGTTAATGGATAATGCCCTCACATTAATAGCTCCACATTTTTAACTGTTGCTTTAACATGGAATTAGCAACCCAGAATATTTCTGAAACTGTTGTATCTATTTCCTATATTTGAGAAACTATTCTCTGCAATGTTTCTACTACTTGTAGTTTTCTGCTCAGTCTGCTGCTTAGATGTTACGTTCAATAATTTCTAAATAGTTTATTGTTCCAAAGAGTATCTTATTTATTAGAAGTTATTACATCAGATAAACATGGTGTGCTGCTTATAGGACTCACTAGTTAGACTTAATTTCTTGCAATATCTCTGATTATTCACTGGGACTTGAAGAGCACTAGTTTTGAGTTTAATGTAACAAGGTTAAAAAAATGTTAAGTCAGTATCCAGGAGCAAGTATTATCATATGCCCATATCACTGCCAAATGCAGAATTTTAGAAAAGAAATAGCAATGTTTTCAGAAGATGCAGATATAGAACACTTTATTTTATTGGTATGAATTGCTGGTATGCTTGCAAGATACTTTAGTTTTGATACATTTAATGTCAGCTGCACTCACCTTTAAATGAGAAAAGAAAGTTTTCTAAAGAACAAGTCTTTATTTATGATTTCCTTTCATCATAACATAAGGAAACATTCAAGCAGCAAGATGGGGCGATAAAATTCCAGAGACATAGTATGGTACAGAATTATAGTGCTTGACAATCTTTTAGCAGTGAGCAGAGGAAAAAACAACACCCCTCAAAAGACGCACAAAGGGATATTTCCTATTTATGCAAATTACAGTCACGTAAGGAACGATCAAAGCAGCCTTTCTACAGAGTGCCAATTTGTTAAATGGAACAGACTGAAAATAGCAGGGTATTTCACACAGACATAGGACTTGCAGGCCCATTCCAAGCAAAATGGGATCATGAACTACCAGTAATTAGAAAATAGCATGTCATAAATTTTGTCACACTAGAGAATGCACCCATAGCAGTACACTGGGTGTGTTTACCCAGTGTAAAAGCTCTTCATTTTCCTCCTTAATACAGAACATCTTATATTCCTAGAGAAAAAAAGAAAGTTTTTATTCTCAAGCACTAGAAGAGTTATCACATAATTTGGAAAGCTAGCAGCACTTAGTAATGATGCCAATTTGGTAGAAAAATAATAAATTTCACTGTCTGTTATTTACAAAAATCATTCCAGCAGTGTCTGGAATCTTTTCTCAACCAGGTCTAACACCTCAGGAAAATAAGAGAAATAAAATCAAACTGACAAAGTACAATGTTTCAGAGAGAAATGTTATCAAAGAAAAAGTTCTGACCCTTTCTCCTCAGGAAGAGCATGTTACTGTAGTCCTCTATGAGGCGCCTGGTGCTCTGTGTTAAAAGACTCGCTGTAGGGTGCAAGGGAAACTGCATCTAGTTACTATAACCTTTGAGCTATTTCATATCAGATTCTTTGATTACTAGCACAAAGACTTGAACATATCAGGCAAATACAGTAACACAGAGATTTAGTGAGCCCCTTTTTTTAAAATACAGTTTTCTGTATGCAGAAAAAAGTTTTTTTAATTGCATGTACAAAATTGAACTAAGCAAGAAGGCTTTCTGCATCCACTCCTCAAATTATTAATGAGTATCTGCATAAGTCTTCTCTTCACTGTCACAGTAAGTTATTCACACATCCTTAGGTTGCAATTAAGTCCTGTAGTTAGAGATGGAAAATTTTTGCAGCCTCATCAACCATATAAAGCCTTTAGCCCACTGTTTGGTGACCAAGGGTGTTTAACCATCTTGGAAACTGCCTCTGCTCTCTTAGTCACAAAGTGCTCAAAAGACACACTTGCTGTATGCCTATTCCACCAAAAGGTGTTATTCAGAAAATGAGAGGAACTTACACAGGGATGTAACTGCCTGTAAACTATAGTTTCTTCCTCTTCTCCTTCTTTCAATGCATACTTTCAGAAAGTGACCAAAAAAGTCACAGAATGTAAAAATCGGAAGGCACCACTGGAGATCATCTAGTTCATGCCCTGGTTAAAGAAAGTTCCCTAGAAAAGATTGCACAGAATAATGTTCAGTTGGTTTGAATATCTCCGGAGAAGGTGACTCCACATCATCTCTGAGCAACCTGTTCCAGCACTCTGTCATTCTCACAGTAGACAAGATCTTCATTGTATCTGTATGGAACTTCTTTTATTCCATCCTTTTCTCATTGCCCCTTGTCCTGTCACTTGACATCTGTGAAAGACAGAAACTGTTTTTTACTTTTGTTGTCTCAAAGCTTGCTTCATGAGGCCCTTCTGGCTATAAGACTCTAATTGACAACTGCAAATCATCTAGATGGTTGTCGCGGCGCCTCAGTGTCTCTGTTTGTGGTTGTAAAGATAAGCAGAAATAGGGGCAAGTAGTCTTTTTCGGGGTACGGCTTGGAGAAGCTGATCACCGCAAAGGACGATAATACACCGAAGGTGCTACTCCCTGTTGATTTATCTGTTGGGCCAGATGTGTTGGGTGGGCATAAATCAAACTAATGCCAGAACATGGAGGCAGCTAAAGAAAGCAGGACAGACATCCTGTTGTCCCAACAAGATAACCAAACAGACGTCTCTCTTATAACAAGACACCCACAGGAATGGTGAGGAGCTCTCTCCCTTCAAGGTTTGAAAATTTACAGCAAAATTGACCCTTAGGTTTAATCCCCTCGATAACCAGAGTTTGGAATGTGATGAATATGCATGTGCTATACCTTTAAATATGTATTCGTTTCTCTCTGTGTTGTGCATGTTTGGTGGAGCGATCCCCCATGTACCCAGCGCCGTAATGGGGGGAATAGCCGCTTGATATAACTCACTGATGTGTCGAGTTGCTCAGTTGGTTTTCTCGGCACCACTAAACCAAAGACTTTGAAGAAGAGACTTTCCTGAGGGAAAAACCTCTTTGGAAGACCCCCCCCCCGCACGGTGCCTGCTTGCTGTGAAACTTCCCGGCTTTCTCCCATCCCCCGCGGAGACCAGACGAGTTCCTGAGATCAACGGACTACGGACCTCGCCGGATCCACGGTGGTGATGCTCTCTCTTTCTCTCTCTCTCTCTCTTGCTTTCTGCCAAGCCTCCTTGCTTTTCATCTCTTTTTCTATCGCTCACCTTCCCTTCCCCATATCCCTAAGCAACTAGTTATTGTAATAAACTGGTTGGGCTAACATTTGACCCGCTGTGTCTTAATCTCACCATCGGGTATACACATACATATAAAGAACCTTGTCTCCCTCCTTTATATTGGAGCGTGACAACATCACTGAAAATGGCCTGGCCCCAACCATTTGACTTTTGTCTTCAGATATTTACAAACAGACATGAGATCACCTCTCAGCCTTCTCTTCTCCAGGCTGAACATCCCCAGGTTTCTCAGCCTTTCCTCATAAGGGAGGTGTTTCAGTCTCTTTGTCAACCTTAGAGTCCTTCACTAGGCTCTTTCCAGTAGTGTTCTTCCTTTCTTGACCTGATGAGCTCAGAACTGCACACAGCACTCCAGACATGGCCTGGACGGAGCAGAGTAGAAGGGACAGATCACTTTCCTTGATCTCTTGGCAATGCTGTTTTTAATGCACCCTGGGACACCACTGTCATTTTTGCCACAGGCACACACTTCTGCCTCTAGCTCAACCTGCTGTCCAGTAGGACACCTGGGTCCTTCTCTGCAGAGGTCAAGATGAATGGAACAAATACGAAATTAATAGCACACACAGGAAAAAAAAAAAAAAAAGGCTAACCAGAAGTATAAAACAATATAAATTTATAATGTTTTCATACATCAGCATGCCTCCAGATCTACAAGAAGATGCTTAGAGAATGATTTGGGGTAGAGAAGGTTCTCTGTGAACCTTAGACGTGTTTTTGAATCTGAGCAAGAGCTTAGACTTTTGGGAAGTGTATGGGGCATTGTGTGAACCTGCTTTCACAAAACCAATAGAAATGTTTCAAACTTTTTAACTTCTAACTGAACCACAATTTGAAAATATAGAACTTATGAAGTGTTAAAAGAAAAAAAAAAAAAGGCTCAGTGAGCTTTTAAATTGCCTCCTTTGGATCTACATAAGATAACAACAACTAATCAAAGTGCTATGCACAGCATCTGTAGTCCTGTGGTGTAGCCACCTGGATGAGGAATGAGCAACATTTCTCAAGGAGCTGAGGGCTCTTCTTCAGAGCTGACTTTTCTCCTCCTTTGATGTCTTCACAATCAGCTGCCAAGAAGCTAAATGCTGGAGATGGTTAAAAAAGTGAAGCTAGAAGGAGGAAAACTTAAAGACAAATAATAGATTAATGTTTGGACAAGAAAATAAGGACCCTTGTAAAACAGGAGAGTGAAGGAGTTAGAGCAAGAAAAGAAACCAACACTAGGAGCTTGGATGGAAGTTAAAGAAGTAGCAGAAAACTTCTAAAATATTTTAAATATAGTAACTAGCAGCTAGGGAGATGTGCATTTGTGTCTTCGTACTGCATTGGAACAATTACAGGTCTTCATGAGAACTCTGGATAAAACCTCTGGAGGTACATGCTGTTGAATCAGCACTGAAGTGGTTTATGAAGGCTGCTTCAAAATTTTTTTTTATGTTGGCTCACCATGTTAGAGGCAGATGGTGGTGGTAAGTCAATAGACATTGAAACTTCCCACCAATATTCAATTACGTTTTGTGAGCATGTGACTAATGGCAGCAGAGGAGCAGTCTAACAAAATGTCATCTGACATGTAACAAAGGTGTGGAATTGCACTCAACAGCATTCATTGTCAGTTGCTAAATGTTTCTGAGGACCATAGAGTGGATGTGAGCACAGTGAGGTGGTGAGTGGTGCATTTCATAAGGGGTGACAGCAATGTGGAAGACAAGCCGCATTCTGGATAGCCACCCCCCAGCTTCCTTCTCTACAAATTGGAAATATATGAATTGATGAATGGACCATTTAATGGACAAAGAACTGGCTACAGGGTTGATTCCAGAGAGTGGTGGTCAATGGCTACATGTCTGGATGGAGATCAGTGAGAAGTCTTGCACTTGGGTTGAGGCAACATCCACTACCAATACAGTCTGTAGAGATAAAGTACAGTCCTGCTGAAAAGGACATGGGGGTACTGGTGGATGGCAAGCTGGACATGAGCCATCAATGTGTGCTTTCAGCCCAGAAAGCCAGCTGTACCTTGGGCTGCATCAAAAGAATTGTGGCCTGATGGGCAGGGGAGGTGGAGTATTGCATCCAGAAATGGATTGCTCAGTACAGGAGAGACTTAGACCTGCTGAAGCATGTCCAGAGGAGGGCCACAAAAATGATCTGAGGAGTGGAATTCCTCCCCTGTGAGGACAGGCTGAGAAAGCTGGGGCTGTTCAGCCTGAAGAAGAGAAGGCTCCAGGGAGACCTGACAGAGACTTTTTCTGTATCTAAAAGGGAACTATAAGAAAGAAGGGGACAGACTCTTTAGCATGGTCAGTGCTGATAGAACAAGGGGACATGTTTTCAAACTAAATGAGGGGAAATATAGGTCGGGTTGAAAGAAAAACTCTTTGACGGTGAAGTTGGTGAGACACTAGAAAAGGTTTTTCCAGTTGTTGTGTACAGCCAGTCCCTGGAGACTGTCAAGGCCAGCCTGGAGGGAGCTCTTAGAAATCTGATCTAGCTATGGATGTGCCCGTTCATTGAGAGGAGCTGAACTCAATGACCTACAAATATGCCTTCCATTCTACAATTATATTCACAGCTGTCACACAATGAGGTGAAGATTATCTCCATTAGTTCAGCCACTCAGATTGGTGGATTTCTACTAGGGTACTGTGTAAGAGCTGAATATAGGCCTCAAAACAACAATGGTAATGTTGGTACATGATTTGTGCCAGGAGCATCACAAAAATGCTCACACAGGAAGAGAGAGAACACTGTATGCAAGTTTGTCAGGATCTATTGAACTAATATGAGACTGAAGGTGACAGTTTCCTGGATCACATAATTATGACTAATGACAGATGGGGTTACCACACCAAGCCACAGTAAAAACACCTGTCCACAAAGTGGGTACATGTGAATGACCCATTAAAGAAAAAAAAAATGTTCAAGACAGTAATATTAGCTAAAATGCTCTGTTGTGACTTGAACACAAGCAAGAATGATTAGAAAGATTTTTAGTAAATTTTGAATTTGTATTAGTTACATAAAATTGTTAGCAAGATCCACCCATGGAAAGTGTGAAAACATGATTGTTCCCCTCCTAATCTTCGTCTTATATTTCACAAACAGTTTTCCCATTTATCTAAGCAAAGAGAAGAGAAATATGAACTTTTTAACTTTGAATTCTAATGTGATGAAAAGTTGGCTTTGGGTAGATCTAGAAACATTTTTTTTGATATAAACTCATCTGAAAGTCTTAAGTAAACGCTACATCTTTTGTTTCCTTAAATATTTTTCTCAGGTTTTTAGGTTTTGGTTGTTTTTTTTTTCCAGGCATTGATTACACATATGAGACTTTATTAGAAGATTTAATCAGAAACGATAAACTATTTTAGTGAAAAAGGAGTTAATTGCAAATTACATCTTAATGTACTTGTTCTGCTGGAAGTGCTTAATGCTTTAAAATGTTCTTTTAGCACTCATAAAGACAGAACTGGTAATAAAAGGTTTGGAAAATACTTTATCCTTTGCAGATTTTCAGATACTTCAAATGTTGTTAGGATCAACAAATAACCTTAAAAAACAGGGAGTGCTGTATTACATGATTTTTCTGGACAGTGACACAGCAGCATGTGTAACTATTTCTAACTTTATGAAAAAACAGGTAAAAACTTAAGGCTATTAGGGTGTAAGGAATCATTATATATTATGCCATATTTAGTAAAACTTTTTTTCTACTCTTTTCTGCAGAGACACAACATTTCCATATCCTTTTTTCCCCTTTTCTGTTCACTAGAACTATTTTTATTCTGGAATTTCAATATGAAAACATGAAACCCACACGCTATATATTCCAAGATATTGCTTTTATGATTCTGATAATTTTCAAATAAAATATCTGAGATTTAGAACATTTTACTGCAAAAATTATTAATATTGTCACTGCAACGTAATGTAGAGCAGTGGCATTAGAGAACACCATTCCTTCTGTGGAAAAAAAACCAACAAAACAGTTACATAGTATTGGACTCAGATAATTTAATTGGCTTCTAATTCCAAATCATGTTCATTATCTATGATAGATGATTTCATAACAATTTCTACTTGCTTCTTAAAAAACTACATTTTCTCATGGAACTATAAATGAAATTAAAATTTCAGAATAAATGCTTTTAATTCAGTCATTTTTGTTATTCATCATTAATGGTAATAAGGAAATCCTTAATGTACATTGACAAAAATAAGCACTAAATATGAAGTTTCATTTTTATTAACTAATTGTAGACTTTAAGGCATGCAGAGTGGTTTCTGTAAAAATAGTTCCATATTCATTTTACATGTCTTTTAAATTATGAATAGATATTCATGACAGTAATCTAAAACTCTGTGTAAGTAATTCTCCTGTCATATGTAATACTGTGTTAGACTGCTACTGATTCCTTCAGCTCAATGAAGTCTGCACAAGCAACAACAGGTTTCCTTCTATAAGAATCTGTGAGATTCCTATTCCCTTTTCTAGCTACTGTTTTCAGAAGTGTTTTTAAATAACCCTTATTATAACATTTATTCTTCTAACTTTATCCAAATCATAGCGGTTTACAGAAAGCACAGTAATAGATGAAACATATTGTCTGAACTTGGACTTAAATGTAATGTGGATGAGCATTTCAAATAAAATTATGTATTCTTGGATTTAAACATTAGCAACAGAGTTTAGCTACAAAAAAGGCATATAATTTTATACCAAAGGAAAAAAAAAAAAAAAAAGATAAATTCTACTTTAATATGCTTTCTTTCTAAGTTCAAATTCTACTGCAATGAAGAATACTTATTTACTTTAGTGTTAACAATATTTTGTTCCCATTACAATGGAAAGATACTGGTACTCATACATGATTATCCTCTCCAGACAGTTATCCATATCTTCTCTGAGATGCTTCATTTGATTTGTCTGAGACCAACTAGAAATATACCCTGTTCTGACTCAGCAGAACTTCTTCATATATTGCAGAAAAGGGAGTTAGGAGAAGGATTGAGGCCTAGAGAACCAGAGTAATAACCTACTTTACTACATTTCCTCCTATGGACAACATTCTTTGCTCTTATGTCTGAAAAACATCAGCTTGAGTACAAACAAAATTTTGAGTAATTCCACTGGCTGAAAGCCATTAGTTTGAGCAACAATCTGGGGAGAGTACATGATCACCTAAGACCTTTGCTGAAGATTCTTGAATATTCTAGAACTTCTAACAATGCAAATAAAAGGAAGTTGCCACCCCAAGGGTGGTCTTGAAGCAACTGGACTAGCAGTGAGCAGTTATAATATTTAACCTTGTCAGCTCACTGCCCATGGATCAAGACCCCAAAACTGAGACTAAAATAGATCTGAGGAATTAGTTAATTTGCTCTCTCTCCATCTCTCTCTCATCTTCTCTTTCCTCTTAACCTTCTGTATATTTTTCCTTAGTGCTGTTGCCTACATTTTTCTATACTGAAATTCATAAAGAAGTTGTCCTTTTCCATTGAACATTTCACATATTTGTATCCTTTAAGATTTTTGCTCAAAAAGAATAGCCAACCAGTGAGATTAACAATGACATGGTAGAGCCTTGAAATACACGCGTAACATCATCAATCAATTTGAAAAATTTCCAGCCAAACAATTGCTTAGAATGTCCTAGTCCTATTTTCAAATCGAAATAATTCAAAATCATGACTTCTCAATGGACTCATTATCTACGAATGAGAAAGCGCACATATAACATAATTCCAAAATATGGTATGCCTTTACTAGTAAAAGTTAGTGTGCTTTATTTAGACATTTGCTCTGTCACTGAGACTAAGAATTCAGTTTTGTCAAGATAGAATTCTGGTGTTCAGATTTTTAAAAAATGTACTCTGGCTATTTACCTGAATAACTGGAAGTGTTGGAATCTACTGTACTCTTTCTTTGCCAGGAAAATGTTCTTTTAGAGTTTGTTTCTGGCCGAAGTTCTATGTGACTAAGACAAAAGCTAGAAGATTACTCCTACACTTGGAGGAAACTGTTGTGTGAATATAGAATTGTATACGCATTCCACAGTGTTGAGAGGGGACTGAAAATGCTGAGCTGAAAGCTCTTGTGTGACATGATAAACCTAGAGAATAGCACTGTATGAGATTACCACAATGGGACTGAGATGCTTTTTGTGATACTGAACTGAATAACTTTTGTGTAAGTTTAAATATACTTGAGAACAGCAAATGTAAAAGCTCCATAGGTTCTGGTGAGCATGACTATGACTGCTGGTAATAATTATGTGTGCTTTGACAGATCTGGCAATGCATAATGGACAGACTTTCTCCTATCTAGAACATAAACAGGAAAAAATCTTAGCAAGCAGGATTTTAAGTGTAAGGAAATGGAGATTAAAATTCAAAGCAAAGCCAAATCAACTTATTCATGAAATTAAAAATGTAATCATCAAAGATATTTAGGTTGCCAATAATGTGATATATACAGAACTTAGTTTCCTCCACCTGCAGTTTTTGATAACTGTAACTAAGTGATACTTCAGAGTCTGAAGTGAGCACACAGAATGGAATATTTAAAATAAAAAATGAAAGCATTCTTTCCTTCTCTCACTCAGGAAGTCATTATATGTGCTAGACATGTATGCAAAATAGGAACATTTCATTTGTGACTGTCAGTTTCCCATCCCATTGCTTGCATGTGAGTTTTAGTAGTAGTTGTACGCAGTTCCTTTAGTCCAGAGCTTGAGGAAGCAATCTCTTTTCTGTGGATTGAGATTAGGAAGGAGAAAAACAGAAATACAAAAGAAGTATCTATTCAATGTTCTTGCTTTTCGAAATTATTAACTATTGATTTCATTCTAAAACATAGTGATGAAATTGTCAGAATTTTTTGAGAGGGATTAAAGCGTGATTAACCCTCCTCCATTTTCTTTTCACTGGCACAAAGTATAAGTGGAGTTAACAGTTTCCATTAGGAAGAAACATGTTAACAGACAAAAATGAGGTGGAAAACAGGATTTGTTTGATCTTAAGCAGTGCACAGGAGCATTATGATCATGTTTTTCCTGGACAAGCCATCCTGAAATAGTGAAATTTTGTATTTCTAGATCTTAATATTTTCAGCTTAATATTTCTCTATTTCATGGGGGTAGCAGTAACCCAGGCAGAATCCAGACCTTCATGGTTGTCACATATAGTGTGTGGATACTCACAAGCTTCTGAGGAACATGGCATTTAGTTTGTGTCTGAATTACTGCAAATGTTCTGTACTGATTTACTGTAAAACTGATATGTGCAGTACATCTCAATTATTGCAAATGTGAAGACCAACCAAGAATGCATGAGTTTTTTGCTGAAAAAAAACCAAAAACCTGAATACCTGAAAATCTTAACACGGTTAGTTGAGTTCAGGAAATGCCACAAAGCTTAAGTGAACTAAAAGGATATAAACTGGATCAAGACATGTTGCATTCCACTTGCTAGATTACACACAATTAAAATGATTTGTTTTCTTAATCCGTAATGTAAAATCTAAAATAAAACAAATCAAACCACCACCACCACCACTGTCAGGAATAAAAGTAAAATAAATGAACAACAAGAAATTAACCATTTTCTGACTAAAAGTGAATACAGAGTTGAATACAATTGTATTAGAGGAGTCAATAAATAAAAAAAAAAAAAGATTACCAACCAGTCATGCCTTCAGAGATATATTTGTAAACATGTATAAATACAAATATTCAACTATCTGAAAGTACAATGCATTAGGACATGAGGAGAGAAAATTTTAAGGTATAGAACATGTATCAATGTAACAGCTAATAAAGTCTTTATTTGCACGTGTTCCAACTATGTAGTTAAATACACAATTACAAGAAAAAAGAAAAAAAAAAAACACAACAACACAAATGCACCGCAGATACAGTAAGAATCTGAAAGTGTTTAAGAAGAGTCACCTAAAATTATTGCAAATATATCACGTCAAAGCCCTTGCTTAGCTAGTCATTCTGAAATGTCAGAGGATGCATAAGACTGTCATATACTTTATTTCATCACTTAAAAGATCAAAAAGCACAAGAAAAATGGAAAAACTATTCCAGAAGGCATATGCTACATGTCCTGTAACATATAAGAGTGTTACCATAAGCACCCCAGTTTTCAAATCCCTCTTAAACAAGAATCTGTTAATTCATTTCTTTTTGCAGAGTAGCTGATGCAGTTTCAGCAGAGATCAGAGCAGATCATCTCCAGCATTATTGTTCTCTGTTGAGCCTTTCAACTAACAAATGAGTAATCTGGAATGATTCATAACCAATACTGTACTAGAATTTTCTCTCATAACATTCTTCTTATGAAACTCAGAAAATATTGGATAGATGAGTAGATGGTGAGTTGGTTTGAAAACTGGTTGACTGACAGAGCTCAGAAAGTTGTCATAAGCATTAGCAGTGAAAATTCTGGTTGAAGGCCTGTAAATATGAGTGCTCACTAGGGGTTAGTGCTGGGTCCACTCTTGTTCAACACCTTCATCAATGGCCTGAGTTCTAGGATCCTCTATCCTGATTTAGAGTTCACCCTCAGCAATACAAAGCTGACCTGCTACAAGGCTTTGATACCATTCAACAGGACATGAACAGACTGGAGAGCTGGGCAGGGAAGAAAATGATGAGGTTTAACAAAAGCAAGTGTAAAGTTTTACACCTGGGGATGAATAACCACAAACATCAGAACAGGTTAGGTGATGACCTGCTGGAGAGGAGCTCTGCAGAGAAGGACCTGAGTGTTCTGGTGGACAACAGTTTGGCCATGAGCCAGCAGTGTGCCCTTGTGTCCAAGAATACTAATGGTATCCTGGGATGCATTAAAAAGAGAGTGGCCAGCAGGTTGACAGAGGTGATCCTCCTCCCCTACTGTGCCCTAGTGAAGCCACATTTAGACTCTGTGTCCAGTTCTGAGCTCCCAAGATCAAATAAGATAGAGATCTCCCTGCCTTTTTTATACTGGGGAGCCCAGAACTGGACACAGTACTCCAGATGAGGCCTCACCAGGGCAGAGTAGAGGGGGAGGATCACCTCCCTTGACCTGCTGGCCACGCTCTTTTTCATGCATCCCAGAATGCCGTTGGCCTTCTTGGCCATGAGGGCACACTGCCGGCTCATGGTCAGCCTGTTGTGCACCAGGACACCCAGGTCCCTCTCTACAGAGCTCCTCTCCAGCAGGTCATCCCTCAGCCTGTATTGGTGCATGTAATTACTCCTCCCTAGGTCCGAGACTCTACACTTGCTTTTGTTAAACCTCATCCAGTTTCTGACTGCCCAGCTCTCCAGCCTGTCCGGGTCTTGCTGAATGGCAGCACAGCCTTCAGGCCTGTCAGCCAATCCTCCCAACTTCGTATCATCAGCAAACTTGCTGAGGGTGGCCACTATCCCCTCATCAAGGTCACTGATGAAGATGTTGAACAACACCGGACCCAGCATGGACCCCTGGGGTCACCGCTGGTCACAGGCCTCCAACTGGACTCTGCACCACCACCAACAACCCTCTGCACTCTGCTAGTCAGCCAGTTCTCAGCCCACTTCACTGTCCACTCGTCTATCCCACACATCCTTAGCTTTGTTATAAGGATGTCATGGGAGACAGTATCAAACAGATACCAAGAGCCATACCTTGAGTACTGTTTCCAGTCCCTTCCAATCCCTACAATTCTGTGTTTCTATGATTCAGTGTAATTTAAATAGGAGAAAATATTTTAACGATACTGCGGCATATGGCTTTCTTTGAAGGCATTAACATTCAGGATAGGAACAGTTTTTCCAACCTATGATATTACCTTAAAGCTAACAGGGAAAAAAAGTGAGGAGAGAGGAGAAGAAAACACTGAGATTATTGAGAAATTAGTGAAGTAATAAATAACAGATTGATGAGGAAATTTCAGTACTCTATGATCTTATTTCCCAATTCATACAAGTATGTTAATTTACCTTATTTGGAATCTTTACATCTTTACTGCTCTGTATTTTTACTATGAAATTACAGTCTCTGAGTTTGTAAATGCCGCACTGCAGATGTGGGAACTATTCATCAAATTTATTGTTAGGCACATTCTCTTATATTTTTTTGTTACTTTATTTCTTTAGTTACTTAAATCTTTCACACAGGCTAAAATTTCCTATTGATTTTACCATAGTTTCTACACTTGCAGGGGAATCAGTCAGGCTAACAAATAAATAAGTTCTATTGTGAAAGTACCCAAACACTTAAGCATGCGGTAGGAAGAGTGATAGTCTTCTACTCATAATTATAACATTATCAATTGCTTCTGAAGATTTTGCCTTCTCTGTCCTTCTGTTCACATATTAATAGTTCTCTTTCCTACTTTCTTTATCAGTTCAAATAATCTGAGTACATAGAGTAAAAAGAAAAGAAAAATTGTGTAAAATTATACAAGTGATTCTACATAGGTCTAGTCTCATATTTTCATCATAGAATGTTACTTTCTACCTTGCTGTGCTGGTGACAGAAAGAATTTCCCATGGGCCTGCAGAAAAAGCTTTTCACGAATTGTTCAGTTTCATAGACCCTGAATCGTTTTTATTCTATATTTCACTGAAGAGTTCACATGATGAGCCAGAAAAAACAGTCTCATGTGCTAAACACAACAAATACCATGAAGCTCATTTGGAGAGTTTCAGTCTCGGGTGAACAGTTGTGTTTCCTTAGAGAGTACTTCGTTTCTGCTCTCATCAACAATAACCTGTTTATCACACTCAGTGCCACTTTCTCCTCCAAAATTTGAACTCATGATTTCAAACACACACAATTATTGCCTAGGGTTATGGTCATAAATCTCACTTAATCAATAGCTTCTTGCTCTCCCAGGAGTTTCTATATAGGCTCTGTGGCTTAGATTGCAGTGTTTAAACCTGAGGTACTGAAAGTTAATATTTACAGAAAAGGAAAAAGAAAGGTAGTTTGAGAAATATTACACACTTAGATGAAACCAGTGTACTGACCTCTTTTATGACTAAAAAAAAAGTCAATATGACTTTTAATTAATAGGAATATTCAAAACAAGTTAAATAATAATCAAAGAAAAACTTTAGTCATGAATCTACTTGGACTCTCTGCTGAGTGATGGAACTACTCACAACATACAGTAAGTGATCTTTGCTCTTGAATAGTTTGACATCTGTACAGTGACTCTAACAGGATGGAAACAAATAATAGTGGAATTAAGGAATAATTTATATGAACAAAATATTCATAATAACAGAGTTTGCATTAAACATTAGCAACAATTTCTCAATTTAAATATGCATATTTATTGTTCATTCTTTGAAGGGTGTGGGTTTTTTAAAAAATAAAAAACTATATGATCAGTTCTCAGGCTCTGCTGGATTAAACAGATGGAGTACTACGTGATAACAGGAAATTACTTCAGAGATTAGTCTGCTTATTTGTAAAGAAAGTGTAAAGGATATTAGTAATTGTTCTGTTTATAACTGACTACTGTACATTTACTCTCTAGGTTAATTAATAACATTTTAAAATAAAAGGTTATTTATAACTTACCTTTAATGCATATGGTAGAGCATATTTTCTGAGGGCTATGTTATGCCATGTTACTTCATTTTCTTCTTATATTTTTAAGTTTACAATAATTTCCAAAAAAGACTTACCTGCCTGATCTGGAATATTTTTGAAAATGAGTATTTATATGAAATACACAAGTGAAATAGTGGTATTTTCAAAATTGGAAGGAATGAAATTTGTTTGTTTTCTTATGTGGAGACTATCACTTTTCACTTAAGGGGAAAGAGGGCAAAATTACTTACCTTGGTGATAAACTACGTAATGTCAAGCCAACTGATTTCGAGGTCTGTTTGGGGTTAATAAAAACCATGATCCTCAAGTGGTTTCAGCAATTTTCCTGTCCATAAGCATCGTTTACCCTACAGACAACAGTTTACAAATGAAAACATAATAAAACAATGCTAAAAAATTGATTTGAAGCTGTAAGAATACAAATTGTAAATGTACCTACAAGTCAAAATACATAATATCTAATAAAATCAATAAATATTTAATAAAATCAGTCAACATTATTCCTATTCTATTTAAGATAAGCTTAGCCTATCTTAAATGACTGAATTTTTAATAACGAATACACTTTGATGCTGGTAATAGAAAATTCTTCATAGAGTGAACTTAAATAAATAAATTAATATAATATAATATGAATAAATACAAACATATATATTAACAAGGTAACATTTCAAAGCTGGACAACAACAACAAAATCATTTTACTGTGATTATCAGGAAAAAAATTATAGCCACATGGATTCTCTCCAACAGCTGGCAAATGACAGGAATTTACACAGCTTTAGTACTGCAGGCCACTAAGAAATCAAAGTAATGGATAGCTTTGTTCACCTTAGCTTAGCTGAATAACCAGAGAAATGCAAAGTGTAGCTTCATCTGTCCCAGGCACCAGAATAATCTTGCTTTTTGTCTCACAAAATGACAGTGAGTCTGTTACTGACTTCCTTAACTATTTCTCCAGAGTGTTTGTTATTTGTTTCTTACTGTGCTAGGTGTGCTGGAGAGGATTCTGGGTGAGATTCATTAAGTTATCTGTAATCCTAACCTCTTTTTCTTTAAAAAAAAAATCACTGAGAAGTCCATAACATTTTTATGCAGCAATGATCGAAGACACACATTTTAACATACACCATATTAAAAAATACCACTTTTACATTAATTAAGTACATTAATATATTAAATAAAATCATCTGGAGCTGAATTTCAAATTGTGATCTTTACCCATGATTTCTAGTATGTCCAATTTCCCTTCTGATGACCATGAAATTATTTGAAAAAGGTGACTGCAAAGGCAATAGACCTCACCTGCTACTTTTCTGATTGCAGAGAGAAGAGTATTTTCAGTGTAAGAACGAGTAAGCAATGCCAAGCTGGGGCAATGACAAAACTGTAAAGGCTTCTTAAGAAGCCATTATTTCATTCAGGTGAAATTTTACACAGGCTGAAGCAAAACTTATGAAGAGAAAATAATTCAAAGAACTGTAGTGAGAAGTATTTGATAACAGGTACACATTAATGGCCTGAAAAAGTGAGAAATATTCTATTCAGATATTGATGTAATTTACTAAAACAGTATCCTCTCCCTAGCACAAAAGGAATGAATGTGTAAGAGATACAGCTTCTACAGTTGAGATGGCAGAGATTATGTAATGATAAACTTCATACAGTCTGTAAAGTAAGGCTTCTGAAATACTGAGAATTAACACCCATTGCCTCATAGTTTGTCCACCTCATTTCAGATCCTGCTTTTGGCTTGGAGTGGCTGATTTAAGTCAATACCTTGTCAGATAGATGGCATTAGTTCAATTCAAATAACACTCACCACGTTGACTTTTGTTCCAAATCTCTGAGAGGTTAATTGAATGTATATGAAAAATAAGCTACATTAAAATTGACCCTGCTCTAACGCAGAAGTGCTAAGCCTCTGGACTTAATATAAGATTCCCCCATTTTGTGCATTAGACTGAATCATGTGAGCAGTTTAAAGGAGAAAATGTTAAAAGAAGACAATTTGTGCACGGAAAGTAACTTCAGTACAGCAAAATTTTGTGGTTTCTGTATCTATCAGCAGGAATAAGCTTATCTCCACATGATACACTACTGAATGACTTCTTTTTTTCTCTTTTTCAATGTATATGTTTTATTATGACCTTCAAAATAATTTTTAAAAATCTTTTTTTTAATCTTTCACAATGAAATTCAGTTTTTAATACATCTGAATAATGCAGAGAGTACTTCTTACAGATCTTAGAGATGAAACTGCTATGTGCAGATATTTATGCTGCTAGGAACCATGTTATGGTATAAATAAATGCATATAATATATATACGTATACACACACTCTTTTTTTAGAGAGCCACCTCCAAGACTACACAATAGAAGATACATCAATTCACAATAATGGTGCAGGCTGAATTTTACAACTTAATATCCCTCCCCACTCTGCTTAGTGTTATAATATAGCAATTATCTCGAAAAAACTCACATATTCATAATAGACACTCGGATAATTAGCTGAAGTAAATATGTACAAGATCAATTCTGAATCAAATTTCCAGAGTCAAACTTTAAAAATAGACAAGGCAATTTATTTATTGAGACTTATAAAACTTATAAAACTGTAAATACATCCTAACACAAAAGCAGGAAGAAAATTATTTTAATAAAATTTCAACATTCTGAATTTTAGAATTTCCAGTTTTTATTTAGATTTTTTTATTTATAACTTCTGTCAACAATGAAATATGTGCAGAGGAGCACCTAAAAAAATGTGCTGGGATCTATTTTAAGCTATTAATCAAAATAAACATAACGTGAGTTGTATTCTGTTGGTTCTTTCAACGTTTTTTATTAGGTTGTAATAAAACACATTTTTGAGTTCGTCTACAATTGTTACTCCAAAAAGTATCTGCAAGGAATGTTTGAAAAAGCAAACAACCAATTTTTTTTTTTTGTTCTTGAAAAGAATACTATCAAAAAAGATAATGAGAATGCCTATGAAATACTTTGAGATCTAATTCTATTATTAATCCTTAAAATAATTAGTCCAAAGGGAGCAATTGTTAAAATCTAATTTCAATGTGGATTTTACAAGTCATTTTCTGTGACTGATGGTCTCATATTATTGCATCTTATGATATCAGAATAATGCATTGCTGAAATCAAATTGTAGATGGCTGAAAATTTTGATACTTTAAAAAGTGATTAAAAATTTATAAATCTACCATAGTGAGTAAATGTATCAGGATCTTACCTAGTTATTATTTTTATTATAGTCACCAGAAGTATCTTAATAAAATAAACATTTCTAAAGAAGTCACTATAAGTCACTATGGTGACAAGAATTTTCTCTCCTCACCCTATTGAGTTTATACATTCTTGCTTCTACAATAATAGCTTTGATTTCAAAAACTAACTTGGTAAAAAAATTAAAAAATTCCAGCTCTTACCACATTCTAAGTTATAAAGAGAGGTTCTTGTTTCATTCTGTTTATATGTGGATGTATGAAATGTATGGAATGTAATCTACTGTTCTTCTTAGGTAACATGCTCATGTCCCATACTGTTTCTGAACAATAATTCCAAATACATTATGCTATCTCATCGCAATGGCATTTTTTAGTGCTCCACCACTATTGTGTTTTTATTAAAGCGTGAGCATAATTCTATCTAACTTTGCAATGTTATATTGTATTTTCCTTTATGATTAAAAAAACTTGCCATAATCTAATCTACATTAAAATATTCCCAAATATATATATATACTTATTCCCAAAATTAAAATTCCACTTAATTTTATTTATATTATTTTAATATTAATGATGTTATTTCTGTATCATATATGTTAAATATGGCAGATTCTGATTATAATTTTTTTATTAAAAAATAAAATTAAAAAGTTCTTCTTTTACAGTTGAATATTTCTTTCAGAATTGAGTTACTCTTTTTGACTTACCTACAATCCATTTTTATTTAAGATAAATTCCAGCTCTATGAAACAATGTTTTATATTACAGATGCATGGCAGCAACACTGATTTGCAAAAAATGAAAGATCAGATGACATTGTTGTACAGCATAATGTTTCAACTAAACTTCAGAACATAGAATCAGAGAATAGATAGAAACATAGAATCCTAGGAGTTGAATGGAATCTTTAAAGGTCATCCAGTCCAAAATATCCTGTGTGGATTAGAGCACCAAAAGTCTGAGAAAAATTTGATTGAAATAGTAGAATAGCTAGACCCTTTCATTGTAAACTGAAATCCTTTTCAATTTCTCATGAATATATTGAATCTAGTTCCTTGGTTAACATCAGTGGCTATTCTATATGCAGTCTGGAGATCATGGAATTATGGAATATAATAATGATGGAGAAAATAATGTTTGCTCTCAGACGCTTTGTGAGCAGTTATGGGAGAAGGCAAAGAGGTCTGTGGAATGGACCAAGAGAATCTACCCTGTCTAAGCCATGAAGATCTCTGGATAGATAGGAAAAAGAATTTTCTATGATGTGATTAATCTTCAATTTTGTAAAAGCAGTTAAAACTTAAGATTTTTTTCCTTCTATCAATTGAAGGAACTAAATAAATTCTACCCCACAGGCATTTAAAACTTCAAGAACATCATGACATTACTCATTTCCTTCACTACAGAAGATCAAGATGTATCACATGTTTCTTCAAATTGTCTTATGCACTTAAGTTGTTTTCTCACCAAGACTACTTACGAAATATCATTAATCCTTCAAATAATTCAGTGCATGGAAAGATGAAAACTAGGCAAAACATATGAGAAAAAATATGTATTTATTTGTAGCTAACTACAGATACAGATGATAAAAATTGCTCGAAAATCTTCACTTTGCTTCCCTTCTAAAATTATTTATCATAATCAAAAGTGACAAAAGCAGTCTTACCTTACCCTGAAGTGTGTAGAAGCCCTCTACTGAAAAGACTTTGAATAATGCTTTCAGTAAAATTCATAAAACTACTGGAAACTCCCAGTAGGTATATATTTTGTTGCTATTAAATCCTATCAGATTCTAGTGCGTTACTTGGAAAAAGATGACATATTATATTTACACAGTATGAGGAATATAACATGCTCTGAGCTGTACAAATAGTTGGAAAACGACCAAACAGAAATCAATTGTGTATCTTGTTTTTCATATCCAGTATTTTGTACTGTTTTGTTAAGAGTGAAAGAAACCACACTTTCATGCTACATGTTCATCCCTTGGTACTGTTTGAATTTACATCAGCACTGAATATGTTTATTTTAATCAAATGTTCATTTTGGACATTTTTTTTTTTAATTTTAGATTAAAAGTTAAAATTGTAATATTGTAATTTCTAAGTTGCAATATTTATTTTACAATAAATTGTAAATATATTTATTTTACAATAATTTGTAAATGTATTTATTTTGCAATAAATTCTGAAAAGTTGAAAATAATTTAAAGAGAATTTTCATCGACACTACTGTTGAAGGAATAGCCTGATATAATCAGAAAATGGAACAGTCAAATCTGAACTTAAAAGTTATGGAATAGAACAGAGACAAAGGAGCTCATAGAGACTTGATCTAAATTCTTCGTAAGTCTGTACTGAGCTTAACAATAGTTCTAATGTTTCCACATTTTCAAAGTTCTGACAGAAAACTATTACAATATTGAAATTGTTTTTTTTTTCCCTTCTCTCCAATTAATCAGAATTATTTTCATACTTATTTTCTCTCAGAGGATACAAAAATTAAATCCCAAGATAAGTGACATAAGTAATCAATTAAAAAAATTCAGGGATATGTATGTCAAAATGTCTTCTTAGATCAATCTTTCTCTCAGACTTTCCCAAATAAAAATGTGATATCACTATCATAAAACGTTTTTGGTCAAAATATTAGAACATGTAAATAATCGTTGTAACCAGATATAAAATACTGAGCTTTCTGCTTATCTGCTCCAAAGATCTAGCACTAACAAGGAAGACTTCATTTGGACAATTACTCTCATATTGAAAAATGCATCTATAAAGTATTGCAGGAAAATTTTCATGTTTTGCTCTTTTATTCTGATTAATTGTGGTTTATGAAACAGAGCAGAGTTCGTTCACTTTATATTTCAGAAAGATCTATAAACATTTATTTTCTTTAATAGTTTGTGCCATCTCTGTTTTGAAGTCCTTATTTTAAGGGAAAAAAAGTGTACATTTTATGACCTGCCAATGGCGTAATGGAGTATATCATTCATCAGACACTACGCAAGATGAAAGAATGAATTGGAAAAGAAAACTGCAGTGCTACAACCATTATAAATACTCTTCTGACTACAGTTAGGGTCAGAATATTAACTTTGCACCTGGAGGCCCTAAATTTACATGGAAAAAAAAAGAGAACGAGGAAGGCCTTAAAAGAATTTGAAGGTCATTAGTTGGAACCAGACCTATACTTTGTAAAGATCAGAGAATTAGGATGCACAAGTCACAAAGGTTAGCAACTGACAAAGTAACTCTATGCATAAATACAAAAGTTAGCATTGGAAGCAATTCTGCTATTTTCAGATTTCAGTATGTGTTAATGATCTCATTTGAAAAAGCAGCTGAAAATCATGTTCCTGCATGTTTCCCAGAACAAAAATGTAACAATAGAAGCACTGAATATCACAAGATGAAACAGACAACATGTTGAGGTTGTTTCTTTAAAATATCACTATTACTGTGACATCCAAGCTCTGAACAAACATAGAATCATAGAATCATCAAATGACATAGGTTGGAGGGATACTTAAAGATCATTTAGTTCCAACCCACCTGCCATTGGAACCCTGTCTCTCATCAGATCAGGCTGCCCAGGATCCTATCCAACCTGGCCTTGAGTACCTCCAGAAACGTGTCACAACAACAGCTTCTCTGGGCAGCCTGCGCTAGAGCTCCATCACTCTGAGTGAAATTGTTTTTCTTCACATCTAACCTAAATAAGATCCTTTTTTAGTCTAAAGCCATTTCCCCTTGTTCTATCACTATCGTACTGTGTAAAACCTCAGTTTCCCTTCTGCCTTTATGCTCCATTTAAGTACTGTACTTAATACTGTCAGAATGTCATCCCAGAGCCTTCCCTTTTCCAAGCTAAACAAGCTCAGCTCCCTAAACCTTTTCTTCCTAACAGAGGTGCTCCAGGCCTTTGAACATATTCATGACCCTCCTCTGGGCCTACTCTAACAGCTCTGCATCCTTCCTGTACTGGAGCCCTCAGGCTTGGGCAGGTATTCCGGAAGAGTCCTCATGAGAGCAAAGCAGACGGGGAAAATCACTTCCCTCTTCCTCTTGGCCACCCATCATTTGAAGCAGCTCAGGATAGTGTTGGCCTTTTGGGCTGCAAATGCGCAATGCTGGATCATGTCCAGTATTTTATCAATCAGGACTCCTGAATCTTTCTCTGTAGGACTGCTCACAAGGAGTTCTCCAAGTCTGTACTCATATCTGGGATTGCATTTACCCAAGCTGTTCTTGCCCCTGCCACTTGGCCTGTTAAACTTCATTAGGTTCTCATGCACCCACTTCTCAAGACAGTGCCAGTCCCTCTGGCTTTTGTCACTCAGTTTGGTGTTGTGAAGAAACTTGCTGAGGGTATGCTTGAACCCACTGTCTTCTACATAATAGATAAAGATGTTGAAGACAAGAAAATGTAAACATCATTGCAATTCATAATAGCAGAGATTTTAAAGAGTCTGTGCCCAAAGAAGCTGACAAAAGAGGTTGGCAGATCAGTGTGAAGATCAGAACCAGATTAATGTGTTTCCTTGACTCGTGTTAGGGAGAAAGGGAAGACGAGTAAATAAACCAGTTTAACGGAGGTATGTTGATAAAATACAAACTAAAACTAAGATATAGAAAGTGTATTTAATCAACACCATTCTTTCTATCTTTCACTCTGAAAAAGATGGATTTTTTTTTTTTTTTTTTTAGTGCAGCAATCAGAGTGATAATTCCCTTCACTCAAGTCCTCGTGACGCTAGTATATGACACACTGGTGAGGCAAACAAAGGGCAGTGCACATTTCAGGCCATGAAAGTAATCTAGGACCAGATACAGCACCAGTGAATGTGTGTTTCTGCTATGGATAGGAGACTATCTCAGTCTGAAATAGAGAATTAAAGATCTAACATCATAGAATCATAGAATCACTAAAGCTGGAAAAGACCTCTGACATCATCCAATATTTCTCAACAGAAAGATATCTCATTAAAACATTTAATGTTGTACACCATGAACAACTCCAGGGACAGTAGCTCAACCACTTTCTTGGGCAGCCTATTCCAGTGCCTGACCACTCTTTCAAAGAGGAAATTTTTCCAAATATCCTATCTGAAACTCCCCTGCTGCAACTTGAGGCCATTCCCTCTAGTTGCTAGTTATATGGGAGAAGAGGCCAGCCCCCAGCTCTTTATAACATCCTTTCAGCTACTTGTAGAGAGTGATTAAGGTCTCCCCCTGTCACGCTCCAATATAAAGGAGGGAGACGAGGTTCTTTGATTATGTGTATACCCGATGGCAAGATTAAGACACAACGGGTCAAATGTTAGCCCAACCAGTTTATTACAATTACTAGTTGCTTAGGGATATGGGGAAGGGAAGGTGAGCGATAGGAAAGGGATAAAAAGCAAGGAGTCTTGATAGAAAGCAAGAGAGATATAATCACCACCGTGGATCCAGCGAAGTTCGTAGTCTCGAGAACTCGTCTGGTCACCGCGGGGGGATGGGAGATGACAGCAAGCAGGCCTCAGGGTCCGTCTGCAGAGTTTCCCCCCCTCAGGGAATTCTCCGTTTCCTCTTCGGGAGTTCTCCGTCAAAGATTTTTTCTTTGGGAGTTCTTCTCCAAAGTTGCTAGTTTAGTGAAGGCCTTTTATCCTCCATTTCTCAGGTTTTTTTCTTTTTTTCTCTGCTAGTGTGACATACCTGGCCCAACAGATAAGCCAGCAGGGAGTGGTACCTTCATTGCCATGCACAAGCATTATCGCCTTTTGCAGTGATCGGCTTCTCCAAGCCGAACCCCGAAAAAGACAGGCTTGGCCCCACTTCTGCTTATCTTTACAACAATAAGCAGAGGCACTGTGGCACGGTGACACCCACCCAGATAACCTGCAGTTCTCACTTAGAGTCTTATCACCAGAAAGGCCTCACGAAGCAAGCTTTGAGACAATTAATAAAAGAAAACAGTTTCTGTCTTTCACACCACCCGGTGGCTCAAAGATTGCTTGAAACTGATGCGCAAACATCCGTCCACGGTGGTGAGGGGAAGGAAAGAAAAAAAAAGAAGCAGTAGGGAAAAAGGGGGTGGGGGAGTAAGGGGGAGTTAAACGTTATACAATTGCTATAAAGGATTTTTTGGGCTTAGTTACAATTGTTGCTCTGATCTGTTGGACTTGTCCATGATCAGTTGAAGTGGTTACAATGTGCATAGAAGATACAACACGTTGTATAAGTTGAATAAAACATGGAATCATGCAAGGAATAAACAAAAGAGTTGCAACAACACACAACAGATAAAACAGAATACGTTTCACCCATGGGCCACCCGGAGACCAGGGAAAAGATCAGAGTCTAGGCCTTTCCAAGTTTGAACAGGAACATGGGCAATTTTCCGTATACCCTGGGCAATTTGTTTAACAACTTTACCATTCATCGCTCTTTAGACAACAATTAGAGTCATTCAGTTTGCCACAAACAACCTATTCATTAACAACTAACCAAGCACTAACTGGTTTTGCAATGCCATTATCAGTACTTGTTGCATTTGTGATTTTAATTCTCAGAAAGCATGTAATCTAGTACAATTCAACAATACGTGGATTTGCCATGTAATGTTTTCAAAGATCATTTGGTGTTTTGCTAGGACTATAGATGAAACAAACATGTTTTCTAATAGGCTGAGTGAAGGCATAACTTCACCACACAGCAACACTGCATGTTGCTTCATAGTTAAGTATGAACAGAATTGTCATTTAAGCATCTCAAAAGCAATTGAAATGCTGAGAGAGATATATACTAGTTTGGCAAGTTCAAGTATTGTTATAGTGTATACAACTTCCATGGGATAGTGTGTTTAGGATATCCCATAATATAAAACATTAGAGAAACATACACAGAAACATACACTTCACTTAACAAAACATAGACACTTTCCAACAACCATGTTTTGGATGGAACTCCTGGACTGGTGTTACAATAAACATCTCTCTGACACTAAAAAGCATCAACAACATAATGGGTTTCTTTTGTGACCACATCTGATAAATATTAGATGGGTCCCTTGGTTAATTTCCAGACCTTTTTTTTTTAGTAAGGTGGAAACACCATAGCGGAGTTACAAGCAAAACATAATCAATGTGATAAAAAGGGGTAGAAGAAGGGATCAAAAGGAATGGCGTTACGGTGCAGGGAGTAGCCAGTAAGCCAGCAAAACTGTGAAAACTCAAACCCAAGCGTGAAGTTTAACAGACCTAAAGACAACACCCACATCCACAACAACCTGAAACATGATACTATGCAACCAAAATACAGTGCATTCAGCGTTCTAGTATGATCAATTCTTTAACATTTGTCCCAAAACACAAATGATTAAAGTCAGCTGTATTCAATCGAGGTCCAACGGGGGTCTTCTGTAAGACAAAACGAGACATTGGCTTGCCCTTTTGGGGCTTGTTAATATGGTTAAAATGAGGGAATAATCCAGTGAGTGGTACTTTTGTATTCTTTTTCCGAGGCATGCTTAGCCTTCTAAGCGTATTTAACAGGTCGTTTCCTTTTGTTGTAAGTTTTCTAATGTACATCCACCCTCCTCCCCCCCACTCACTTGAGAGGGGCGAGGGAATCAGTTTTCCTGCAGTCCTAGTGCCTGAGCTGATTCCAAAGTTGGGGACAATCGGAGGTGGAGTGTCACTTCTTTCAGGCTTTTGTTTTGGCCATCCATTAACTAACTCCTCTAACTTGTCTGTAGATAAACCATCCATTAATTCTCGTGGAATACCCTTCTGTCGTCCCAGCATCCAAAAACTATTACGTTTATGATTTATATTTCTCCCACTTGGTTTCACTGAAAATGAGACCCTTTTGGATCTGTTGTGGTCCCGGTTAGATAGGGGAGGGGTCAAATTGGCCACTGCACGCCTTACTCCCTTTGTCTCAATTTTATTGGAGGGAGAAATCACCGGTCTATATTTTCTCCCATAGTTAATTAATTCTTGGGCAACCTCCCCCCATGTCCATGCTTTGTACCCTGACTGCAAGTGGTTAGGGGTTGCAGCTCCTACTAACGCTGCCTGAATTCTTTCTCCCTGAGGCATAGCCTGTATTTTTCCTTGCAGTTGTATGCCTATAGATTTTAGTGATTCAGGAAGCCCCCTAATTAAAGGAGTCATCCTCTCAGGATCAACAGGAATCATCATAGGTGATTCATGATGTGTCTGCAGCTTTCTATCATACATCATTTGCAGACAAGCAGCCTTTTGAACGCTTTCTACTAATTGATCAACTGTCCCAGTAATAGCAAGGGGGTCTCCCCTTTCTAGAGGGTTAAGACCACCTGCCCAATAGGCAGCTCTCTGTGTGAGGGACCAAGGAGCACGATTGTTACCAGTAGTTAAAAATACTCCTGGTCCCCAATAACCTTCAGCTTCCTTTTCAGTTAACAGTATTTGGTCTCCACCACTGAGACTAACTCTCCATACAAACTCGGTTTCTGATTCTTTTGGAGAACGACTAAAATCTCTTTTCAGTTTTGCTAGTTCAGTGGCTGAAAAGGGAATTTCCTTAACATTCATTTGAGGGTCTAGATCCTCACCGTTATCAAAAGTATATTCAGTTTTTATCAAAGGACGTATTGGAGCTGGAGAGGCCTCTAATTTGTCTAGCCTTGCCTTTATTCCTTCCAGTCCTTCTAGAGGATAGATTTTTTCTTGAGGCAGACTATGGGTAACAGTGTCACTGGTATCCTTACAGTTACCCTTTAGAGCCTCTAGTAAGAGGGCTGAATTATGTTTCTCATTTTCTAATTGCCTTTTGAGTTCCTCTGTCTGTTTCTGTAGAGTTTTAACCAACTCCTGCAGTGACTCTATAGTTTGGTTCTCTGCTTTAAGCTGCTGGTCACGGAATTCAATGGCTGCAACCAGAGCCGAACCCAGTACTGCACAAATAAATGCCTTTCCTTTTCCAGCTCGGGTACGAGCATTTTTTTGCAGAACACTAATACGGTCTGAAACACTCTGCAGATTATGCCAGTTTTGCCGTGCCCAGTCCACCCCTGTTAACGAGGGTCTGGCACCGTGCTTTTCTAAAAGTTCAAATAACACATCTTCACCTTTCATTGTGACTACACTGTCGCTCATTTCTCAATATGCAGAAAAATCTACACGGAGAAAGAGAGAGGGTAAAGTATCCAAAAAGTTCGAGCCAAACAAATGCAAATACTCAGACCACTCCTCTGTTTACTGAGAGGAGCGTGCAAAAGACAAAGAGGATCAAAGGAAATGCTAATACGTAAATCACTTCTCACTTCTCTGTGAAGCCACACAGAGAAAAAAAAAAAAAACTTCAAACCTCACGACTAAGCTAGGAGGTACCCTTACGTTTCGAAAATGCACAATAATCTTCACGGGTCCCAAAATCACTTAATAGGTTCCCGAGAGGCACACACATAAACAGTTTCAAAGACACAGTTAAGTTTCAATATGTGGAGTGATCTTCCTGGAGAGGTGCTCACGTTAGAATTATCAAATTATCACTCCTTGCAACTCCAGGAGGTGCACACAGGAAAAGGATCAACTTTACTTAAAGTTCCCACAAACACAGCTAAGGTGCAATATACGGAGTGATTCTTCCTGGAGAGGTACACACGCTTAAATTATCAAAAATAAATATCACTCCGGACAACTCCAGAAGGTACACACATCAACTATACCTGGAAGGGCAACACTCTCACAGTCGGGTATCCTGCCGACTACGCCATTAAGAAATGTCACGCTCCAATATAAAGGAGGGAGACGAGGTTCTTTGATTATGTGTATACCCGATGGCAAGATTAAGACACAACGGGTCAAATGTTAGCCCAACCAGTTTATTACAATTACTAGTTGCTTAGGGATATGGGGAAGGGAAGGTGAGCGATAGGAAAGGGATAAAAAGCAAGGAGTCTTGATAGAAAGCAAGAGAGATATAATCACCACCGTGGATCCAGCGAAGTTCGTAGTCTCGAGAACTCGTCTGGTCACCGCGGGGGGATGGGAGATGACAGCAAGCAGGCCTCAGGGTCCGTCTGCAGAGTTTCCCCCCCTCAGGGAATTCTCCGTTTCCTCTTCGGGAGTTCTCCGTCAAAGATTTTTTCTTTGGGAGTTCTTCTCCAAAGTTGCTAGTTTAGTGAAGGCCTTTTATCCTCCATTTCTCAGGTTTTTTTCTTTTTTTCTCTGCTAGTGTGACATACCTGGCCCAACAGATAAGCCAGCAGGGAGTGGTACCTTCATTGCCATGCACAAGCATTATCGCCTTTTGCAGTGATCGGCTTCTCCAAGCCGAACCCCGAAAAAGACAGGCTTGGCCCCACTTCTGCTTATCTTTACAACAATAAGCAGAGGCACTGTGGCACGGTGACACCCACCCAGATAACCTGCAGTTCTCACTTAGAGTCTTATCACCAGAAAGGCCTCACGAAGCAAGCTTTGAGACAATTAATAAAAGAAAACAGTTTCTGTCTTTCACACCCCCCACGCTCCTCTTCTCCAAACTTTACAATCTCAGTTCACTCAGCTGCTCCTCTTAGGACTTGTGCTCCAGATCCCTCATCAGCTTCTTTGCCCTACCATGGACACACTCCAGAGCATTGATGTCTTTCTTGTAGTGAGGAACCTAAAGCAGAAAACATTACTCAAGGTGTGGCCTCACCATTGCTGAATACAGAGGGATGATCATTCCCCTGCTCCTGATGTCCACAATATTTCTGACCCCTGGGGAACACCACTCTTGACAGTTCACCAGTTGAATTTAAATTCATTCACCATCAGTCTCTAGGTGCTTTTCTCCAGCCAGTTCTTCACCTAGTAAAGTGTGTAGCTTTCCAAGCCACAGCCTGCCAGTTCTCTATGAGAGTACTGTGTAAGACACTGTCAGAGGCTTTGCTAAAGCCTAGGTGGACTGCATCAACAGCCTTTCTCTCATCCACCAAGCTGATCAATTGATTACAGAAAGAGATCAGCTCGGTTAAACAGGACCTGTCTTTCGTGAACTCAATTTGATTGGATCTGATTCCCCAGTGGTCTTGTACATGCCATGTGATCTCATTGAAGATGATCTTCCCCATAACCTTTCCTGGCATGAAGATTATGCTGATGGGCCTATTGTTCCCCCAATCCTCCTTACAATCCTTATAGTTAGGAGTCATTTTGGCAAGCCTCCAGTCCTCCAGGACTTCTCCAGGTGACCAGAAACACTGACAAATGGTGGAAAACAGCTTAGCAATCACCTCTACCCACTTCTTCAGCAACCTCTGGTGGATCCCATATGGCCCCATGGACTTATGATAGTCCAGGTGGAATAGTAAGCCTTTAATTGTTTCCACCTCAGTTGTAGGGGGTTTGTTCTGCTCCCCTTCCCAGACTTTGAGGTCAGTCAGGGGATGGAGTATCCCAAGAATAATTGGTTTAACTTTGTTGATAGAAACAATAGTCATGACAAAACAAACAACCAAACAAAAAAACAGTAAGGGAAGGGAAAAAAAATGATCTCTTAACTTGTTAACTGATTCTGAGGTTGAAATGTGTAATACTATCACAGAAAGCTATCCATTTTCACCCTTCTCTTGAAGACATACTGATATATAATTCCTGGAAAACACACCTCACAAAAAAAAAAAAAAAAAAAAACAAAAAAAAGAAATAGTAACAAAAAAACTGAAAAATACCAAAAAGATGTCATGCTTATAAAATAGAAAAAGAATGATATATGTAGGAAAGGGTACAGATGAAAAAAACAGCACCTGTTTCTGACTTCCACAGTTTAAAACAAAGATAGAAAAAAACAAAACAAAGAAACAAGCAAAAACAACAAGAAATTGTGAGCTTCATATCTGTGCCTAGGAAAGAAGATGTACTTGTAGTGCCATTCATGTACAGGGTACATCTAGATCTGCTAGGAGAGCTCTTTTCCCTCTCTATTATGTTCACTGTGTATCAAAAAGAACTGTGTTCAGAAGATAACATCAGCAGCAAAGGAAATATGAAACTAGAAAAAAACAAAAAATAAAATGTTAATTCCTTCTCTGCTGTTCACTGTACTGCGTGTGAGATTTAAGGCATGAACAATGTATTTTGTCATTGGTCTACCAGCACAATAAATATGAGAAAGCATGTTCTGTGTCTTGTATTTTATCCATTATATTGCATTACATCAATAATTCTTGAAAAAAATTCTGAGTGTATGTAAGTTTGTAATGCAAAGTGTTTAAAAATGGCATGGCAAAATTCTAGGCACTTCATATAAATCTTTGCACACACATATGCATTTTATTCATATAATAAATAGCTACTCATAATAATTTAGTGACTTCTTATTTTGTATGCAATATTTAAGTGATTTAATATTTAAGTGATTCTTGAAAAGTGTCATCCCATTTTGCAGCAAGAAGATCTAGGTTTATGACATGCTAAAGGTTACCGGACAATTACTGGGGTTACTAATTGACTTTAATTTTTTATAGGTCTGTCAAAATGTTGTAATGTACATATGAAATGCATGACTTATAGAAATGATTTAGCTATTGGACCACTTTCAAAGACCTTAAAAAAACACTGTCTAGGTAAAGCAAAGTGATCAACTATAAAATGCTCCTGAAAAATTATCAGTTTGCTTTGCACTTTAATAGATGCTTTCTGTATAGATTTACAACAAAATGAAATGCAAAGTAATGGGAAAGTAATAGTTGCTATTAGATATAGTAGAAGAAAGGTTTATTATATTTTATTTCACCATTTTATTTTTGTTTTCTTTCTTAAAATAAGCTGAGGCTGGGCCAAGTATATTTGTTATTGTAGCTACAATGAAGAAATAGGAATGAAAAATGGATAAAATATAATGGAAAATAGGAAAAGTATCTTTTTAAATTTCAGAACTGTTGTAATAAAGTGTTCTTGTACACAATTTCATTTATGTTCCTGATACATATTTTACAAATCCCTCTAAAGTGAGAGGAAGGACCTTATTTCTATCAATACTGATCTTATAAAACTGATTAATAATATATGTAATGTGATTCTGCAACTTCAACTGCTCTCATGGCATTTTAGTATGTGCCACACTGTTTTCATTGCAGAAGATAATAGCATAAAATCAAAACAGTACAGATTACAACGGAATTTTCAAAGAGAATAACAGTTTATTCAAAAAGTAGTTTAGCTTTTTTCAAGGAGATTACTCACACAAAACAGTGCTTGTTAGATTGAGTTACTGTCCTTTAGCTCTGCTGTGCTTAGATCCATATCGTAAAAGATGTGTAAAACCATAACTTCTTCTGATTCAAGCATGATTAGTGAGATTGAAATGCCGTTCTTGCAGAACCTAAAAACATTTTTTATTAAATTTAAAGGAGTCTTACACTCAGAAAACACACTATGTTCATGCAAATTCCTCTTAACCCACCTATAAGTTCTGGAATTTCACGGAAAATAGTAGAATATCAGCCAATCTTAAATTCAGCAGACTATGTGACCTGACAAATGTTTTTATTAATACAGCAGGTCTCATTTTTTAAAAAGTTAAACAATAACAAAAACAATAATAATAATAATAATAATAATAATAATAATAATAGCAACTAAAAAACAAATCTTCCTCCTTCTCCCTCCTTCCCCCCAAAAATGAAAACAGGTTATGGCAGGTCTGATTTTCTGTACATCATCCTGTGGTAAAGAATATCTAAGTGTAGACTGCTTTGTATTCAATACCATTAACTTATCTGGCCTCCTGAAATTATCAGTTGGTTTTAGTGCTTTTGATACAATATTACTGCTCACAAGTAAGAGTTTTCAATTACTTAGTATTCTAATTCAACATTTGTATAATTATAATTTGAAAGTGTCAAAGCTGAATATAACTGCACTTGGTTAACTTAAATCTGTGATCGACAGCAAAGAGAAACAGAAGTAAATTTAATTAAAAACTATGAACTGCAAATCAATTTAATATTATCAGTTCATGCATGCACTCTATCAAAATTTATGGAGAATTAAAAGATGAGTTCTACATTTAAAAAAAAAATAGCAAAAATCTATGCATATGCCTGTTACTAATTAATTTGGCTTGTTTCAATTTTATCTTCTGTTCAGTTCTAGTAAGGAAATGGTATATCTTGCAATTACTGTGATTTTAAGATGCCATGTTTACTGACAACTTTAATCATCCATTGTAGACAGCCGTAACTAAGAAAAAAGTGTGCAAGCAGTCTTTGTTTGTTTAGAGACTTGTATGGAATGCTTGAGGCTGTGAATCTTTTCACTGAATGGTAAGGCACTGAGTCTACAATGACCAGCGTCTGAACTTTGTATATAACAAGATTTTTGCTTGTTTTGTAAATATATGTTAACATTTTTTATATATATTTTGTGTGTAATCTCCAGGACTAAGCTGTTCACTCAAACTTTGATATTTAAATTTTCTTCCCTTTTTTTCCAGAGGACTTTTGTGTCTCTTTCTCCCCATTCCTGGAAGAGAGCGTAAAATACTACTTAATTAAATTTTGGGGGGCAATATTTAAAGGTTGATATCTCAAAGCAGTTTCACTTGCATAGAATACTAGTAATGGATGTCATGAACAGTTAGGAGAAAGTAGAAACAGCTTTGATTAAGATACTTTCCTCTTTTATAAAAATACTGTAATTTGAGATTTCAAAGTTCCATGGAAAACTATCATAGTATGGCTTATGTGGGAAAGGGTTTTAAAGATCATCCAGTTCCAATCCTCTGTTATGGGAGAGCTGTCAACATTAGATCATTAGACCAGAGTCCTATCCGCACTGGCCTGCAGCACCTCCAGTTGTTGGATGCCTCACCATGCTCTGAGTAAAGAATTTCCATCTAACATCTAACCTAAATCTCCCCTCTTTTATTTTAAAGCAATTTTCCTGTGTCCAATCACTATCAGACCATGTAAAAAGTCAGTTTCTAGCATGTTTATATGCTCCTTTCAAGTGCTGGAAGGCCACAGTAAGCCCTCCTCCAGAGTCTTCTGTTCTCCAAGCTAAACAGATCTAATTCCCCCACTCTTTCCTTATAGGAGGGGTGCTCCAGCCTTCTGACTATCTGCATGGCCTCCTTTGAATCTGCTACAACAGCACCATATCTTTTTCTGGAGGCCTCACACTTGGACACAATACTCCAGATGCGCCCTCACCAGGGCAGCGCAGACGTTCCCTCTCCTGTCTGACCTCCCATCTTTTACTGCATCTTTGGATAGTGCTGACCTTATGGTCTGCAAATGTGCACTTCTGACTCATGTTAAGTTTTTCATCTGCCAGGACCCCTAAGCCCTTTTTGGCAGGTTGCTCTCAATGAATTCTTCTCCCAGTCTGTACATGTATCCAGAATTTCCTTGACACAAGTACAAGGTTGGAATTCCTCAATCTTGTACTTGGCCTTCATCATTAGTTTCACATAGGCCCACATCTCAAGCCTGTCAAAGTCCTTTTAGATGGCATTCCTTCTTTCAGCTCAGTATTATCAGCAAACTTGCTGAGGGTGCACTCAATAACATCAACTATATCACTGATAAAGATGTTAGCATGTACTTGTCCCAGTATGTACCCTTTGCAAACACCACTTACCACTGCTTCCACCTGGCAACAACACTCTTTGTGTGACCTTCCAACCAATTCTTTATCCACCAAACAATCCACCCTTGAAACTCGTATCTCACCAAGTTAAAGATGTGATGTGGGACTATGTCCAAAGGGTGTGCACATGTTCAGATAGATATCAGTTGCTCTTCCTTTGTTGGTGCCATCACTCCATGATAAAAGGCCACCAGACTGATCAAGAAGAATCTGCCCCTGGTGAAGCCATGTTTGCTGTCAGATCCCCTGCTTGTCCCTTGTATGCCTTAACATGTCTTCCAAGAGGATCTGCTCCATGATCTTCTCAGGCACAGAGGTGAGACTCAGCTTGTAGTTTACCTAATCTTCCTTTCTCCCTTTCTTAAAAAATAAGAGTGATATTTTCCTTTTTCCAGTCATGGAAGACTTTGCTTGGTAGCCACAACTTTGCAAATATGATGGAGAGTGGTTTGGCAACAACATTAGTCAGTTCCTTTAGGAACTGCATGTAGTTGGATCCAACATGGGTAAAATATGTAGCTTTACTAAGAAGATGCACAACAAACAAACAAACAAATAAACAAATTGTATGCATTTGTGGAATAATTGGAATTGGAATATTGGAATATTGGAACAAAAAAATCTTTTTGGAAAGTTTGAATTTATATGTAATGACTAGTAAGAACAGTTTCTTTACAGCATACCAACCACACACTTATATGTATCACAAGTATGTATATAGGAAAGAATATTTCATTCTTTTTATTTCTGCCATTTATCCAAGAGTCCATTATGAACATGATTCTCTGTCCCAGTGCTGTCCAGACACCAGATCTGCAGGAAAGATGTGCTGAATCCTGCTTTTTTTGCCTGGAGACCTCCAAACACACTCTTCATATTGGATAATATATAGTAAATATATAATATACAATATGGAATCATATGTAATTAATATATAATATGCAATATAGTAAATGTATTTAAATAACAAGTTTTTTTAATATATATATTTTTTTTATTAAAGCATAAAGAGAGAGCAACAAAAACATAAAACTAGTGGGATGTTTGACAAGTTTTTGTGAAAATAATGCATCAACGTCTAGTTCAATTAAAGTGATTGCAATTCTTAGTGAGTTCCCAAGGTGTTTGTCAGAGATTTCTGATAAAATTTTACTCCTGTACAACATTCTTGAAAAAGGCAGATAAGAATTATACGTATTGCCAAAAAGCAATGACATGAATAAGGTGGGATTGTGAAATGTGGGGTATCTTTCTCTGACCAGAAACTGCTCCTAAAAAGTCTGGCAAAGAGGCATGATCAGATGTTTCTTTGAGGTGAATATCCATTTTCAAGGCTATGCATTCTATTTAAAAGTTCATAAGTACTTTATTTATGTTACCTGAAAATGGAGTTTTAAATACACCAAAAAAGATGGAAAAAAAAATCTAAGCAGTCTGGGGATGTTTTCAGTATTTTTTCACACAATAGAAAGCACCACTGCATACTTTTAACTGTTCACAGTACTGTGTTTAACCAGTGTATCAAAATGTATAGAATTATGTGCCATCACTTCAGTCGGCAATGCCCTGCTTCCCATGCCCTGACTTCAGCCAAGACCATACCAATCACACATCAATGTTTGCTTGCTGCTGAGAAACGGGTGCATGCCTGGGGCCGGGCTGGGCTGCTCGATGAAGGCAGAGCCTCCTCCATGATGGCATGGAGCAGGGGGCAGCTGCAGGAGTGGCTGGGTTGTGGGCTGTGGGTTGTGGGTTGGACATGGCAGGTCTATGCCAAGATCTTCTGACATGAACTAAATTCGACATTGGACAATTAATTTCAAATTCCTGGTTAACTCAGGTTTCTAAGATAATAATGAAATTATAGATAAATCTAAGAAAATTATAAAAATTAATTTCTTGCCCGAAGGTGATAGGGATTGTTAAGGACTTGATTTTTTTTTTTCCTGTACAGAATTTAATATTTATGCTGCATAAATTTCTTTGCTTCTGTACAGAGTAGCTTCATAACAGGCTAATCTACATTATGAGATTATTAAAGAAAAACATGCTTGACATATACTACCAGGACGGACAGAAAAACCAGCAACAGAATACACACAAACCCCCCACATCACCCAAGAAAAACAACAAAACAAAGCAACAACATAACAAAACATCATCATCAACAATCTTTTTGTCCAACTACTATCAGTAATTATAACCTTCCACCCACAGAAAATCAAGAAAGAAAAACAAATCTGTCTTTTCTCCACTATGAATTTCAATTTTGCAGAAACTTTATTTTCAGCAAAGAATGTTACGACAGAATTTCCCATTCAACCCATCTGCAAGTGAAAGTTGAAATTGCAGGGTTCAGCACACAAATGAAAACATAGAATGAGTTCCAAAAATAGATGGAGAGGTTCTTGATCTATGTACTTAATGAATTAAAGATTCTGTAGCATAAAGTACATTATCTGATTAATGAAGTCACACTGTTCTGGCAGAGCTGCTTTAGGACTGCAGCAGTTCCTGGAAACTTTTGTCACAGGCTATGACAAGTTTAAGCCACATACATCAGGAGATGTGAGGATGAAGAGTAGTTGAAAAGTGAATCTACCTCAGAGGAAATTGAAAGGGACAACTCACAGATGTCTTCAACATGACAAATGGAACTACTTGGAAGGAAAAGCATCTGATTTTCAGGAAAGAATATATAAATATATTGACATAAATAATGTGTGAAGGTGAGTGAGGGAATTTCATCAGTGAAATTTGGCATCTGTAGCATATTTCTGATAGAACTTGCCCATTAGTGATTATATGACAGTTTAAAGCTGAAATAAAATTAATAATCAAACATTTAATATTTTTGATGTAAGATTTTGATATGCCACTCATATTTTATTTTTAATTTTTATTTTTAATCAATTTGTTAACAGACGTCATATTCAGAAAGCGAGCAGTGACTAATACAGGAAATATTAAAAGTTTTTTCAGACCATTTCAATATTTTTTTTCAAAATTTTATTTTATTTTATTTTATTTTATTTTATTTTATTTTATTTTATTTTATTTTATTTTATTTTAATTAAAAGCATACTTTTGAGAATAGAATAAGATAGAACAGAACATAACTGTTCAATTGGAAGGGTCATGCAAAAAACATAAAGATCACTTCAGGGACAACCAAAAAATTAAAGCGCATTATCAAGGGCATTATCCAAATTCCTCTCACATAGTGACAGGCATGGGGCATCCATACCTCACTGGGAAGTCATTGTTAATGTCTAATCACTCCCATGCTACAGAAATGGTTCCCAGCACCCATTCCAACTCTCTGTTCCAACCCAGTCCAACAGCTCTATACTGTTCCCATCATGTCATTGGAGATTAGACTGGTAAGGCAGGACATTTTCATTATGAATCTGTGTTGAAAATGTCTGACAATAGCTCTATTACAGAAATGAGTGTGGATTTTTAGATATGAAGCTACTTTTAACTGTATGGTGTTATTTTCAGTTTCTAAAAATTACAGGTTAGTATTTGCCTGACTGAGACAAAGGTCGTATATATAAGCTAACGGGAATATAAACTAATGGGAATATAAACTTTAGGATTTTTATTTTATTTAATTAATTTAATTTAATTGATTAAGAGGAGTATAATACACATACAAAACATATGTTTTGTGAACTCTTTTTGCATTATATCGATTTAATGTTACCTTTATTTTTTTTTTTCTTCCAAAGACAAAATATTAAAGGTTATCTAGGGTCAACTCTGATTGTCTAAATATGTTTCCAAATCATAGAAAACTCCATTTGCCTTCAGAAGATGCAATGTAGTGTCACAGAACTGCTCAGAATACTTGGGGGCATTCAATACTCTTCCTGGGATCCTTTTCACCAGAAGAAAGGGAATCTGCTGTGAGCCAGACAGAGGCAAGTCCTCACAGGCATCTACTCCAGCCCTACAGAGTTCCTGGTTAGACGAAAACCTGATGACCCTTAGAAGGTATTCAGATAGCACTGTTCAAGCAGGACAAGGCAAAGCTGAAGCTCAGGGAGCAGAGGATGGTGGCTTCTGAAGGGATGGATGGCTGAGAACAACAGGATTTTTCTTTGTTCTTATTCTTTCATTGTTTTTACCATTATGTGTCAGCTACAGATCTCTGCCAGTGACACTGGGACAGACCTTTGCTTTAACTCCCTGCAGCTAATTTTCCAGCCATGAAGTAGGTTTATTCCCTATATTTTTCCATTAGTTATATAAATTTTTGACTATATTTACCATTAAATCTTGCTGAAAAAGTTGATGCTGAACACATCTAATTGGGTTGCACAATCAGAAAGAGTGAAAGTATATGTAATGAAAAATATTGCAACCAAGTATGCTAACTTCTGCTTGCATTCAGAACATGTTGGACAAATGCTAAATGGAAAAAAAATAGTACACCATTTATGGCTTTTCTAGATAGGTGTCACATTTTATTTATTTATAATATTAATGTGAATTTCTGGACAGTAAGAGGAAAGGAGGATGATTTTTGTTCATTTGACACAGTATAGTTTTGTCTTCTTCAAATATGTTTCATGATTTTGGATATCAACTTTCAGTTAAGTAGACAGAATTATGTACATTAAGCCCACAGCTTAATGAAACAAGGGGATCTTGCCATTGCTATTTCTAGCACCACACAGTCTTAGAGAAAAAAATTCTAAGACATGATCAATGTTTGACAGTCTGTTTATTAAAGCTGATTAAGGCACTCTGGAAGACTGTCTTATGAACAAACAAATAAACAAAACAAATAAAGAAAACCACTCAGAATAATCATTTACTGCTATTATTAAAGAGCTACATCTTGTTTGTCTTTTAAATTACTCTCCACTTTGTTTCTTTTTTTTTCTTTAATGTAAATGAATTATGAACGTAAAGAATCTAAATAAATATGGGCTGCTGTGGTATGTGAGTACTTGGAGGTTGGTTTCATAAGGTAGTTTGGATTGTAATTTGCCTCATCTGTAATATAACATAATGCTTTGCTTTGTGCTGCTCTTTACTCCTTAATAATGGATAATTTTTTCTTTGAGACCTAGAACATAAAGCTAAACTTTAGCATCAGGGACAGCAATAATGTAAGTAATGAAAATTATCTTGCAAAAATGGTCATCAAATGTAAATCAAGACACTTTGCTAGTGACTGGCTGTAAAATTCTAATTCTGTGTAAATGGAGATAACAGCATTTCAGTTCAATGTGAAATATAGGATATGTTTCTTTAGCTCCAGGTTTTAAACGTAGTGCACTAAGCTCTCTGAGAATTCAAATAAATATAACTACAATTCAAATGACATACCCCATATTCCGGTATATGCTATGAAATAAAATAAAATGCAGAAAAATAATTTCTCTGAAATCCATAGAACTTTCTTCAACTCAGTACTTGAATTTGAAAGATTAAATATGTATTTCAGTGGTCCAATGGGGTCCTGGGGTGAATTAAAAAGAGCATGGCCAGCAGGTCAAGGGAGGTGATCCTGCCCTTCTACTCTGCCCTGGTGAGGCCACACCTGGAGTACTGTTTCCAGTTCTGCCCTCTCTGATACAAAAAAGACAGGGATCTCCTTGAAAGAGTCCAGCGGAAGGCTACAAAGATGATAAAGGGTGTGAAACAGCTCCCTTATGAGGAAAGGTTGACAGACCTGGGTCTGTTCAACTTTGAGAAAAGACTCAGAGGGGACGTGATCCATGTCCATAAAAGATGCAGTAGGCAAATGGATGCAGCCATGCTCTTCTCAACACTGTATGGTGATGGGAGGAGGGAAAATGGCAACAAGCTGAAGCACAGGAGGCTCTGTACAAATGTGTGCAAGAATTTCATGGTGAGGGTTATGGAGCAGTCACAGGCTGCACAGGGAGGTGGAGGAGTCTCCTTCTTTGGAGACATGGAAGACCCACCTGGACATCTATCTGTGCAACCTGGTTGAGAGAGCTTCTTTGGCATGGGGGTTGGATTAGATGATTTCCAGAGGTCCCTTCCAACCCCTACAATTCTGTGATTCTGTGATTTTTACTGTTTCAAAGCAGTCAGATTTTATTTTTAACGAATGACTAATAAATAAATGTACTAGAAGTTTATTTTTGTATTGCAATACATTTAACAACAATTTTGTGGAATGTGCAATCTGACAGTAAGCAATTGTCTGATTTATTAATTAATTATCTGATCTCATATTTCCCAGAAAATCAACAAATACAGACCAGCTATCTCTGGGGCTAGCATAGCTGTCTTCCTTCTGAGAATATCAGTAAGGTTTTTAAGGTGATCAAAAAGGAGTTATCAGAACTTTTCATGATGAAATGGGTTTTCATGCTAAAAGGTTGTTTCACTGGTCCCAAACATCCAATAAAGCAAGTATGGATGCGTTCACAATCATGTTTTCCCTTTTTCTTTTTTCTTTTTCTTTTTTAATCAAAGTATACATCCTGAAATAACGTGTGGTTAAACTATTAAGATTGGCTTGCTAAAGATGGTTATTCACCATAATTTTTTTTGTTTGTTTTATTTGACTTAGTCTGATCTTCTGCATTCTGCCTTATGTTTTAGAGGGCCAGCTAGTCACCACTTTCTGACTTCATTACTGGTGTATATAAAGACTACCAGCAGATACTCAGCTCAAAATGAACATTGCTATCAGAAAATGTATCTGAAGTGCAGGGATGAAGCTAAAGGGCTGTCTGAAAAACAAATATTTGGGTCATTTTTTAGTGCACCACATACATGATTTCATTTGGAATGTTGAGATAAAATAAATTTGTATTTTGCTTGCTTGCTTTTTTTTTTTTTTGGTTGTTGTTCGTTCGTTTGCAAATTAGATATAGATGTCCAGCCATAGGAAACGTGGAAAATATCAGATCACTTTATAACCCCAGATAGCTGTAAAACCGTTTCATAGACATTTATAGAAGCAAAGTTCTAGTTTCGAATGATCTAAATATCTAAATACCCCTTCATATAAATAAATAAATAAATAAATAAATAAATAAATAAATAAAATATATATAAAAATTTAGTATCACCAGTAAAGTAAGATAGTTTTGACCTGACCATCACTTTGTGACTAAATCTCAATTAGTCACAAAGAAGAAAATCTTTGGTGCCAAGTCTCTGGATGCAACCATATGTTCTAAACTACCTTTGACATTTGAGTGCCTGGAATTACTCTTCAAAGGAATGTTGTTTTTTTTTTTTTTTTCTCTGAGTTGTTAAGCTGATGATTCTGTTATTTTTAATATTATGACTTTTTGTGTTCTATGAAAAAATTACCTGTGAGAAAAAATAATTCTTCATTGAGATGTTCTGCTTGCTGCTTCTGTCATTTTTAAAAATAAAATAAAAATAAAAAATAATATTTTAGAAGTAAATATAGTATTAGCTGAATCAATCAAAACTGGTGAAAATGCTACCTGATTCTGAAGCAATGGCTAGCATCCTAAGATATGATGACATTATGATATATGATTATGATATGATATCATTCCCGGAAAACTAATGACAGGACGAGAGGGAATGGCCACAAGCTGCACTGGGGAAGGTTTAGATTAGATTTGATGAAAAAGTTTTTCTCTGAAAGAGTGGTCCGGCACTGGAATGGCCTGCCTAGGGAGGTGGATGAGGCACCGTCCCTAGCACTGTTCAAGAAGCGTTTAGATGAGGTGCTAAGGGATTTGATTTAGTAGCTTGGTGGGTAGGGATGGTGGTGTGAGGATGGTTGGACTAGATGATCTTTTAGGTCCTTTCCAACCTAATGAATCTATGAATCTATGCACAAAAGTAAACAAACAACAACAGAAATACAAACAAGAAACTTCTGAAGAACTACAAAAGAAAAATTTCTTCAGTCAGAAGTAACTATGCACATTCATCTGTATAACTGAATCTTAGCGGTATCTTAATTATTGAATCATTAAAAAAGGGATTACAACAGTATTTTTAGATTTGACTTCCAGTATTATACTTTTAAATATGGGTGTGACAATTGCACTTATAAACAGAATTAGATGTAATATGTGGAACTGCTCTATCACCTAGAGTTTGTTTCGGGGCAATTATGTGTTTTGGTTGTTTTTTTTTTTTTTTTTTTTTTTTTGTATATAATTCAAAATTGATGACTGGAGGACAATACAGTAAGTGATTCTTCAGTATTATCTTTAAGCTGTCCTCAAACTCAAATTTCACAGAAAAAACAACAGAGTTTAGGAATAAAAATAGAAAAGCTTATACATGTCAGCATTATTCTCTGCCTTCCAAAAAATTCCATACCTATACAGAAAGGTGTAGACCTAAACCTTTTGTCCCCCAGAGGTTTTATTTTCCAAAGAAAACAATATCTGTCTTTGCTATTTGAAATCACAGCAGTACTGCTCCTTTTTGAAATCGAAATGTAATGATGGCTAGCCATAGTCATTACTGCATATTACCAAAAGGTTATGACACAAGCATTGTTCAAATACAGTAAGTGTCTAAAGAGGAAACATGTTTTCAGTTTCAAATCTCTTTCTCAAAGTGTTCACAGTAAAAAACAGGGCTCAGAATATGGGAAAAACAGACTAAGATATTTTTATTTAGATAGAAGAACTGATATTCTGTTGCCTAGAGTTCAGTAAATAATTATAGTTAGCTCTCAATTTGAAAGTACTATGCAAAATTCAGTATGAGAATAAATCCCAGGAGAATGCTTTTTGCAGAAGAATAATTTGTAAGAATCTGTGGGCAATTATACTTGAACAAATTTTTTTAAAATAAATTGAACTACTTCTCCCTGGATATTGTTGTAAAATTACATTCAATGTTTCTAGGCTTTCAGACAAGACTTTTTGAAAGTGACTATTGATCTGGGGTGTGTGACTCAGATAGAATTATAAACATTTCTCATCATCTATTGCAAAAGCTTAGATGGCATATAAGGTGTGGATAGATCTTAAGTTGGGTTTACATGCAGATGTAAATTTTATTTGTGCCTAAAAACTAGAACTTGACTGTTCCATTTACATTAATGAATAATTTTCACACATTTTATGAAATTTGAAAATACAGTGCATTCCCATTCTCAGCTGTATGTATCCACGAGTAATTGCACAAAGGAGATCATATTCTTCACTACATGTCATTCTTACAGAGTTACATAACTATTTGAAATATATGAAGAAGGTATTATTTAGATTCTTAACAGAGTAGTGATTTCTTTTTTATTATTCAGGACAGATAACAACATATGTCTAAAGGAACAGAAAATCATATACTCACCTATTTGAGAATGAAGTTAATATACAAAAAGTAGAAGAAAAAGAGTTTAGTTCCTCTCCAATCTGCACGTATGAAAGAGAGATAGACTTCTGAGACTTAATATTTTCTTTAAAAATATTACAAAAACTTGGTTGAACAGTAAGACCTGATCTCACAAACAGCTGTGAAAAAGATGTTTTGTCAGTTACACGGATAAGTTTAAAGATAAGTTGATCAGATTTTTGAAATTGAAGGTATGTATAATTTACTTCATATTTAAGAAAAAAATAAGAACATGAACAAAAAAATATTATTTAAGTGCTAAAACAAAATTATGACAAATAGCTTTGAAAGTGCAACAACTTTCATTCAAGAAAAAAATGATACTTTGAAAAATGATTCAGTTGCATCTTTTGGTTTTGATTTGATGAGTAGAAAAAAATTTGCTATCATTGATAATTTACAAGAAAGAACTGAAACTAAATGTGCTCTTATTTTCATATTTAATGTTAGTAGTGCAGCTGTGGTTACAGGCTTTCAGTGCTGCTTATTATCTCAGCTAATCAGAGCTTTTCCATGCCCATCAAAAAGCTAAGGATTGTTCCACACTGCTTTCCTATGATGCATACTACAGATGTAAGAGGAAGGCACCTTCATTATGGATAGGATATGTAAGGATATGTTTTGGGTTGTACTCAAATAGAAAGATGATAACTACACCAGAAGAAAATAGGCAAAGTTAACAGGACAGATAAAATTCCTTCTCAATTTATACTGAGATGTGATTAAAGTTAAAAAAAAATAAATAAATAAAGACAAAAAAAAGATAGCTCCCATTCTCAGAACCCTCCCTCGTCTCCCCCCCCCCCCCCCCCAAAAAAAAAAAAAAAAACAACACCAACCAACAAAACAAAAAAAACATTGTATTACTACAGGTTACTAAAAGAATTCAAGCAATGTCTGAACTAGATTTGTCTGTGTTTCTCTTACTAGTTTTCAAACAAAAAGTATCAAAACAGCAAAGAAACCAATGGTCAGAGTTGTTGTTATTTCGGTATCAGCTACCATATGTTAATGAAACACCATGGTGACTTCCAAGACAAGGATGTCAGTCACAGGAAAACTCCTGTTCTCACCATCACCAAGACCTCTAAAGGACCAATAAATATTGTTTCATACCAGATTATCATAAAATTATAAAGCTGCTGTTTAATGGGCTTCTATAAAAAATAAAAATAAAAAAATAATAAAAAAAAAGAAATAACAGAACACTGGGCTTGCAATAAAATTTGCTTCTTGTTACACAATTGATTCTGGAAAAACTGAAAATCAACTGGACCTAAAGATATATGTATTATAAAATAGGCAACAGGTTGTTGTTAATGAGTTCCAGTGGACAGTTTCCTTTAACTCTAAGTCCAAAGATGGATCTTCCCAGATGAAATCGTTCGCAAGTGCACTCCAGTTCAAGAAAATCTGTGAAAGGTTTTTTGCATAGTGATAAAACCAGATTTAAATGTATATATATGCTTCTTAATGTACTTTGTGGAGTGAATATAATATCACATGCAGCTTAGAATTCTTTATTTTCATCCTTCTCTTTGTACTTATAGAACTTTCAATTACTCCTCAAAATTTATCTCCCACCATTTGGTGCAGTGCTGATGCTCTAAGTCATATGGATTTAACTTTTTTTTGCATTTTTCCTTTCCTATTCTCATCCTCCCTGCCATGTGAAATGACACTCAAACTGTTTTTATCCTTCCCTCTGAATGGAAAATGTAAAAATACAAAGCAATACAAAGTCCTCTGAGGTATGTAGTTCTCTTCTGAGACAGGGATACTCCGAGCTATTGATGATCAACAGAGCTAGAGCACTAACTATGATACTTGTAAAGTTTTTGAATGATTATCAGAAGCAGTATTTCACATGACTTTTCTACTTTTTGTCTGAATGTGCTTATGAATGAAAAAACCTGAAATTAAAAAAGAAAACAAGAGAGAGAGAGAAGAAGGGAAAAGGAAAAATCAGAAGGTTAGGAAGGTCCTGACACTTATCCACTTTTATACTCAAAAGTAAGATATCTAAGACTTCTGTTTGTTTAAACAGAGCTGGGCTCCCTGGTTTTCAAGCCACAGAATGCTGGTCAAACATACATGTACTACCTGAGGTAGGGGGCAATAATAAATAAGTGTTTAAATCATAATTTTCAGAATAATTTCCTCAATAGATTATTATTACACAAATTTTTCTGTTTGTTTGTTTGTTTGTTTGTTTTTAATTTTCATAAGGGAAATAATTTCTCAGTTTAATCAGATAATATTATCTGGAGAGTATAACATATTTCTGTAGGTAGTTCACTCAAACATTTTCAGATTTTTCATACAACTTGCTGTGTATTTATGTTCAGTAATTGCAAAGTAATTAACAGATTGTTTTTTGAAATAAATTGTTTTAAATGTCACACCTCCCTGTTTTATTTTTTTATTCTCACATTTATGATCCATATAGCCAAATTAAAATGTGAATTCAAAGTGTGAGAGTTAATCAAACAAGCTTGATAAAGGAACTCATTTGCAAGGTAATATGTTCTCTAATTGAAAATTGTAAATGGAACAATTTAACCATTTCTTCAAGGTTAATTGGAATAAGTTAGTTGATTTTAAGGCTACTTACTCTGATTGCAGGATTTCTGTGGTAATTCATTTCAAAAATCCAACCACCAAACTTGACTTTCACCTGTAAAGAATGACTTTTCTGGCGCTGGCTCTTCCTTACCTATTTGTAAACAACAATTTTTTCTACTTTACTTAATACCCTGCTCTCAGTGCCAGCAGATTCTTCAGTATGATTAATGTCAGTTATCAGACTGTTCACTTTTTCCTTTACTTCTGTCTCTAAGGAGCTTATTACTGATTTCTCAAAAAAGAAAATTGACAAAATGTGATATTTAGTCTATTCTCATCAACTTCCTCTCCTACCTTCTCACATCTTTCTTTTTCTTACCTATTTTCTTCTTATCCTACTCTCCAGCACCAATAAAGCATGTCATTTATATATATCTATATGTATTTTCATTTGCACCAGTTCTTTTCTGAATTGTTTTATCAGTGATTTGGATGAAGTATTTAAGTTACACCCTTTCTTCTTTGCCTTGCTTGACAAATTCTATCCACACAGGTACTGAAATCTGATACAGTAAGAACATAACTGGAATGATTTTCTGGCCATGGCCTCTAAAATGCTCCATAAGTCTGTTTCCATATAGCACATCCCCCTTTGAAACCATTGACACTGTACAATATTAATTGTTATTTTTGGGAAATTAACGATGTATTTAACATTCTAATTGTGAAGGAGAATAATCTTTGTATTTCATTGACTCTTCTGCAGCACTCTTTCTGTTTTCTGAAGTATGAAAAAGTCTAGACATAGTAAGAGACTTTACAGAAATTTAATGGATCCAAGAGCTGATGTATATCTCTTGTGTATTTTAACTTGAGGAATGTCCTGGACATCCATCAGTGTTCAACAAGGCAGACTGCTGAGATTCTTATTCATGGTTACCTCAGAAATTGATTTTTGCTAATCTCTTAAGAAGATTCTTTTCCCCCATTAATACTGTTTCTACAGTTCATCCACTATTTTTCTCATCTCACCTCTGCATGTTTAAGGAAGAAATACATTTCTCATATTTGACAGATCTTTGTCAGCTTTTCATTCAACAGGTTCATCAGCAAGATGCATTCTTATTTAAGTTTCATTTTGGTTTTTACCCACCTATCCTTCAAAATTTCCAGAAAATACTTGGCTGAATGTTTTCACCAATAATCAGGTCCTGAATCTCCCTTTAAAGTATTCCAGCTCAATTTTTTGAGTAGGAAGTTCTCATTTTTGTTACCTCATAGATCTGCAGATCTGTGCCTTACTGCAGGCAAAGGTTTTTCTTGTCTTAGTGTTACAATCATCAAGTAACAAAAACACACAAAAAAATGAACAAAAAACAAACACAACAATCAACAATCCTGCAGTAGTGGCTTTAAAACTATTTATGTATATCCAAGGATATAGATTTCTATAAAAGCAACAGACAAAATTATTTTCTTATTTGTGGTATCTTAATGCTATTGAAAAACTGTGTCTCCTGCTACTCCTTTCATAAAATCATTGCAACAGGACAGCATAGATCTTGACAAGTAAAATTATACTGCCCTTGCTTTTCTTTTCTTTTCAAATGTATTTACTGTCAGGATAAAAATTCTGTGATTCCACTGAAGAAAAATGATCATGTAGTTTCTAATCTTAAGATTACCAGAGCTCCTCAAATATTAATTTATCTCTAATTTCCAAGTCTTCAAGTGTTTCACTTATGAAATCACAGAGATACTGTCTGACTCTGATATATATATATATATATATATATATATATATATATATATTTATCGCAGGCTTTATCACATTTCTCTGTTGTTTCATATTCTCATAAACAGCGCTCATATGAATTTATCTTAAATGATTTTCATGAAGATTTATATTGCTCATTTGTATTTCCATATCATTGATGATAGATGGTAATTCGTCAGAGGTAAACAGAAAGAGAATGCAATAAATTGTTCCTAATTATTACAGTAAAACAAAGTGTGTATAAGAAACACAGAATAAATGAAAATGATGAAAGAGAACTGGCAGAATTCATTATTTTTCTCAGCAATTCTAATCTTTCATTAGGAAAGCTGTAGGTGTGGGTAAACATGTATATAATTATTTTGCTGTTAACCTTTCTGTTATTCATCAGATAGGTTATCCACTGCAATACTGTGAATATTTTTAACTCTGTCTCCTCCTCACTTTCCAAAGATAATGCTTAGGTTAGAAAGTAAGCAATTTAGCAGTTGTGTAGTACTCTAGGTATTGCAAATATTTCAGGATTTTTTTTTTATTAAAAGCAGGTGCTACTTGTAAAATCAGATGCTGCAAGATCAAGTGCAGTTTTCTGATTATATAAAACACACTGAAGAATTTTAAAACTGGTTTGTACAGCCATATGTTAGGAAATGTATTGTTTTAAACTGACATATGCCAATGGAGAAGTAAAAGTAATCAGGAAAAGGTGCTCTCAGAGGTACAATAGCATTTCGAAAAGATGAATTAACAGACTCTTCTGAAGCCAAAGAAAACATAGTGAGATAACAAGACATTTAACAAAGAAATCACACCATCAACTTTACACAGATTAGTAAATTGTTCAGATTATAATTCCAATTTCCACAGTGTTCTGTGATTACAGTAACAGATTAAAAAGTAATTAGCTACTTCTCAAGGATTCCTTCAAATGTGCACATAATTTTAATGAATATAAAAATATTTGAACACAGAATACTCTTGTGATTCAATTACTTATGAAAGTTGCAGAATACTCTTTGAGCAAGCACATGCAAAGTTTATCCCTCATTATCAGATTTCTTCAAGTCATTAAAATAAATGCATGCTGATTCAGACATGTCTAGCATGAAAATACTTGTTCCTTGACACATTTGATTTATGAAACAAAACAGAAAGCTAAGAGAAACGAGTTGTTGAATATTTCCATATTATTTTCAAATTAAACTAGATGTTTCTAATATTGATATGACAAAATAACTACTTATTTAAGAGCTTATGACATACACAGTGACATTTTATCTTTTGAAATAAAGTATGCTGCCAAGTCTCACCAATCTGAAATACAATTAAATGAAAAGTTTATTGTTTCTGATGAAAAAGTTTTATCCTGCTTACTTTGAACTTTTATACACAGTTGAAGGTATCCAACAGATTATTTCACATTTTATGATCTAAAATATGTCTTTATTAGGTCTTTTTTGTAATGCAAGTCCTAATACATTCTTCATGGTTGTAAGAAAAGCAACAATTAAAATAAGCAACTGCATTTAGATACCAGCAATGTAAACAAAACACATGTCCTGGGTAAACTTGGTTCTAAACTACTAAAGGTTATGCTGTGTTAGAGTGCTGAGAGAGCAGATTGACACCTCGTCATGAAGGGCAGAGTCTTCACCACAGTAATTGAGCACATTAGATTTAAATTAAGGGAGTTGCTCTGGGGAAGAGAATAAGATAAGGCTGTTCAATATATATTCAACATATATAAAATAGACATAAAATTGTACGTATTTACAATATACATTCAATTCAATATACAGTAGACATTGCAATCCTGAATATGAAGAGCATAGCTCAAGACAGCTGGTATTGGAAACATACAACGAATGCTTGTGTGCATTAAAAATATACCTTTCGTATGAGAATTCAGAGTAGTAGTTCCTTTGTCAAATATTGTAATTCTACTAAAAGAAAATACAGGTTATCCAATTATAACAGAACGACCTCATTAATAATAGATTGGTTTATTTGAACAGATTATTGTTATAATAATAATATATAATAATGTTTATTATATATTATATAATAATATATAATAATGTTTATTTATTTATTTATTTAAATGTTGTTTTACATGATTTTCCCAGTACCTACCAGTAGTCATTTTCCAAGGCTCCTTCATGTTCAAAAATTTCAGACATTTCAAGAAGGGTGGGGGAGAAAACATAGTGAGTGTTCATCCCCAGAAGAGCACGCAGTCTATGTGTGCAGGCATCTGCATGTAAATCTGTGTTTGTGAGGATTTCTTCACTTCTAGATCTCCATGGAATTGTTTTATACTTCTCTTGAGACAGTTTGTTTACTTTCTATTTGTTTCCATTTAGAGTTAAAATCTATTCGATTTAATCTGTTCGAATCTCAGCTACTATGGAAATATTTATGTTATGCAGTACTTACTGAGGTTTGCCTCATGCCATATTTGCAGAACATAAGATAAAACAAGTTGAATGATAAATAATTTTCTTGCAATCAATTGATGTGACAGGCTAAACCAACTCAGGTGAAAAAATCTCTTACAAGACTGCATTACTATTTCTGTGATGGAATAAAATCTTAATGCAGTTTAAATATCTTAAATGACATTTTGAATAGATGTCTCCAGTTGATTTTTAAACAGATTTTGCTTTCTCAGGTACTCTGAAATAAACCTGTGTATTTACAATATTCTGTTGTTTTATGATACTTTGGTTTTCTATGTGAATAAGCAATATGAATTCAAATATCTTTAGATTGTCATTTGAGAGAACTGAATGTTCTGCTGTGATGTCCTTTTTCTTGATGTCCATTTTCAGAAATGAAATACAGTATTTCTTGAGTTTTCCTTACGTGTTGAATTTTTCATATAGTTACTTGCTTTGCTGAGTATCATTGCTGAAGGGTAACTGCTTTTTCAGGTTCTAATCCAATTACCTAGTTATTTAAATATTTTGCGTCTTAACTGTTGTAGATCTGAGTTAGATTCAGTGTTTTTACATGGAAATAAAATAAGTGTAAAGTGCTAAGGTTTTTCATTATTTTTGTCCTCCCGCGTTTTACATTATTTTCTTCTGGCTTTCAAAATACATGATGCTTCATGTGGGAGCTGTTTCAGTGCCACACAGTGCTAGGCTATCTTATTGAAAAGTACCAGAAGAAATCAGCTCCAAAGATGGACAATATATTGATACCATTTCATGCCACAAGTCTCAATGAATATGATATCAGAAAATACTCTTTTAATAGAAGCAGTTTTATTCTTAGTTTCTTTATTAGTTACTGTGTCAAATACTTACTGTCATCCTACTCAGCGGAACTAGAAAAGCTCTTAACGCGGCTCGCATAATCTGAAAGATCTTCAGCCATGCTTAACCTCCCAAGCAGACACTCAAGAACAATCTCTTGAAGTATCACCGGAGACCTGTGGATACAGTGAAAAGGTTGTGTTGCAATGTACTTGAGAAGAGTGGAGAATAACAATTTCAACCTGCTTCTTTGGACAAAGTTTCACTTTGGAAAGTCCCTGAAATCACATCTACTCAGTTGCATTTTCTCCAGGATATAAATGTTAATATACCTATTTTCATATTATATATATATATATTTAACGTGTGATCTAGTTGTTGCAGTTTAGAACTGCAAATGATAAACGGGGCACCTTGGAGTTACGAACCCTCTGTTTTTGTGCCTCAGATGTATTGAAGTGAGCATAAAATTTCTGCTGCAGGTGTAGGAGTCTATACATAGCTCTTGTATTCCAGATGAATAACTAGTGAATCTTGAATTTGTATGGTGAAATCATATGATGGACTCCTTTCAGTTGCAGAAGATAACATGGTAAGATGCATACCTTGAGGTTCTGACCTCTTGTCTCATTTGCATTGTCTCAAACTAGAGCTAAGTAGGGAATTATAGAGAATGTTTCAAGAATAAAGTATAGTTCATGGCTTTTTTTTTCACTCTACGTTTCCTTTGTCCACGTATTCAATACTCAGTAGCCTCTGGGTTCTCTATGTTCCACTGTTTCACTCCCAGAATTTGGCTGATGATCTGAGTCTCTACATTAGATAAGAATACCAGGAAAGTAGTTCAGGCTGATCTAAAAGAGCTCTTTAAAGTGATCCAGGAGGACTGCAAAAGCAAGAAAATGTTGAATCAAACAAAGATATTTTGTGATATTTCTCAAATATTCTTAATTTAAAGGAAATATAAACGCTAGCTGATGTATGCTTCAAGCAGTCTATTTGTGTATCTTGGGCTTGCAATTTTCCTAAAAACCTTTTGTAATACTTAACTAAAATTTATCTCAACAAGAGTGCACACCTTGGCATGAGATATCTCATGATTGTGTTAAGGCTTACATGGATTGACTTGGAATATGTAATGAAATACTTCCAGAAATTGGGAGAAAACCTGTTTTGGAGAAGACACCAAACTATGTTTGCCAGTTTGTAATGCTTCAGTATTAATAAGTTTTATATTTGGCACAGCATAAACTGAAAAAACAAATGGTAACTAGACAAAATGTCTTGCATTGATGTAGGGTGACTGAACTGTAAAGGAAAAACATAATTCTGGATTTATTAACCACTTAAAGAACTTACAGAATTTATGTATTTTCCTTGTCTGCATTGACCCTTATAAACATAATATTCTGATGAGACATCAGAATTTTCTAGGATAGACTTCTCTCTTGTTCTGTACTTATGAAATTAAAAATGAAAGAAAGAATTCTGATTTACTGTAAAACTAGCTGAGTCTCATCAAATCTGGACCAGTATGAAATTTCAAACTTGAATCCAGAAGTAATAGTAATAATATTCATCATCTTTATAAATAACAAAAAAAAACGTCCAAGATGAACTTAGAATGTTAGCCTTCAATCATTCCAATATAGATATTCTACCATTGTCTCCACTGTTAAGGTAGTGCAGATTCAAAATGACAGAAAATGTTGTAATAGGAAATACATACGTCTGTTGTATGGGAAGAACCATTTTCAAACAGTAAGACATAAAATCTGAAGAGTCTTGCCAGTTTTTGGCTCTGTGTTTTATGAGAACTGTTTTAAATAGCTCAGTTCTCTCCATAAGGTCTCTTTCTTAATTTTCTACCTGGGTCGTCACCAAAATGTATTTTATTGTGTTTCAGTCTTACTGTAGTTAATTCTACTTGAACAGTGCATTGGATAGGAATTTCTTCTTCAATCTTTGTGGAACTGTGGACTTAACTGAATTATTTTTCTGCTTCAGACATCAAAAGATTGCCCCAAACTTCAACCATTTAGCCTGAGATACCTGCCTTATCAATTTAAAAATAACAAAATTATTCATTTAGTCAGTCCTCTACTGTAGCTCTCCTTTAGATACTTCAAGGCCATTATCAGGTCATGTCAGAGCCTTCTCTTCTCCAGGCTGAACAGTCCCAGCTCTTTCAGCCTGTCCTTCCTGGAAAGTTGCTCTGTCCCTTTGATCATTTTTGTCTCTTTTCTGGATGCGACCCAGCAGGTCTATGTCCCTCCTGTACTAAGGATTCCACATGTGGGTGCAGCATAAAAGGTGAGGCCTCACCAGCACCAAGTAGAGAGGCAGGATCACCTCCCTTAACCTGCCGGCCGTGTTTCTTTTGTGTGAGGGCACACTGATGGCTCATGTCTAGCTTCCCATCCACCAGTATGTATACCACAGATTTTCAAAATTGCAGTCAGGATCCTTATCACACCCATGTAATTTCAATTACAGAAATCCAGCTGAATAGAAGGCTCAAGCAATATCAAGTAACAAATGAGTCTTCAGCTAGTTCTCAGATCCTTCCCAGCAACAGTTTGGAAAGAAAGGTGAGCTCAGGAATGCAGAAATGAAACTTGTAGATTACTTCTCTAGAAACCATACATGTGACTATTACATAACTTGAAACACTCTTCATGTATAATCACAGTTAAGATAACACATATAGCCAACAGTTAATCTGAGTCAATTTGTACGTAAATTATTTAAGACTATGGATACTGGAGTACTTAGAAATATCAATCACACAATCAGTTTTATTCTGACACTATTCAAACCTTAAATAACCTGCATAAAGCCAGTGAAAGGAAACTGATGCAGCAGTATTGTGTCTTATAGTAATCTCTGAGTTTCAGCATAGTGCAATATGCACTGCCAAACACAAATGGAATAGGCTCATCTACTAAAATAACCCCAATTTGGACATGTACTTTGAGACTCCAATCAAGTAACTCTTCCCTAGCACAGAGAAAATAAGTGAAACCTTCTGGGCATTACTCACTTCTTGGAATCTTGTATTGTAGCACTCTGTGCTTAACATTTTACTTTTCTGAGAGTAGAGTTTAAATTTTTATTCCTTATAAGGAATTTTGCCACTAAAATCTTAATCACAACACTGTCCTCTATCTAACTAGAAATAATAAAATTTTTAATGATTTGTCACTTCTGAAATTGATAGTCAGTATAGAATTATCTCATATGGACTTTAATGGAGTTTCAGAATGGTATTAATGATATGAGATACATCACCTATACTGATAGTAGCTGGTATCTATAAGAATATTAAGACAGGATCATGAGTGCTGAGCTATACTGAGTTCAGTTCCACAGAGAATTTTAAGCCTTATTTTTAATGCTTCATCTGTCTCTGCTTGTCAGATTTTAAAACAACTGAACAAGTCCACGTGTTACAGAACCCAGACCTTCAGCGTACAGATGGATAAAATGTTCACAACTGAATTCTTAATGGGTGAAGGAGTGACAGTATCTGAAGTCCAAATCAATCTTGTAAGGTTTCTGTAGGAAAGATAAACCTCTGGAAAAGATACGTAATCAGGACAATTTTAAAGTGTTTAGAAATAGCATAAGCCTATGAGGACTAGTGTTGAAATCACTTTAACTTCTACTGAAGGGAGAAGAAACACGAAGCATTCCACCTGTAACAAATGTAATAAAATCCTAAGTACAGAAAGACAGCAAACAGGCTAAAATGTACAAACAGCCCAGGTTGCTTAAGGATCAGAGACAAAAACACAGAAGATTAACCCATGCAAAATTTAAGGAGAAAGTGAATTGCCCCACAAGTCCTGCTCAACCAGCTCTAGCCTTATGCACAGAACCTAACTGATCCATACTAAACAGATAAATATGGATGTTTCCTTAAGTTTCATTTTACCAGTCTGGAGCAAGTCTAGCTCCCAGGGCAAGCATTCAGGCTTCAGATAGATTCATTAATAAGGAAAAAAAATAAGAATTTTGTTCCTACTTTCGCTACAGTCATTTTGTCACAGAATTCTTCCAGGGAGCTGGGAAAACTGCATTCAGCCACTGTTAACTTGTGGGCACTTAAAGTTACCTGATACACTTTCAGATGAGTATTCTTGCCAAAATATAGACAGTCATTTTTTAATGGACCTGGATTGCTCTATGGCCTAGAAGAATAAAACTAATCAGTTAAATATACTCAAGTTGGAAAATGTGGGCATGGGTCAGGCTCCCTGCTCACGATGTTATCACTTTTATCCAGTAGTATCATGAATTAAAAACTTAAAATTTTTTTCTTACCTGTCAGGCCATAAATACTTGGCTGGACTCACATGAAGTGATTATAGCATATGAAACAACAACAATATAAAGGTGCATCTTTTATTCCACTGCCCAGTTTTGCTGGGGAAAGAAGGATTTCTTCATCAGTGCATCTTATGTCTGGGAGTAGAAGAATGTGATTAAACACACTTTTGTTCCCTAACTCACACTCCCAATCTGAGGAGCAATGACAAGTCTCACTGAATTGGGTTAGTAAACACAAGCTGATCATGATCTAGACTAGCAGAGAAGAAGGAGGACAAACAGACACTTCTAATTATAATTTTAAACTCTATTTAATGAATTTTCAATTGATTTCAAATATGCCTATGCCATACATTATAACTTCAAATCTCTTTTTATTTCTTTGGATGTAACCTCAACCCCTTTTTCCCATACTATTTCCATACTAATCTGAAAAAACTCACCAATGAATGAGTACATATGAATCACAGCCCTGAAAGTTAAAAAAAAGAGAGGGAGGGAAATTTGGTCTGATTCTATTAAAAAATGATGCTACAATAATCAGCAAATTCTATACTATTGCAATCTAACTATCTCAACATGCTATAGCTGTTGGTGGCATGGCAAAGGGAGCACACCATCTGCAAGTCATAACAAGGTGAAAAAACAATCACTAAATGTACTGGTAAACCATACACACTATAAGAAATTACAGTTTCATGCCACCTCTTTTAAGAGAGAGTCACATCCAAAACTTCCCAGGTTACAAGTTTAGAAATACATTTGTCCAAAGCTCAAAAGACGTTTTTAGTATTAGTAATACTTAAAACACACATAACTGATTAAATTAATGTTTTTGCTTTCCTTTTGCCATAAAGTCAACTTCAAACACAGTAACACAACATAAACTATCCTAACACTGCTTCTAGTGAAAATACAAATTCCAATAGGACAGAGCCTCAATGTCTTTTTCTTTCTTGGAAAAAATAAAAAAATAAAAAAATTTACACTACTTAAAATTTAGGTGACGTAAGTGGAAAATATACCCATTCATTCACCCACCCCACCACTAATGACATCATTCTGCTGATCAACATAATTCAATAAAATCTATTTTTGTAAGCAAATGTGACAGAATCTTCCAATAACAAATTTTGGATGATGAAAATTAAAGAAGGTCAGCATCTGACCTTTTTCAAGATCAAAATTTTCCACTTTGTTATACATGAAAGAGAATCTCTTGCAATTCACCCATATAGTGTCTAGAGTCACTATATGATTTGTTTCTTCAAAAAAAGATACCTTAAGAACACTCAAGTCTTTGCAAGATTTGTTCTTATTTAATAGTTGAAACAATACTATGCAAACTTTAATTTTTCTGTCACATTTGAGAGCTGTCTTTAGCCTATATTTATTTAAATAAAAAGTTAAGATTTTAATGCAATTTCTATGGTGTCAAATTCAGAATTCAAGTTTTCTTGTATTATTAAGGAAGTTACAAGGTGTAGATTAAAGTCCAGTGGCTCTGGGGACCTTTCCATCTCACCAGTCTCATGTATTAATGAGGTCTTCAGGAAGATAATGTTAAAATTCAATATCCAATAGGATGGTGAACACTGCTTCTAATGAACTGAATATCAGCACTGGAGATTTATATATATATATATATATATATATATATATTCTGCAGTTGGGACACTTGTTCTGAGACTTTTGCATTTATTACATGTATTGCTTCATTTGGCATTTACTCATTTCTTTTTATTACTAGAAATCTATTCAGGACTGGATCATCTGAAAATCTGTTTCCAGAAATGTGAAAAACACAGATACCTACAGTTCCTATCTTGTTTGAAGAAATCAATGCATGCAAACTTCTCAGAGCCATACATCCCTCCTATTTAGGAAAAATCAGCTGGGTCTGTGGGGATCAAAGAAGGGAAAACGATTTCAAGATTAAAGAGGGTAGATTTAGGTTAGGTATAAGGAAGAAGTCTTGTAGCAAGAGTCGTGAGGAACTGGAATAGGTTGCCCAGAAGGGTGGTGGATACCCCACCCCTGGAGTTTTTCAAGGTGAGGCTGGACCAGGCTCTGGGCAACGTGATCTAACTGTGGATGTCCCTGTTCATTGCAGGGGAGTTGGACTAGATGACCTTTAAAGGCCACTTCCAACTCTACGATTCCATGATTCCATGTTTTAATTGTTCATACGAACTACTTTCTCCACTGAGCTTTTATTTGGCTGTCTATACCTAGACATTGATAATGGTTCATTGACTTAGTAATCCTGTTGCTGATATACATTTCTCCTATCAAAACCTGCAGACTCAAAATAACAAATTTATATCACTGCTTTTTAAAAGTTCCCCATGTTTATATACAGATTTGTTTATAGTGTATATGTGCTAATCAAATATCTGCTCTCTTTTTACTTTGGAAGCATTATATATATATATTTGGAACAATTTTGTGTGACTGATATTCATCAGATTTTAAGGCAAATAATATGAATTTTAAAAAAAGAAAATTTATTTCAGAATATCTCATTTTACTACAGAAAAAATAGTTCTTGCCCCTTTATAAACATGAATCTCTCTTGCTTTTACAATGTCTGCCTTTTGCAGACTTAACATGGATATGAATAACATATTAATAGCCTAGCCTTGGGGAGGCTGACTAAAAACAGTTGGTTCCCATTAACTTCAGACTTCTGCCACTGATATTCAGATTTTACTCATGGTATTTAGACTCTAAAACAGCATTGATTTAAAACTCTGAAAAAAATATACAGGGTGCCAATGCTACACAGTGCTCTTCTCCTTAGCTGTCATAACCATGTCACACACTGAGTTAGGCAAGCATTTTCTGGGGAAAACAGAAATTCCAGAAATTCTACTCAAACCACCACCCTGCTCTTGTACAAACCATCATTCACATCATCAGACCCAGTGCTTCATCATGTCAACAGAATGAGAGCATTCTGCATTTAATACATAGTTTTCTTTACCAGCAAACTGATAGTGATATCCTGCTTATGTATGTTTGTGTGAGGACTGTACTGCATACATTCTTACAAAATGTGCGCCTGGTTCAGGGCAATCCCAAGCATAGATACAGGTTGGGTAGAGAATGGCTTGAGAGCACCCCTGAGGAGAAGGATTCGGGAGTATCTATTGATGAAAGACTGTGAGCTGACAATGCGCTCTTGCAGCCCCAGAAGGCCAATTGTATCCTGGGTTGCATCAGGAGAAGCATGACCAGCAGGTTGAGGGAGCTGATTCTGCCCCTCTGCTCTTGTGGGACCCCACCTAGACTACTACATCCAGCTCTGGGGCCCTCAACATGAGAAGGACATCAAGCCGTTGGAGCAGGTAGAGAGGAGGGCCACAAAGATGGTCAAAGAGCTGGCACACTTCCAATATGAGGACAGGATAAGTGATCTGGAACTTTTCATCCTGGAGAAGAGAACTCCTGGAAGACTTTATAGTGACATTCCAATACTGGAAGGGTGCCAATGGAAAGGCTGGGGAGGGATTTCTTATAATGATATGTAGTAACAAGACAAAGAGGAAATGGTTTTAAACTAGAAGAAGGTAGATTTGTACTAGATATTAGGAAAAATAATTCTTAGCAGTGAAGGTGGTAAGACATTGGAACAAGTTGCCTATAGAAGCTGTGAATCCTCCCTCCCTGGAGGTGTTCAAGGCCAGGCTGGATAGGGCTAGTGGGAGACATTCCTGCCCAAACAAAGAGGGGTTGGAACTAGATGACCTTAAAGGTCCCGTCCAACCCAAACCATTCTGTGATTCTATGATTCATTTCTATATGGATTACAAAATTTTGAGAATCTTAGTCAGATAAGTTATATGGAGTTACACGGCAGCAACGATACTGTGTCAAAGATAGAATAGATTAGTGCTATACCATTTTGAAAGAGAAAGAATTGTGGCAAAATACTGTCACAGTGATACTACAGAACCATCTACGTTAATTTTAATAATGTCATATTTGCTGCAGTGTGCTGTTGAGAGAAAACATTGTCTGATGACTTATCATTCAGCTTTCATTAGTTAATGGATAATATTTTCAAACTGTATCTATGTGGAAAAGGAAATGACTTGCTGTTTTTAAAATAGTACAAAATCTTCTAGAGTAATTTTTGAAATGCTATTTGTAGCTGATCTAATTATCTACCAAGGCTACACTTCTCTATCCTTAATTATATTACTGCTCAGGAAACATACCTGTGGTTAAATCTGTCATGGTTTCAAATGGTATTAGACTCCTTGAAGATCAATATTCTGTTTATATGTCTAATTTTCTGCTGCTGTGAATGCATCACTAATTAAATTGAATTATGTGATACAAAGGTTAATGAATTTAAAACAGGACAATTTGGGGTTAAAGGGATTAGAAAGTATTCACAGTTCAGAAGATGCTGTTAATAGAATTAGGTTAACATAGTAAAACTGATAAATAATAGAAAGGAGTCTACCCTTGCAGAGAAACTTTTCCACTGTAAACACTTGAAAGATAAGATTTGTAAATGTTCCAATTGATGATTTCAGACTAAACCAAAATCTGTATCTAGACATAACAGGCTGTGGCATATCAGAAAATATATCCTTTCTCCTGACTACAGAAAGTTGGTAACAGCACTATATCTGAAGGTGATCATAGAGGCTTTTATTTGATTTAATTTCTTTTGACTGAAATAATTGTATCAGAGAGCAAACAATAATATCTGTTTTATTTTACACTTATTCATTAACTTTGGAGAAACTACTCTGCATACACAGGAAAGGTACTGAAGCACTGTTCTGTGCTGTGAATGTGACTGCATGAGGCTTAAAGTGAATGCATCACTGTAACTGCTTAGCTACATAACACTATGTGGTTAATTAATGCCTGGGGCTGCAGCCACTTAGATACAACAGTGTTTCAGGTGAATACGCTTCAAGAAATTTCTGACAGGTAAGAGTGATAAACTGAGGTAGTAAAAGTAAATTCAATTGCTTACTATTTCCCTTGGGAAAGAATGGGTCACTTGGACTCTGGTGCCTGGCAAAAGGATAATTTTATTTATTTATTTATGAAGAATTTGCAGGTCATGAAGACAAAAAATAGGCCAAAAGATGAACATGCGTTAACACAGATATTTTTATCCCTGCTAAGACATCATTCAAGATTGGAATTTAAACTGGGATTGAAAAGACATGGCATTTACTTATTTTTAAAAGTACTTACAATTGTGCTGTTCAGCGGTGTATCCATAGCCAAATTTGACTGTGATTAAGCAATAAATCTCAAATCAGTGGAAAATTCCATGTCCACACCTTGTCTTCCATGTCTTGACCCAAATCTTCCCATTTAGCTCAGCTGTCATCAGAAAGAGACATAAAAATATGTATAATGCCTCCAAGGAAATAAATCAGCAACTCATCTAATCTCATAGATGTCATGCACATGCTGGCAGGGTGATGACAGCTGCAGCCTGTGGTCAAATCTCAGTTTTTGTTGTAAGCCACAGAAAATAGTTTTTGCCTCAATAGACAACTGTTTAATGGAATCAATAAAACAAAACGTAAGGAAGAAATATGATTGTATGGTTACAGCCAACAATAGCAGTCAGGGCATCCATGATCTATTGAAGCCTCTTCTAGTTTTTTTGATCCTCAGTGCCTCATTTTAAGAAGTCAAGGCATGTAGGATAAAATGAGGAAGATCAAATATTATTTGGGTTAGGTTTCCATGCAGTGAATTTAGTCTGGGGATTTCAGTGGTACTTTGTGACTGCTAGTTCACATCTGACTATATTTGAAAAACATGAACTTAGCTATTACTGAACTATTGAGACTTCTACAATTGTTTTTCTGTATTTGCTGCGTTGATTTATAAAATAAGTGAACCAGAACATTCTCAGTATAATGCTGAAGGAGTAGTATTTCAAATGCTATTCTTCAAAAATCATAATGCTCAGGTACTACTTAGGCTTAAACTTGACAATGATTATACAAATCTTTTACATATCTGTAATTCAGCCCTATAACTTTATAATTTGCAGGTGAAAGTTTGAAAGTTGAGATATGGGAAAGAATCTAATCTGGCGTCTTCGATATTAAACTACTTTCAAACTTATGTAACAATTCTGCTATAATTCGATGTATGTATGTAAATAAATCATATCAATTATCAAATTATTTTAGATATTATTTGTTATGTAGATAATTAGATTATGTTATGTAGATAAAAGATTATGACTATTTTACCTTATGTGTAATACTGTCCAATAATAATAGGAAAGTGTTAAAATTATTTTGTTTATTCCTGATGTTGTATTTCTGAAACACCCACCTGTCATTTACAATTATTGTACTTAACCTTAAGGAAGTTGAGGGTGGAGGTAATCCTAACACTCCATTCAAAAGCAGTGATTTTAATTTATCATCCTCTATATGGACTAATCATTCAAATAAAAGTATGACTATATTTTGTGGGAACCTCACATTTGTGGGTGACAAAGATACACAAATACACTTTAAGCAGCTCAAGATTAAAATGTATGGTAATCCCAACCTGGTGGTTATGTAGTATATTAGGAGCAGATTTTTTCTGAATAGACATTTTTGTCTGTAAAGCTTCTTGTTTTTAACCTCACTGAAAAATCAATTTCTAAGTTGTAAACATTCCTTAAAAGTAAGTCTGAATAATATTCCCAAAAGGAAGCAGTGCTGTTCACTGTACATTTTCAATCTCCATAAACATCAATAAACACGGACTGGTTCATTCGTAGAAAATGTTAAAAAGTTTATATCCAAATTTTGATTTTTGTTGCTGTCTTTTTTTGCAGTGAGTGCTGACTTCTCAAACTTTATCAATTTGCTTTGCTGAAAATATAACCTTAAAAATGTTGCATTCCAAAAAATGTGTTCAAAACCTCATGGTAGATTCTTATCTCATGTGCCTACACTAAACATATCTTATTGGAATCTGTAGCAAAAGTAAATTTACTACTGTGGTGGGTTGATCCTTACTGGCGATCAACTGCCCAAAACAATACTCTCTTCCTCCCCTCCTCCTTTACAGTATAAAGACAGAGAAAATGACAAAAAAGGCTCAGCAGTTGTGACAAGAATGGAGATCATTCAGCAATTACCATCACTGCTAAAACAGATTCAGCATAGGAAGAGAAGAGTAATTTATTGCCTACTGATAACTGACAAGGATAATGAGAAACTGAAAACATCTGTCCTCCATCCACCATCTTCCACCTCCTCCCACCAAGTAGAACAGGGGAATGAAGAACAAGGGTTGCAGTCAGTGCATAATGTTTCATACCTGATCCTTCATCTATTAGTCACCACCTCTGCTCCACCATGGGCCTCTCCTGAGCTGCATAGTACTTCACAGCTGGAGCTCCTCCTGCCCTTCTATACTCACCATGGTGTCTGCAGGTCTGCTACTCTCACATTTTCTCACTCCTGTCTCTCACAGCTGCTGCACAGCATTTCCTAGCCTTTTAAAAATATATTACTATAGAGGCACCACAGGTTGCTGTTCATTGTCTCAGCTTTGGCCAGCAGTGGTTTCCTTTAGGAACAGCTTAGAGACCAACACAGGGCAGCTGCTGGGCTCTGCTCACCCATCACAAACACATTGCCACATGAATGCTGTACAACTTTCATTAATTCAAATACACAGAGTTACTTTACTGGCCAGTGGAGTACATTCTGGTTAAACGCAACAGGTGAATCAAAAAGGCTCCCCTCTTCATGTTTCATTACATTATTTATAGGCAAGAATTTGCAGTAGCTGCTCATATCACACACTTAGAGAAGAGCTGTGGTTCTGTGGGGATATCTTCCAGAGCATATGAAAACTTATTTTTTAGTTCTTTATATTACAAGATTTTTATTTGATCTTTAACAAGATCACCATGATATTCTGAAGATGCTATTGCGATGTGCCTTGTATATTTCTCATTGTTTCTTGCCAACATATATAACTGCTTTACAAGCACAGCCAGGTAATTCTGTTCTTCAGTGGTAGAACATGATGTCATCTGCAGCCATTTGGAAGCGACGCTACATAGCAGAGATTGGTGTGTTGTGTTACAGTGACCTATTTCACTGTTATGAATTGTGAATTCATTTTATGTACTGAAGAGTAAATTTAACTATGGAGATTAGAATATGGTTCTATGATATGCAAAAACTACCAATAACGTATTTTGTAAAATCTTCTACATCTGAGTTACAAATTGTACCACACTTTGGGATTTTCTGCAAACCAAAATCGGATGGTTCCACCCAGTGAGTAAGCATGTATATTCTAAATGAGTTTTACAGTGTATTTTTGATGAGGATCTCTGGTTGTTGAGCATCCCCTCCTCAGCTGATTTTTAACTTTTTTAGTGTCTATCTAAGGAGCAATGAGATAAAGTGAAGATAAACTATCCACCACTCTGCCACCACAGAATGAGAGTCCATAGATCTTAAAGCTTCCAACCTGAGATGTTTAGGCACCATTCTGTTTCAAGCAGTCCTTAAGGTTCCATTCTCTCTAGTTGTTTGAGACAACAAGTTCCTTGCCCGTCTCAGACTTCATATTGTTGATGATTGCCTAACGAGTCAAGAGTTCTCTGCAAGACCTCTCTACTTCTGAGGTAGTCAATGGCTCCTCCCAATAAAGCGTCGTCCCCAAACAGTATATCTTCAAACCCTCTATTCCAGTCATTTATGAAAGCACTAAAGAAAACTTACCTAAAAATGGAATAATCCAGAACCCCATCAGTTACTAGCTTAATTAAACTACATTGCTGTAATTCTTTGAGCCTAATCTGTCAGCCAATATTTGCATTGTTTTTCTTGTTGTTGTTGTTTAATGTCTAGATGTATTATGTCTAGAAAGATATTATGAGAAACAGTATTAAAAACTTTGTTTAGATCCAAAAAGATTACATCATTTGTCTTCTCTTGGTCAAATAGGTGGGAAACTTTGTCATCAAAAGAGGTTAAATTCATAGAAGAGGATCTTCTCCCCCTGAAACTTTGTTGGTTGTGATCAATGACTACATTTCCTTTCAGGTGTTTTCTTATAATTCCTAGAAGAATACTCGCTATAATCATACTAGGCATTGAGTTGAGACTGACAAGCCTGTAATTAGCAGGCTTCTTTCCTGCTATGGTCCTCAAAATATTAGGGTTTTGATTTTATTTTATTCTATTTTTTTTTTAAATAAGAGTTTATATCCGCATATAAAGAAAATAACTACATAGCTTAAGTGTAGGCACATCCGTTATTATACCAGTGATATTCATTTGTATACACTGAAACATAAAAGAAGATTCACACATCATGCATTAGAGTGTATGTGCTTGTGGTGGTTGTAAGGAAGTACATTTAAGATATTTATTTAAGTTTTTGTGAAAAGAATGAACATAATTGTTAGACATAAATGACCTTTATTTTGAGGAAAATATATATGCATTTCATCTTAAGCGGTTGGCGAATAATTCCCAAGTTGAATTTTATGGGAAAGTCAGCATCATTTTCATTAGGAGAATCATTGTTTGATAACCATCATTAAATACTTTCATGATAATATCTGAGATAGCTTTTGGGTACAATTGAATCAGTAATGTTATAATGTAGGAAATAAACACCCCAAGGAGAATTCTTCCTATCTGAAGAGAACAATTTTCATATGTGCGTGCCTTTGAAGTTTTTCAAGCTCTGTTACTTTCCTGAATAGTTTTATTTTTCATAATTTAAACTTTAATTTATAGATACTGTTTTTTCTCTAAGGTCTAATGAATTAAGAAAGGATGTAGAAGATCTGAAATAAGAAGCTATGTTTCCAGCTTCTGTTAAAAAAAAAACCAAAAACACATGCTACCAATTCTATGCCTTTACATGGAAGACTTGCACCTACAATTACTTTCTTTCCTTCCTAAACATGTGGTACAATTTTCTAAATTCCATTATTCTATCTATTATTTTGATAATTCTGATTCATACACAGTTTATTTATGAAATAGGTGTGCTTGTATGTATTTTAATTATCGTTTCTTATTAGAGTAAATATTTTCCCAAAGAACTCTTGATTATTAAACATATTTTCTTTATCCTATAGAAACGGTTAATAGCAGTTTCACTTAAAAAATAAATAAATCAAGCACATTCCATGACAAAGACTCATGAAACCTACACTCATTAATGAAGCTACCCCAGTTACTCTTCAAATTGCATCTTACTTAAAGAGACTAATTTTGAACCACAAGCAGACAAATTGTGGTACGACTTGGCTGTGTTTCTGATACACACCAATACTATAAATATGGATTAAACTGTTGTAAATAGTTGAATGCACTCCTCTGTCACTTGATGATGAGGGTGGGGTGGAGGAGGTATGAGGCATATTTGGTCTTCTGATTGCAGACATGAGTGAAGTCATCAAAGATCTGTAACAGTCTTTGTATGCTTATAACAGAGCACACTCCCCTTTCTTTAGCAAAGCAGTCAGTGCCCAGTCTACCAAAGATGACATTTCATGTGTTCAGTCTATGAATGTTTGAACTCTCTGAAAGGTTCAATATTGCATGCTAGAAGATCTAGAATAACACTGAAATTTTTCAGTGAGCGTTTTTCTCTCCATTCCGCACAGATGATGGCTCCAAAGCCATCTGCTAACACTAAAAGAAGGGGCCAGTTGAGACAATGGCTCTACATTTGAAAGTAGTGCCAAATAAGCACTTAGAAGTCTTAAGTCATATCCTTTATTCCATTTTGGGAGATCATTAGTCTTTTAATTAATACACTAAATTTATTTAGACTTGGTTACTTTTCATAGGTGATTCTCAAAGTCTCTGATAGTGAATTTTTAATAGTTTGGCATAAACTTGAAGACTAAACTTGTCCTTAGAATAGTACTTTAAGACTGTAATAGTCTGATTTGAGGGAAACGTAGTTTATCTTCTTTTTTTCCAGTCCTGTAAAAAGACTTTTTTGCTTTTCCCCTAGAAGTTTTGTATTCTACAGAGTACCTCATTTGCTCACCATAAAATAGTGCAGTAGACATGAAAAAAACAACATAAAATTACAATAAATCAAACAAATCTAAAAATGTTTCTCACAGCTTAAACTGGTAATTGGTTACATGAGTATAAATATGCATACAATTGCCTAAGTAGTTCTCCATTTTCATCTGAGCTTAAGATCCACTACTACCTCTTGCCTTGATCATAGACATTATATACCCTCTAGGACATTTGTTAAACATATACTAGAAGTATTTCCCTTTTCTATGATCATTTTCAATTATGAAATCTTTTTTTCTGCAGAACTGAGATTAATGCTATGACATGTCCTTTTGCAAATTCTGTTTTTTTTCTTTTAAGGTAAAGTCAAAAGTTCTTGATCAGATGGTCTTCAAAAATTATTAAATAAATCAGGTATTACTTAAGACTTAAGTATGCTTTACTAAAATCACAACATAGTGAACAGAAGCTTCTTAGACAAGTATGAGCAGAAAAAAAGGTAGTGGTTCTTAATATCTTCATGCATTCAGCAGACTATCTTATTCGTAAAAGACAAAAGAACAGGAAAATCTAGTCCATTTGAAAGCCAGTGTGCATGCATACGCTAACACTAACATATAAGTGAACAATTATAGTTCTGTAAATAATTCCATATTTTTGTTTACTCACAAATTTTCTCTTTAAGCATTCAGAATTAATTGGTACTAAAATGGATATGGCATCTGTACACTTTGACTACTAGTCATTTAATAAGTTTATGGTTATTAGAAAAGAAAAGAGATAATACTTAATTACTTTCTCCATCCTCTTAGCAGTCTTCATGAAAATAAATTAGGTCTTTAAAGACTGTGTTATCAACAAGCTCTGTGGCTCTCCGATTACAAGAAGGGCATATAAAGTTCTAATTAAAAAAGTCAAACAGTGAAAGTCATAACAGGTTAAAATCTTCAAGTGTTTCCTTATTTTAAACTTTTTTTTAAAGTTTCTTTAAGGTTTGAGAAATTATTTTAAGATTTCAATTTTTCATGCGTTTTACTTTAAATGCCATCAGCTCTTTGAATTCTCTGTCTGTGCTGAAGTAGCAATGGTTACAAATATCTGAGCTTGTCTATTAAGCAAATTCTTTTTTTTTTGGTTGGTTATTTTCTTGGTAAGTTTTACAAGTTTACAGGATTTAATCATAGGGTTTAAATAAGATGCGTTTTCACCAAGATGGCAGAGCAGCATTAGAGCAGGTTATTCAGAGATGCAGAATCACCTCCATTCTCAGAGGTTTCCAGGACCCAAATGGAAAATCCTCAGAGCAACATGTTCTTAACTCTGGTCTGGCCCTGCTCTGAGCAGGAGGTTGGACAAAAGGCCTCTTGATGTCCCCTTCTGAACAAATTAGTTGAGTTCCTAGAGTAAAATCTTGATAGTGAAATCCTGGACCCCAAAGAGGACTGGTGGTGATTTCTACCACCAATCAACTCCTGTAGTTTTCATGAAGATCTTGCTGGTCCGTTTGCCTGTGCTCTGTTGCTGGGTACAACCAGCAGCTTGCCAGGGCCTGAGGTGGTGGTCCACACTGCTCATTGATCCTAAAGATCAAAAGGACAAATAGTTTTTGTAACTACAGCACAGTATTTTGATCTAGCAATTATGTCTTTTTTTTTTTTTTTTTAAGTTCTCTGACAACCCCTTGCACATTGATGTAACAGATGTCTAAAGAGTGTTTGAAGGAAGTATTCTGTATATATTCAAACAATTGTTATCTCATCAAAGGTATCCTAGCCAGATCAGATGACAAAGATAATAAAATACATTATGAAAATAATTACTGAAATCAATTAGTTTTCTCTTTGATAGTTACTGTAATTGTTCCTTGTTTGCTTTTAGGAAGTTCTATACGATTTTTCAAAGCCACACCTAGTACTTTTCTACAGAAATGTCATAACTGTAAAAGAAAAATTAGCAGCATAACATGAGAATTATGTGGAAGGAAAAATGAAGGTATTTACTATATCAAAACTGATAACTGATGATGCAACTATTGCCTGAAAAACAGAATGTCTATACTTCATTTGTTCAAAGCTGTTAGCCATCATTATGCTAGGATCTTGTGTTAAACTAGTACAAGTCTTAAATGAAATGATATAAATTAAATAAAATGAAGATTGAATCAGATATTGTTAACAACAAAACAGAAGCTATTGCTCAACAGTATGTTGCTACAGCTCAGTTTACAGTCAAATAGTTTTTCAGATTAGATACACTATTTGTTTTTGTTAAATATCAATACATTTTTGAATAAGAAGTGATGAAATTAATAAGGAGCAAGACTGAATCTAACGTGTTAATTAACTGAAAATTATAAACAAAGGAAAACAACTATTTATGAGAGTATTTAAAATGCTAGAATTTGAAATAATTTGAAATAACTCTAATATGTGATTTTAAAAATTACTATTCCCACATGTAACAAGATATTAGTGGATTTTTTATGGGGAAAAAGAAGGCAAAAACTTTCATTTTGAGAGTCAGATTATGATTCTGATTGAAGTAACTGGGAATGTAAAATGTGATGGTGGCTGACATATGAATTAGTTAAACTGAGTTGAAGAGTTAAATGAAATTTTTTTTGCAACTTTATGTTAGTAACATTTTAATTGTCAGTTTTAGTTAGAGTTTAACCATTCCTCCCAACCCATTTTTTTTTCTTTTCTTTTCATTCTTTATGTGCTTTTTATTTTCTTTCCCACTTACAGCAGAATGCTTTGGGTAACAAAACAGATGAAGAGATATTGCTGAAATCCCATCATTTCAGTAGAAAGAATTATCAGCTGCTGAAAACTGAGCAGATTTTCTCTATGTCCAATACTGGAAAAGAATAGTAATTATTAAAAACAGTGCACTGACCTTGCTAGTGTTCAATTATCCAGAAGAAAAGAAAACAGAACAACTGAAAACACAACCTCATCTGTGCTGATGCTTTTAGTACAACGCTGTTACAAATATACGAAGTTCATCAATAAAGTGTGAAAACCTTTCACGTTTACATAATAACTGGTAATAAGAACTAATCAAGATTAGTTTCCTGCAAATGTGTCCCAAGGCTGATATATTTTATTTAGAGTGAAAGTACAGTCTATGATCTAACCTTTTACTATTGTTCAGTCACTTACAGGATCTTCCTATCTCTCCTGCCCCAAGCATTTTACAGATATTTTAATACTTTATAACTTATGCTGCTGTGAGGTGAGATATTTAAACTGTTTGTTTTCCACCTAACCTGGGTAATTGATTATCTCTGATAGTTGTCCTTGAAGATTTCAAAATGTTTGAAGAAAGGAAAACAGTAAAACTGCTGGCATCTGATTTAAGCATTTAACCATACCTGTATAAAAAATTCCCTTTTCTGAAGTCCTTCTGAAATAAAAATGCCAGTTATTACAAAAAGCAATAGCAATGAAAGCCCAAAGAGGCATGTGCTATTTTTCTAAGTTGTGGTGCCTATCAGGACTGTTTGCAGCACAGAGCAACTGACATGTTATTTTTATTTTCACTGAAAAACTTCAAAATACTACTGAACCTGGATGATTATCTCTTAGACTCTGCTTGGGACAGAAAAGGAGGGCAATTGTCTAGTGTGTCTAAGTGTGATGCCTTTGGTTTCCCTACAGGACAGAGCTTAGTATAAAAGTACATATATGGAAAGTGAAACTATTTGATCTATCATGCTAAGTTAGTGTTTGCATTTTCTCTCCGCATATCAGTCTTTGTAAACATTGTAGATTTTTTCTCACCACTACACTGATACAGTTAAAGAACCTGTGATAACATTTTCCAATAATCTAGAGCCTGATGATTGCTAGTGGAACTTTCCCAAGCATCAGCTCCTTCTTAAAAATTAAGGAGTGTACTGAATCTAGTAATTTTACCTTGGGAAGAACAAAAAGCAAAACAAAAAACAAGAACGAAAACAAAACAAAAAAACAAACAACCCCCAGCAACAACAACGACAACAAAAAAAAACCTGTTACGTATACAAAATGAGGTAATTTTTTTCTGTAAGGTAGTAAAGAGTTACACGTGCATTTGGTATGGAATTTGATCCATTTTTCTTGGGTTTGAGATGCTCCTAACCTAACAGGTCTAAATTCACAACAATGAAAGAAAAGATTCACATCTAGTTTTTTGATCCTCAGTTTCTTAAATTGAAAGGGTCAGTGCACCTTTCAGCATTTCCAGATACTTGGGAAACTTAAGTGAACTCTGATGCACTGTTTGTGTTTAAGCTGAGAGGAAGTTTTGCAGATTCCTCTTCTGGACCTCAGGAAAACTGGGATGATTTGAGAGTATCTATCCTTACTTAATGTAAATCATAAAAAGTTGTACCACATGCACAGGAGAAAGCATGTTATATATGATTAAAAATAGTTTAAGAGGTAAAGGGAAAGAAATGCCTGAAGGTCTATGTGGTTGAGCTTGACCTTACATATTTATTAATAGCATCTCCTTATTCCTCTCTAAGTGCAAGACTCTACACTTGCTCTTGTTAAACCTTATCTGGTTCCTTTCTGCCCCGCTCTTCAGACTCCAGATCTAGGTCTCAGTGATTGGCAGCACAGCCTTCTGGCATGTCAGCCATTCTTCCCAGCTCTGTATCATAAGCAAACTTGCTGAGGGTGGACTCTGCCCTCATCAAGGTCATGATGAAGATGCTGAACAGGACCAGACTCAGCACTGACCACCGAGGAACACCACTAAGTACAGGTCTCCAAATGAACTCTATGCCACCAGTCACAACCCTCTGAGTTCTGTCAGTCAGCCAGTTCTCAGGCCAACTCACTGACCACCCATCTATTCCATACTTTGTTATAAGGACGCTGTGGGAATCAGCGTCAAATGCCTTGTTGAAATCAAGGTAGAATACATCCACTGCTCTCCCCTCATCCACTGAGACAGTAATATCATAAAAGGCTACCAGGTTGGTCAAGCATGACCTTCCCCTGGTGAGCCCATACTGACTACTCCTGATAACTCTCTTTTCTTCCACCTGCCTGGAGATGGCATCCAGATCAAACTGGTTCACTAGGTTATCAAGAAAATTATGTGCCTGTAGCATTCTATGTTTTTCTAAAATGCAAGAAAGAGAGAATTGGTATTTTAGAGGGATAAAGAAATGCTATGGTGCTAGGGCTTGGTTGAGGAATGTTTGAAAAAAATTCTGCCTTGTGCACTGCAACTTTTTTTTTTTTTTTAATTTACAATACAGTAAGTGTCAGTAGTGCCTCATATTGCAGCATCTTTGTAGAATCCTCATTTCCATTTATCAGCTCTGAAAGTTAGCTTCAGGTCAGCTCCGTTTAGATGTGTTATGATACACTGAGGGTAAAAGCAGCTGCTTTGAAATGGGGAGAAGCAAAGTAAAAAAGTATTTAAAAAGAATGTTAGATGATAATCCACAAATGAACAGATGTCACATGTCCAGTGACAGCCTAATGTCATTTTACTTTGCAGCAAATTGCAAGTAAGTTTTCCTTTGTTCATGGAGTGTATTTTGTTAAATGGTGTCCCACCACAAGTATTTCTGTCCACTCAGTGCTATTCTATGCCATGTACAGAAAAGCTGTTGTACCACAAGAATCGACAGAACAGAAGTCAATCAGTCTAGTGTAAACATTTTCCATCCTGAAGTGTAAAATAAAATAGCTTCGATGGGACTGCATTCATATACCAGAATGCCTTTTTCAGACAGTGAAAGAAAGAGGTGGCATCCTGGTTCAAACCTCTTTCTTGACATGGACAGAGTGAGTTTTTAAGCTATCAGTTCCATAGTGACTGTTTTACCCCTTGAGCTATGATTAAAGTTTGATGCTAGTAATACTGTTACTTTGTGCATGTAGCTTTCTCACTTTGTGTTTTTAAATGCCGTAAAAATGAGATATATTATTTCTGTGTCACGTACTACTAGTTCTCATGTTCTAATGTAGTATTTTCTATTTTTGTTGGGTAGACATTTGTACAATCTAAAAACCATGAGTTTCATACAGAACAAAATTAAAATAAATAAATAACTGGAACTGAAGATACATTTCTGTACCATGAAGAAATTGAGAAATTGGAGCATACTTCCTAGAGACGTGGTGAAATCCCTGTCCCTGTCAGCATTCAAGAACCATTTGGACAACCCCCTCAGTAATGTGCTATAACCCCCATTTAGCCCTGAGGTGGCCAGGCACTTGTACTGGATGATCTTCATAGGACCCTTCTACTGAATAATTGTTGAATAACAAATCCAAGGCAAGAGCAGCAACATTTCCACATAATTGTTTCCTTTTCATCAAATAACAGTTGCTTTCACAGAAAGAGATCTGTTATCAGAAAGAAAACTGGTGTCTAACAGTATTTTGTATAAACTCAAATTTGTCTCTGAGTTCTGCATGAACTCAGAGAACAAAAAACTAGAATTCAAAAACTAGAATTCCCAAAATAATAAGCAGTCTTTATGTCTTGTAAAGGAACTCTATTGATTCAGAACAGATGCATAATCTTGAAGATGCAAATTACTCTCTTACCCTGTGTTCTGAGTTTAACTTCTACTACCCTTTGTAGTTACAGCAAAGTAACGAGACTGACAGTTCTCTTTCTTATCCTTACATGAAAGACGAAAACAGTCTCTCTGTAGGTCCATTCTCCTTAAAATATACTTTTAAACTAAGCCCTTGACACTGTATGACAGATTATTCTTGTTTGAGGGTGACTTGTGTGTAGTTTAATATTATGAAAAATACTTCACCTAATTGAACATGAGACAGCTACGGAGTCAGGAGTGACATAGTCCTACTACATTCATGGTACTGCTTATGTACTAATTTGCTACTCTCAAAAATTAGTAATTAGATTTCATTTTAAAGCCTAATCCACTAGTGACTTCAGGTGGTAATTTAGTGATGCTACAGGTTAAAATACTTTTAAAGATAAAATTCAAAATGTAGATTTTGAAACAGTTAAAATAAAATGCTGATTTGATAAGAAGTTGATTAAGATTAAATGAAAAATTATGCTAAAAAAGAGACCTGAATCTCTAGATTTAAGAAGGGCAAAATTAGATAAGGTAAATAGTATCAAGGTAAGTGTGATTACAGAGTGCAAGTTAATGCTTAACATCTTCCTCCAAGAGAATTTCTGTATCTTTCAGAAAGTCTCAGTTAAAGAAGGGAAATATGGAAAGTTGCTAAAGAACTTATGAAAGAAGAAAACTGTACTATTTAAAGACAGAACATCTTGAAGTAAAACTGTCAGAATTAAACCAAGGAAATGTAGAGAGGAAACACTGTTAAGTAAACAACCTAGAGGAAAATGGGTTGTTGTTACTGAAAATAAATATAAATAGTTCATAACATAAAAATAGCTGCCAAACATTTTCAATGTGATAATGAATAGGGGAAAAACATTAATATTTGTGTAATAATTACTTGTGTAATGCAAAACTGTTTAAGAGAATAAGCAGAACCTTGAAAGAAGCATTTCTACACAATCTTTACTGAGTTATTATAACTTATGTTTTACTGTTTTTCACATAGGGTAAAAATGAAGCCCCATGCATAAATCTTTTCCTATTACTTTATTTCAAGTCAAACTTCTTTTTCCTGTCAGTTCATCTGCTTTAGTAGGATTTCCAAACTCTAGAGTTACACAGAAGCCTTTTTTTTTTTAAATATATTCTGCTAAAATTAGAGTATGAGAGTGTCACTATGATTTTTTTGCTACTTCAACACTTTTCATACCAGACTATTTTAAATGAAGTCTGAAAGACTGCTAGGCTTATATAGAACGTGTATTAACATATCTTGTAAAATGAACTTAGTTTAAGGAAAGTACCTTGAAGAGGTGTGCCTTCCTCCTCACCCCAGGTTCCTCATGATAATGATTCCTGAAACAGCTTCAGCTTCAATTGTAATTAAAATGTAAGTTAAAATTTTAACATTATAATATATTCAGCTGAAAAGAAGTTGCCACAAGGGAAAATGAGTCACTAAGTTTAAAATAACAAAAAAAAAGTTGCTGTTGTTTTTCTGGAGGGGGTGTATAGAGGAGGAAAATTTAGACTGAATATAAGAAAAAAGGTTTTTTACAGTATGGGTAATGAAGCACTGGAACAGGATATCTAGAAAACTGTGGGAACCCCATACTTGTAGACATTCAAGGTCAGGCTGGACAGGGCTTTGGTCACCCTGATGTAGCTATAGATGTCCCTTCTTATTGCAGGAGAGATAGACTAAGTGGCCTTTAAATGCCATGATGATCTTCCAACTCAAGTGAATCTATGATTCTATTACTTCATATTAATTCTATGTATGATAACTGACAATCTTTCATTAATGTGTCCACTGTTCTGTGGCATGTGCTGTTTTATTTAGTTGCCTACATACATACATACATCTGTGTTTCTCTCTGTACAGTATCAGTCGATGTGGCCCTTTGGATCATTGACTATTAACACAAAAAACTGTCATATCAAGGCTTTCTCATTTTGAATACTGATGTGGAAGTTTGCAAACCAAAATAGTACTCAAACTTTACCATCCTACTATAAATTCCCTATTTTGTATAAGATGAAAATGACTGTCTGCTCCTTAACTCATTCATATGCTATTTCCAAAGACTGAAAGAATAGATATGTTCTGGTGTTAATAACTGAAACAGCTTTGTATGATTATGAAGGTGTAATTTTTGTTTGTTGCCATGAAGATGATAAAACTTGAATAATAAATCTAGTGTTTTAAAACAAAACTTTCTTATTGGTAATAAAAATATCTGAAGCTGCAGAGAAACCCCCACAAAAGTAAAACAGAAGTTACCACGGAAACGGAATTCATCCAGATCATTAGAAAATCTGAGCTGGATCAGATAAAGGTCCCTCTAGCAGCTGTAGTTAAATCAGTAAAGCTGGAATTACAGGAACATCTGCAATGCTTGAACTCTCTTTTCCACAACTCATGTTTTAGTATTTTGATTAATTTGCTTCTTAAATTGACCACAAAACCAGATTATTATTCAAGGGACACTTTTGGCTTCCATATAACCGATTTTCATCCCATGGAAATCACATACTACTTTTGTTAGCAGACTGATTCCTTCTACCTGTGTCTGAGCGAACAGACAAATTGAAGGACCAGAAGAAATAATCAGCTCTGGTTGTTATTAGTTTGTTCACCTTTATTTTACTTTCATTAGTTACATCTTCCTGTATTTGCAAACAACAGATAAGGAGCCTAACAGCAATGTGCATATATTAAGCACTAATTTTATTCACTTGGGAGTATTTATTCACTCTTTCTTCTAAGTAAGAACAGAATGTGTATTTGAATCATTTTTATTTTAGTTCCTTAGACTAATAGCATTAGATAATTGCAATTACTAACTTAAAGCAAGTCTCCAGGGCAGGCCATGAAAAGTCTAGCTAAAGGATAACCGTCATGAAGTGTATGTTATCATCGAGCTCATAGCCCCCTAAAATCAATGGCAAGACTGTATTTAGTGTACCATGAGACTCTGACTAGTCAAATAATATATATCATACATATATACTACATATATGTAACTTCTCTTGCGGATTTTTTTTTTTGTGTGACCTGCATTAGTATACATGGAATGTTATACTAAAATATATATTAATCCAGCATTCTTTGTTGCTGTTTTTAGTAATTTTTTCTCCTTGGGGAGTTCTGTAGTGCTATAAGAGGACCCTTGTAAATTAGTCTATATATAAAGTATTTACATAAGAAAGTGATTCAAGAAAGAGTTTGTGCTTTTCAAACAGTTGGTCCCAAATTGTATGGGCACCTAACAGATACCTTTCTAAAAAGGTATCTCATGCTTATTGGAGCCAAATTTGCATCTGAATTTATAAGATTATATTTCTGAAAACAAACAAACAAACAAACAAACAAAAAAACAACCTACAAGGAAATAATTGCATAATAGCAATGATCTAGTCAAATTAATCTACAAAACCATATTGTAATCTTTATGTCTACATTATCTGTACAAAGATGAAGACAGTATATGGGATATTTGTGTAGATTTATCAAAGAAATAAACCTTGATGGCAAGGTACACTATCTGAGCGTAAGAGTCAATCCATATTATTATTTTACTTAGCAATAACCTGAATGTTGTGAGTGTTCTGGAGGTGATCATTTACTAAGAAAAAATGCATTCATGATACTTTTTTCCTTTTTCTTCTTCCAGAAAAGTAGATCAACTTACATGACAGCATAAGTAAATCTCAGTATTGTTCCATATTAATAATCAAAGATGTCAGATAATTTGTTCCAACATTGATTATTTCAGTATTTCTGCAGCTGCTGTACTCTGAAATGCCATGTGCAATCAACAAAACATATAGTTATCTACGAACTCCAAGATTCATCTAATTATCTACCAGCCTATTTTGAATAGTTAAAAGGAAGCTATTTCTATGCTTGAAAAGAATTGATTTATGCTTTCAATTAAAAATGATTATTTCAAAGTAGCTCTGATTTTGCACGCTCTGTGTGTTTCTGTGTGTATGCGTATGGTAAAATTGAAGAGATCTTGAAGTGTTTCATCTTGGCAGACTGAAATACAATTATTTTTCCAAATACAAGAACAGCTTTTTTAGTGACTAAAATAACACTGAAGTTCAGAGCACGCAGAGATTTTTTTTCATAAAGGTAGCAGAATATTTTAAAAACTCAGTTAAGAAGAATGTATTAAAGGGTAGAATATTTTTTACTAAAAACAAATAAAATAATCAGTTTAAATGTCTGTGCCTCCAGCAGTGCTTTACAAGAAACTGCATCTGTAAACTTATTGAAAATATTAGTGAAGTGGAATATATTTCAACAACTTACCTAAATTTCTTTAAGCTTCTTTTCTTTCTGTTGTTTGTTGCATTCTCTTCTGTTTCCTCAGAAAAAAATTATAATACAAATATTGACATCCTTACAGCAAGAATCTATCAAAAGCAAATAGTGACATCTTCTCTTTTGTGATATGTAATAAAGAAGCCACTGTTTTAAAACATTGTAGGCTTAACTTCCAGCTTTCCAGGCGATTCCCAAACGTTTCTTTGGAATACAATATTGAAGGGAAGAAAAAGTCCCTTTGTCAAGAAAGTGGGGTTTTTTTTGGTTTCTTTTTGTTGTTTTTATTTAATTTTTTAAAGTTTAGGTTTATATCTGGAGAAAGATACAACTGACTTTTAGCTTAATAAAAGCTTGGTGAAAAACTCAGATTTTTTTTTCTTTTTGTATGTTTTATGAAAGATTGAAATGAGAGTTAAAAATAGCATTCTATTCATTTCTCATTTATAGTAAATGAATACATAGGACTGCTTCTCCAGGAGATTTATTTTAAAAGACACTAGTGACTTTGTACTCATAATTGATATATATAAAATTACTCCTGTTATTCTCTGCGAAGTGATTTTCTATCTTTTTTTTCCTGGTCTGCTTTATCCGTTTCTTCTTATTGCTTTTGATTCCTCAAAAATGGAGTGTAGATGATGGCTTTTCTCTGTCTTATCTAATCTCACATGCTACTGGAAATGAGGAATGGAAATGTCAGTGTCAGAGGTATCACATGGAGTATGGCTTCCAGATGTGGAGACCTCAGTACAGGAGAGACGTGGACCTGTAGGAGTGCATACAGAGCAGGGCCATAAAAACTGTCTGTTCGATGGAATACCTCTCCTACAAAGACAGACTGAAACAGATGGAGCTGTTCAGCCTTGAGAAGATATGGCTCCAGGGTGACTCAACTGCTGTATGTCAGAATTTCAAGGGGAGCTAAAGGAAAGAATGGGACAGACTCTTTAGCAGGATTTCTGGTGACTGAACAAGAGAAAACAGTTCAATCTAGAAGAGGGTAGAATTAAGTTAGACATAAAGAAAAAGTATTTTTCAGTAAGGGTTGTGAGGCACTCAAGAACATTGCCCAGAGATGTCTGGAAGCACCGTCACTGGAAATGTTAATGGCTGGGGGGAAATCACAGCAGCTGATGTAGCTGTGGATGTCCCTGTTCACTGCAGGTGTGTTGGATTAGATGCAGCCTTCAGAGGCCCCTTTCAGTTACAAGGACTCTATGATTCTGCAAAGGGGCTGGAACGGGTCCCTTCCAACTATGGATTCTATGATTATTTGATTATATTATTCTACATAACATTTTAATTTTCCATGTGTCACCAATATTTTTCTCAAGCTCATAATTATTACTAATACTAAGCACTGAGTTTATAATACTAGATATTTCTATTTGGAAAATATATCTGCATTCTTTCTACAACTGTAATAAGAACAGTCTACTCTTTACCAGCAAAACTCGATTGTATGTTCACTTTAAAAATAAGTAGAGAATAGGAACAATATCAATGCCGCACTGTTTATTTTTGAATGACAGAAAGAGAAACATTCATGTTCTGAATAGCACTGAGATATATGATATAAGTCTTCTAGCTCAGTTTAGAAAACTAGATTCGTTATTTTCCACAAGAAATAGTGGATAATGTAATGTTTCTATCAGTAAGATGGCACTATTGCAGAGAGAAAAGGAATGGGATCTACCCATGTACCAAGATGGATAAGAGTTTCTAATTCAGTATCTGATGAGTATAAATATTAAACACACTTTCATGCCATACTGTCATGAAAAAATATTTCTGTGGGGTTTTTTGCTTTGAGGAGGATGATCAGAAGATGAATTAGGGACTCTTGCAACTGACATCCTGATCTTCTCTCTAGGATTACTTGAGGAAAATGAAAATAGGAGACATCAGGAAGTGTCTTATATTGTTTTTTGAAGACTTGAGAGACAAATACTGGGGGCCTTATGTTTTGATGGGAGTTTCGTTTTCTGTTAGACATGATCTGCATCATCAATTACCTTCATTTAATCTTAATTATGGTAGCTACTGAATCAAATTAATAAAATGCTATTCCAGGCAAAGAAGTGCTCTGTGCATTTTCAATCTTAGTAGTAAGTTTCAAAGCAACTGTTGTAGATACATCAAGTAAAAAGGAAAAGAAAAAATCATGATATCTATCATGATCAAGAATTTTTTTTTCAGAAATAATATCTAAATTTTGCTTAGACAAATATCCTACTGGAAAATCCACTGACTCTTAATAACATACAGGTCTGTGATTTTCTTCTAGTTTGAACAGATTTTATTTTCAGACAAACAAATATTTCTCTGTCTGTGCTGAATATGGGATTTCTTGGTATTACATTTCCATTTTTGTAGTTACCTGAATACTGAGTATCACCTTCACTCAAAACTGTAATAGTTGAGTTCAGGAGTATTTTACTTAATGTATAATGGTGGCACTGAGGATTACTGTTCTTATTATTATTATTATTATTTGTCAGATTTGTTTATTTGACAATTTATTATTTTTTAATGGAGTTGCTTGGTATTTTACCATGTCAGCAGGTGAACAGTAGATTGTAATGTAGTCATCTCTCTACTCAGTTAAACATCGTGCTTGTTACCTATTAGTCAAAAAATAATAATCTTCAAAACAGGAAAATACACATACTGTCCAGTAAAAGAAAAGTCTAACTAAGCAAACAGCATAATTTCTGCACTGTTAATTTCTCTTTCTTGGAACATCTAGCAGGCATGTTATTTTTGGCTGATGTTTGAAAGTGCAGCTTCCATTGTGCTGCTAATTATTAGTGTTATTAATGTTATTGATATATTTCCTTCCTACTTGTTAAGTGTATTAATAATATATTCTGCATATACACTACCAGGTTTTTTGTTTTGTTTTTGTTTTAATTTGATTTCTACCAAAGTTGTCTTGAACAATTTTAATACAAATTCATTTTAAAGATATTCTAAGTCACAGCAATGCTGATATGGAAATGAGACCTTCTTCACACTAAATGTTGAGCTATTTCAATATAACTATTGAGTTATTTCAAACGAAATAACTCTTGTTTCAAAACTAGGAAGAAAACTGAGTTCTATTAAAAAAAAAAAAAAAAAAAAAAAGATGGTTTCCTTTTATTCTTTTGTGTATCAAGGAATTATAACCACTGCAAATGTTGGCTAAAAGTGTAATATTATTTGACAGTATGTGGTAACCAAAATATTGTGTCCCAGTGTCCCAGGAGGCCAAGGGCTTCTTGGCTCAGGATGGCTAGCAGGACCAGGAGCTGGTTGTCCTTCTGTACATTATGATGCTGAACAGGCACCTCAAGTACTATATTCAGTTTTTGTCCAGATGCCATTTTGCCAGACTGCTCTCTACAGCCATGCCACCAATCTCCGCCTCTGACACTGTGGGCCAACATAATAAAATAATAGGCATTCAGAACATCCCTTATATTCCTAACAACCTGAACATGCCTTGGCGATCTCAAAAGATTGTGATGGAGCATGGGGCCGTTTTGATTTTTTTTTCACTACAATACGTTCCTTTTCTTTGTATAGGGGGTTAAATATATGGAAATGACGACAAAAGAAGCTGTGGAGGGAAAGCAAGCCTAATTTAAATTGTTCTGGTCTGGCTTGTCCCAATATGTGATGATTGATTAAAATTTATTCTGAAAGTTCAAATCTAATGCTGTTTAATGCAACTTATGTGACAAAGATAAAACTACTTTAGCTGTTGAGTATTTTTGAAATATGACCTTGAAAAAATATTCTCAATATTTACACATCTTCAGGAAAACCTTACTGAATTTGTGTTGAAGGATACTTGATTACTGCTCTTCCCACTGTTTTTTTTTTTTTTTTTTTAATAATAACAATAATAATTATTATTATTCCTGGAGAGCTCTTATGAAAATTTGTGCCTTCTGACATTTAAGCTGCTTATCAGTCAATTAAAATAGAACAGGGAAGATTTTTTTTTTGTTTCTTTTTGATAGTGCACAACAGATAAAAAAATAGAAATCTGGAGCTTATTCAGTTTTAACTGTGTTTTTGTACTGACAGAGGTGGAAGTAGTAAAGTTTTATATTTGTCACAATGCTCAATATATTGAAATGAATATGTATACAGAGCATTTCCAAGATACTCCTACCAACTCACGCTTTCAACAGGAGATAAATTTTGCAGTTATTGACTCCTTATGCACAGAATAAACATTACTATGAGACTTTATGGAGGTGGTAAATCTGAAGACACAGTCTGCAGATTCTCTACACTTATGAGTGCCTTAAAGGTACCTTAAAAGTGCCTTAAAAGGTCCCATGTGTTTTGAGAATACACACTTTGAAATGTAGTTCAGAAGAACTAATACAGTGTAATGTATTTGTCAGCAGTCTCATTTACATCAGTTGTAAAGCAGTACCTGAAAAGGACACAGCACCATAAGCTCATTGAGTTGTATGCTTTGTTTCTGAAATTGCTCCCTAAGAGATGATCAGTTAGAAAAATAGGCATTTTATGCTTAGTGTTTTGTACTTCAAATGATCTGCCCAGCTAGTGTATCTAGCATAGATTAGGACCTGTAAGCTCATATACTGCTTAGCTCCAGGTGTAGTGGATGCTTCTATGCTATTTACGCTTCTTAAGAGTGCCCCAGAGCTCTGGAATTGTTTCTGTCCTCTGGTAAGAAATAGAGTAATATGCGACTTTGTTGGATAAACAAGTGTCTTTACGATGTATACAGGATGTTCTGGAGTGTGCCTGATGGCATGTTTTGTGTAAAGTCACAGAAAGCAGTCTCTGAAAATAACATGCTGGCTTTCACTCATTCTGAAAGTTTTAGAGCTTCTGAGTGCTTTCTTTTCCTGTAAACTATAAATGACAATCTTAACACTGTCAAGCTAAAATGGGGACGTGAAGAATCAGGCTTCTTTTTAACCACACTTCTTCACTTAAAAAGTATTCTAAAGGAATGGATTGCATTCATTACTAGGCATACTTTTGAAGCATAGAATCACAGAACACAGAAACAGAATATTCTAAGTTGGAAGGGACCAATTAAGGATCACTGGGTCCAGGTTCTGATTCCACACACGTCCACCCCAAATCCAAACTCTACATCCGAGAGCTCTGAACAAATGCTCCTTCAATTCCAGCATCTCAGGGCTGTGCCCACTGCCCTGGGCAGCATGTTCCATGCCCACCACCCCCTGGTGCAGAGCCTTTCCCTGACCCCCAGCTGCCCTTCTCCTCACACAGCTCCATGCCATTCCCTCGGGCCCTGTCGCTGCCAGAGTGAGTTGACCTCAGCTCTGCCCTCTGCTCCCTGTGAAAGATACAGCCACCAGGTAAGCATCCCCTCTGCTCTGCACTGTGCAAACATAGGGGCCACAGTTGCTCCTCATATGTATTCCATTTAACATAATCTGTAAAGGTGATGCTTTAGTTCTTGAGTGCCGCTAACTGTTTAACAAAGAAAGAAATATGTTGACTTGCATGAGTGAAAGAAACTTTGACTCAGATATACTTTTTACTGCAAAAGGATCTAGCATTTACTCCAAAATGTGCAATAAATGAAATCATAAGGACATAATGAACTCATTAAGGATTTTAAAAATATTTAATTGCTATAAGGGATGCTTACAGAAAATATCTAGAAAAACTGAACTTGAGCAGTATTTATAGACTCCATTCTAAAAATATTTTTTCCCATGGTATTACAAAAACATTGCAATGTTTATATACTTTATATATGCAATTTACTTTAATAAACCGTACCACTTCAAATTTCCTATTTGTTCCTCCTGGATCTCGTTTTCACTTTGTACATCTGGAGTGTGAAGTCTCACAAATGAATTGAAGTTCAAATGTCATCTTTTATTGAATAGTGAAATCGGTTTCCTTTATTATTTAAACTGGAGTTCTAACATGAGATCTTAATTTACGTCAATCTTTGTCACTGGTAAGTCAGTGAGAATTTCACTCTTCTGAAATGTGCTCTCACAATAAAGATCTTACAGTGTAGAGCTTTAAGGTCCACAGTTTTCCTCCATTCTTCTTTTGAACCTTAGAATTTGTAATGATTTCATGATGTGTACATTTAGATTTTTTTTTATGTTAACTTAGGCCAAAATAATTAATCAAATGAAATGATATGGGCTCTTTTTCTCCCATGATGCTAAAATAATCATATTTTCATTCTGGATAACCTCAAGTCCTTGAAAGATTCACTGAAACCAAATTGTGAACATTTTCATTGTAGCATTCAATAAGAAATAAAAAGCCTTGTTCTTGGCTGCCATTGCATGTTGCTCATTAACTCTGCTGACAGTGATAATATAAGAGCTTGACAGAAGGACTGGGCTCAGTTCCTGTTTCATTAACTACTGCTGGAAGTTTTTCAATTTTATATAATTCTCTTATTTTTTACTGAGTATTTTTTTAAACTAACTTCCCAAATCTCATGTGTCTATACAATATACACTCTAGCATGATCATTTTTAACATCCTGAAGCAATTATATATCTAAAGCAAAGCTTGTTTTTATTTTCCTTTGTGATATTCTTTTATAACAATAATAACAAGAAATATCCTGAGTAATGCAAAAGAAAATCATATGTTAGATTCTGATTTTACTTACAATGTCTCTCTAAAGTCATTAAAAAGTCATCAAACAGATCAGAATCATATCTGAAAAATCTAAACATTAATTAAGACTTTTCTGTTCAACTCAGGGCAGACATCATTAACTAGAAGATTGTTACTGGATACTGGTGATGAAAAATATCAGTATTTGCATGCTAATATATATTTCTTAATTACAGAGGATGTACTACTTTTTTAGATCGAATTTCTTGTGTTTTGTTTTGTTTTTCAAGCAGGCATTCTGTATTTGACCACGCTATGTTGAAGATGCTCTAACAGAGAACTTACTTGACATCTTACAATAAATGAGAAAATATAAGCTAAGTAATACTGCATTCAGTGTTTCTTGGTTATATCTATTTTTCAGTCAAAATACAATATGAAACCTTTACTGAAGTAAAGAGGTGTGCTGCAGTGATGTCTTCTATTAAGCTTTTGCTTGTAAAGCTATAAGCACAAATACATCCCATTGAGAGAAAATAACAGCACTGTATGTAAAAATATTAATAAGATATTCTTCTGGGAAAGTGTTCTGATTCAGTCTGCAGATTCTCATTTGATTCTTTAATCTAAGGAATATTTCCTCTACTTGCCCACCTGAGATGATTTGCTATTTTTACTCTGATTGCATAAAAATGAATTGGCTTGCTTTTAAAAGCACAGATTTTAAAGGAAAAAATTCCTTTAGTTTAAGCACATTCTATAATAATGAAGCTCAAGAAAAAAAATATTTAAAAGTTTTTGTTTCTTGCCCATATACTGACGATAGCACATCCAAATATCTTGAAGGTTCAAACAATGGATCGATATATTGTATTTTAGACATTCTTGTTATACCTGGAACGTACATACATGTTCTGTTCACTCTCTATTAAGAAGCACACTATGTAGTTGTATATGAGAATAAAAACCAATTACTACTCATACTTTGAACCAAGTTTTGCCATTTAATTCATTAGAGAACTTCGCTGACTTGATTAGAGAGAGAGCATGCACGTCAGGCAAAAGAGCAAGTAATCAATATCCATTAGCATTCACAATTCCTTTTTTCACATGTTGTTTTCAAATGGGTTCTAAAATTCGTTCTTAATAGTTATTCACAAATATTCATTAATTTCTATGTGTAATTTTCTCTTTCATGTCTAGTATACAAGAAGTTCTTACAAATATTCACCATTCAGTATGTACTGACTGTTTCCATGAGTCATTACATTCTGAGTGTGATTGGATAGCTTATGTGCACAGCAGGTACAGGAAGGATGACAAGTTTTGAATATTAGAACTAAATGGGGAACTCTGACTTAGTATGGGTAGAGTTGACTTTTTACAATAAGAAAATAATTTTCCACAACGTATATGTGACTGGGAATACATTTCCATGAAGGAACTAAGTCCCACATTTTCTATAGAGTTGTGCCATCTTATTTGGAACATTTATGGTAGGGAATATAATATTTGAATTTGAAAGGAAAGTTCTGTTTCTTCTTGTTGTTTTCACGAAATTACCTCCTTAATTAATAATGCAGTTTTTGAATGTCTACTCCTTAACAGCAGTGTTTCAAGGTAATGTGTGCAGTGGAAGTTAACGTCATGGGACATGGCAGACTATTATGTTAAACAATTTTAAAAAGCCATTGAATCATTCTGAATGGGAAGGAACACACCAAGGGTCACCAAGTCCAGGTCCAGGCTCCACACAGGACCATCTAAAATCCAAACTCTGTATAGAGTGCACTGTCTCACCACTCCTTAAACTCTGTCATCTTGGGTTGTGCTTACTGCCCTGGGAATCCTGTTTCCTGGCCACTGCCCAGTGTTGCAGACCCTTTCACTAACCCCCATCTGCTCCTTCTTTGACACAGCTCCATGCCATTCCCTCAGGCCCTGTTGGTGTCACAAAGAGCTGAGTGCTGCACTTCTTCTCCCCTCATGAGGAAGATGTAGGCCAGGATGAGACCTCTCTTCAGTTATCTCTAGGCTGAAAATACCTATCAGCTCTGTCTCCTAAACAGTCTTTTCCTCAAGGCCATTCCCCATCTCTGTAGACCTCCTCTGGATGCTCTGCATTGTTTCAGTCTTTATGTAACATTGTGGAATCTGGGTAACTCTATGCTTGTCCTCTGCTGATTTTTTTGGTAATCAGCTGAAATAATTATCAAATATTTTCTTCAATAAATTTTAGAGATGCAGAACCTGAGACATTGAAATACTTCATATCGTTGCTATAAATATTAGTGCTAGAATAGTCTACCATTAAATAAATCAAAGCAGACTATTAGATGAAAGTCTCCAACCTCCTATCTCGTGTCTCAGCAAAAAGCATTCACCTGGAATGACCAGCTCTTGCACATCGTCATTCTTTATTTATAAGATTCCCACATAACAAATGAGTACAGCCTCAAGTCGTTGCCCTAACTACTTCCCCACTGGATGAGTGTCACCAGACCTCTCTCTCTAATGATGGTGATGAGAAATCACACCCATCCAGAAAGTACTTCATGGTTCAATCTGTAGGGAGCTGTGTTCAGAAATAGCTGTCGTTATATTACAAAGAAACAGAGGTTTAAATCACCTTCTTGGTGAGTGCACAGAACATTTGCCTGGGTAAAAAAAGACCTGTATAACTGGCAAATGCATACACGTAAAGAAACACAGACCAGCTCTCCCCTGTACCAGGCAAAAATACTAACCTATACTATATTAGAAGGTAAAACAAAATTGTATAATTCACTGCCTTCAAATTCTTTTCAGCATTTGACAGGAAGCTTTTAGTTGAGAGCAGTTTAGATTTCTTTTCTAACCTCCTTTTTAAACTCAAACTATAAAAAGCCTCATTTTAAAACTATTTTTTTTTTCCTTTCAGTTTAGCAGCTGAGGTCAAAAGCTATTGTTTTCATAACCTTTTCAAGTATCCTTTTCTTTTATTCTATGGATTTTATTCATAGGATGCTATGAATATTGTTTGCTGTCCTAGTTGTTATTTTGAAAATACAGATGAGGACACCAAGAATACTGTTGAAGTGCTCTCGTAATCTCCCCTCCATGGTACTACTGCTTGTGACAATTCTCATCAGAATTTTTCCATTCAGAATTTTTTCAGGAACCTTACAAAAACAAAGCTATTTACAAATGACTCAGCAGTAGATTTCAGATTATTCTCTTTTCCCTACCTTTTTTTGTGGTGCAAAAGTACCTTGCACTTGTTTTAAAATCTACCTGCATTGTCAAGGTGTTATGTGGAGGCATAAATATAACTGTACCAACACTCTATTGTAAAGCTTTCTCGATCCAGAACTGGAAGCAGCCATGTGTTGAGGAAAGACGAGCTTAGATAAGGTCATATCGATGAGTGCTTCTGATTCTGTCAGCAGTGCTGCACGGCCTGGTTTTGCTCTGTGTATTTGTCAGCAGATCTCCACAGCACTACATTATCTTATGTTGCAATAGTTATCTCCTGTATTAACAGTGCTGAAGTAAAATATGGCTGCCTCTGCTCCTGTTGAAAAGAAAGATCAAACCATTAAAACAGGAGTTGATACAAGCAATAAACTACTGCGGCCTATTTCCTGTTACAAGGTGTAACGAACGTACCTGTTGCTTCCTTAACATACTGTCGGTGGTAGCAGAAAACAGAGCAAAACAAACAAAATAGGAGGTGTGATGCGAATGTCAGACTAATTTTCACAGCATTAACATGCTTAAGGTTGAATTTGGACAATTCTGTTTTAATCTGCTTACACACTTTGCATGCTTTCACAACACTCAGTCATGCTACTTGAGTAGACTACCAACACATTTTCACTTGAATTCAAATATGTTAACTAAAGAAAAGTAATACTATGTAATGTGTTCCATAAAATCATAGAAAAAAAATCTAAATCACTTTAACAATTTATTTTTTAACTTGCACTTATTCCTTACTCCAAATGAACAAACAAACAAGGTCAAATGATTCAGAATAAGAAAAGGATGTGAATGCTAACATAATTCTTTTTACAAAGTTTTGCAGTGAAAGAGAAAAATCTTAGTGGGCTATCACAGTTTTATATAATCTGAGCAGGTTTGGTAAAATAGAATAGCGAAGAGGTTTTGGAATGTAGAATGTAAGAATATTCAGAATTAAGTGCCTATGACTTCATGACAAGTGAATACAGAAGAAAAGATGAAAGAACTCTGAGAAATATTATTCATATCGGAATTATATTTTCAGGCACTACTTGTGCCCATGGTTTTCAAACTGAAAATATATAGGCAATTTTAATATTTATGTTCTAATTTTTGTTTTTACTTGTGGGTTCATATCCCCTTAGTGAGATATTAAGAATTTCCCAAGATGTATCAAAGCCGTGTCATCCACAATGCACATCTTTGCAACTTAGAAAGAAAAGTGAACTCTATATGAAATGCTTCAGGTTGCAGATTTACCTCCCACACATTCTAACAGCTGCATAAAGCAGGAGAAAGTAGAGATGAGCAGACAAGAAAACAGAACAGACTGAAGTGACTAGCCTCAGCCTGACAGCAGCTTGCTTACATTTGGGGTTTTTTTTAATATCCTTTTCTTCTACTTCTGCATGCTTGTTCCACCAATTACCTTGAGTCTGTACTTTCACACACTTACTTCTTCCCTATGCCTCCTATTTCATGTACACATAGCTTTGGTGCTTCTGATACCATACTTTTATGGCATTACAGTTTGAAATGATGGGATTTATCAGCCTTGTAAAGTATCAGTGGCACTTAAATATAGGCATGGTAGGTCTGGTGAATTCTCTCCAAAAGCCCTGATTTCTTTTCTCCCATTTTTAATCTCACATAATTCTCCCTCAGCCACTTGCAAAGTCCAGTCATATGCTGTGTCTCTATCAGTACCTTTTGCGTGGATAAAAATTATTTCTCCTTGTCTGCTGCATACTGCACATTCTTATATCTAGTAATTTATTCCATCAGATAAATCTAACTGTTTGCATACCTTAACTGTTACACAACTTTAATTTTATGGTAACTATGCACATATTATATATATATATTTCTGACATACTTTATCTTGCCTGTTACAACTTGACACTGGTAAGCAAGGGAACCTTCATATTGCTTATAGAAAAAATATGTTTTTATTCTGCTTTTAAAATTGGATTTCTGTCATGTTATACAGAGCCAAGGCCATTCCAATTTCTCAGCTCATATTGACGAAGGGCTGGGAGGGGACAGAATCAGGACAGCTGACTTAAACAGGCTAAAAGGATATCTATCCCATATGTCATTGTGTGGAAGAAGAAATTTGAAGGAGACAGGAGTTCAGCTGGCTATCCTCTCTCTCTCTCTCTGGAACTAGCCAGGAACTAGACAGAGAGTGTTGAGCAATTGCTTTTGCATTTCTTGTTATATATATTCACATATATATCTACATCTAGTAATAACTATAACCCTTTTTCTTTTCTTATAGTTCTACTATTTTTGTTTGTTTGTTTGTACATTTTTTCAGTTCTCTCCCCATGTCTCTGGGAAAGTTGAGGAGTGAGCAACCACTGTGTGGTGTTTAAACACCTGTCTGGTTAACTCACAAAAATAACTAGCTGTCATAAATACTTAGGAAACAGGTTTGTTTGGCTTTTTTCCCTTTACTTTTACAGTCATAGTAAACATTCTTTGGAAAAGGATTCTTAAGAATTTTTTTTAAATCAAGACTACTGCCGAGTGATAAAAGATCTGAGTAAGGAGAACATTATCAGTGCTTCTGCCTTTGTCTCTTCAGAGACTTTAAGTGTATCTTTAGTAATCCTGTAAATAAGCCTACTTGATTTAGTTCTTGTAATTAGGATGTAGGTTTTATCTGTACCTGAGGAATCAAATGGTAGAATAAAACAAAAAACGATCTGGGGAGAGTGTTGTAAATTCACTGAATGGTGTTAAGTAGTGCTGGAATGAGAAAACACTTATTTACATGGTCAATCTGTTGAACGCTTTTCTGTTGAAACAGTTTCTTAATGACAATCTTTAGTCTCACAACCTCTTCAGTAACATCTGAATTTCTTAATTCTGTTTGCAGGATCCAGCTTATGTAAAAACTTACTCTGTTTTCTGAAAGTAAATAACAATGTCAAAATCTGTTAAACAGTTTAAGCACACTGAAGAACTCTCATCTTTTTGGAGTAAAAACTTTTGCTAGAAAACATATTCTAATATATCTAACATTGAAAGTAATTCATTGAAATTGAAAGACTTCCTAGGTATAGAAGCCTGCTGATCACAAAGTAGTCATGAGTCTTGAGCCCCAGGGCTTTTAATCCTCTGCTCTGTTCCAGATCAAGTCTGTGATACATTTCCAGAGGTTTTCCCCATGTACTGTCCTCGAATGAAATCCATCAATACTTTTCATCCCAGGTATTACAGCTTTTGATACTTTCTATTATGGAGAACCTTCCTGATTTGTTCTTTGGGATAGTTATCTGTCTATGATGGTTTATCTCTCATTGGAAAAAAAAAATCACTTTCCATCTATGTTTAGATTCTTTTTTAGTCTTGTTAAGTGATGAGAACATTGTAATATTAGTAAAATTACTATTTCTGTGCCAGTCAAAAGAAGTCTTCATCCTTCTACACTGACTCTTTGGTTCTCTGACCTTCTTCCAGCTTTATCAAGGCAATGATTCATAAAAACAATTGGTATCTCTCTTTGTTCATATTTCCTGTGCGTACATCACTCTAATACAGATGTACTAGAATTAAACCAAGCATAACGATCATTTATGAACACAAATTTCACTAATATACTGCTGTGTGTAGGATTATGTGGAAAGTTTCATAAAGGAAGGTGGAGCGCTACATTAGAAGAAAAAGACCTTGAGCTGGAAAACATGATCTGAAGAAGTTATTGGCAACACAGCAGATGGGACCACAGAGAACTGAAGAAGAGCAGGACCAATGAGAAGGAACAAGGAACAAAGAAGCAGCAAACCAGAAGTTGCCACTTGTCTGACGTGGCCCAATCCAAAGTTGTTTATCACAGAAGCTGTCCATTAAATAGTTTTCATGTTTGGAGTAAAGTGCTTTCGTATTATGATTCTTGTGGAGTTGTGAATTTGGTGTTTTTTCACCTGCACTGCTTGGTGAATGTTTGTAATGGTTGTATTAAAAAAAATATTGTATTTTACATTCCCAATATCCTTGATAACTCATTCTTTTCTGGCACGGCTGTGGTCTATCCTTTCATCCCCTAGGTGGATATTGCCTCAACCCACGTGCAGGATCTTGCACTTCGCTTTGTTGAACCTTATGAGGTACTCCTGGGGCCACTGCTTAAGCCTGTCCAGCTCTCTCTGCATGGCACCCCATCCCTTGGGTGTGTCAATTGCACTCAGCAGCTTAGGTTTTCAAGACTGCCAAAAAAAACCCATTAATTTATGTTTGTGAGATCATTTTCAGTTGATATAAATACATGATTTATGAATCTTCAAATTGAATTTATAGAATGGCGACCAGACATTCAACTAAAAAAAATTGGTCATGTATCTTCACCAGACTTTCACAGCCCATTTTCAGAAGATAAAAATATCCTTTGCTTCACATTCTCACCTTATTTATGTCGTCACTTTTTGTCAGTACACAACACTGCTTGTCAAGAAAGAAGTACAGGAAGAGTAAAATTTTAACAAAAATCTCTGATGAACACCTTGAGACCGTGAGAGTTGCAACTGCTCCAACAATCCAGACTGGTGAATTAGTTAGTTTCACAAAAACAACGTCAAATATGCTACTAGTTTTATAGCTTTGTTCCTGTCTCTCTCTTCTAATGTTTCAAGAAAAGTATTTAAAATAATAAAAAAAAATTTTTACATATATTTTAATGATACTGAATATTACGTGGAGGCTTGTCCAAAAGTATATCCTCCTGTTTTCCTGTGTTGGCTCATTACTTGAGAGTTGGATATTGATGGTATGGCAATAGAGGTTGAACCTTCCCAACAGTATTCCATTACAATTTATTGCCATTTGACAGATGGTAGCAGAGGGTTAGTCTGGCAAAATGGCATCTGACACATAAGTGCCTGTGAAGCAAACATGTGTCACTGAATTCCTCCATGTGGAAAAAATTGCACACACTGACATTCACCAACACTTTATTGTTACTGAGACCAAGCAGTGGATGTGAGCACAGTGAGTTGGTGGGTGATGTGTTTCAATAGTCGTGACAGGGGGTCAGATTGTTCTCTGTGCGGCATGCAGACTCTTTTTCATAATGCACAGCTAATGTGGTGACTGTTGAAAAATGGTGTTTTGTGGCTGAGAATCTGCTTTATCAAATACTGTTGTGCTCTCTGTAACTGTTGCCATTTCTATGGAAATAAATAGGAGGTGTTACTTTTGGAGTGAAGTATGCATATGAAGTACAGTACAATTTCTGTTCAACAAATGTGCCCCAGAAAAGTCAAAAGATTAAACACTGATATTCAAGTCAGAGAATGGATCAAGAGTAGAAGCATACAAATGTTGAAAGAGCAAACAAGTGTATTGTACTTTTTAAAAACAAACTATTAACAAATAGGCTGCAGTGAAATGTTACTAGTATCCCTCAATTATTAGAATTTGGTTGGTGAAATGAGAAGTGTCAACTAAAGAATGCAAAAAAACATTGCTTTAAGCACAGAGTGGTCTAATGGTGTGTCTTAAACTTGAGTCTGTCAGCTCATTTGTACTCAAATGCTATTGCTTATCTGATTTATGAATACTGAGCAAAACTGTTCTGTTTTCATCTTCAGGAACTGCATGATAAAAAATTCTGTGAAATCATGAATTTTCAGAAGCATTTGAAGACAAATGCTGTCACTTCTATCAGTTTAAACTTTCACCAGCGTGCCTCAGACAGTGGCAAAGAGATTGGTGTCAATTTTATAGCATCTTCTCCTTCCCTTCCCTTCCCTTCCCTTCCCTTCCCTTCCCTTCCCTTCCCTTCCCTTCCCTTCCCTTCCCTTCCCTTCCCTTCCCTTCCCTTCCCTTCCCTTCCCTTCCCTTCCCTTCCCTTCCCTTCCCTTCCCTTCCCTTCCCTTCCCTTCCCTTCCCTTCCCTTCCCTTCCCTTCCCTTCCCTTCCCTTCCCTTCCCTTCCCTTCCCTTCCCTTCCCTTCCCTTCCCTTCCCTTCCCTTCCCTTCCCTTCCCTTCCCTTCCCTTTTTTCTATTTTTTTTAAAATGATGGACATCTTTGTTAGCATTCCCAGTAGATTTTGTTCATTAAACAGCAGCCATTATATAATAGTTACATACCTTTAATTTTCCCAAGATAGTAATGGAAAAACAATTCCAAAGTAATGGCAAAATTATATTTTTTGGAACACAAAGTAATGTTTATCTGGTACACTGTTAATAGTTAAGAAGACCACAATAATAAATGAAATCTCCTAGCAATAATTCCTTACTTTTGCTACCTGAGTGATAATAGTTTACTGCATCTGCCCTTCTGTTTACAATTATTGGCTAAATTCAGGTTGTTTCAGAAATTAAAGCTCAGCTTTATAGTTTTTGCACTACTTACTGAGAGATAAGGAAATAATGAGGGAAAGAATATATAAGGATATAAAGATATTACATACATATAGATAGTACTAAACAAAAATAAAATAAATATGCATAAATACAAAACATGAAAAACTTCATAGAAGAAATTTGCAGAAACTTTTAAATCCTTTTAGTGAACTAAAAAATTCACCAACAAAGCAGGGGAGGTTGTTGTTTTTCCTTATTCTTCCCCCTTTTTCCAGTAAGCTCTCAAGCAAACAATTCTAGCTGACTCCCGAGCTTTTTCTCTTGTCAGCAGGAGGTTAACTCAGTATTTACCCACCAATTCTAAAACATAAAACATGGTTTGACACTTTTCTGCCTTTGTGAAATTTGAGGAGAAAGGAATGTAGGGCCTCATTTGGTCATTTTAAATTCATTGGGATTTTTTCTTTTATTTACTTTGTTTATGAACAAAGTAGTCTCCATGCATCAGAAAAATTCAGAGTATAGATTTGCTATATTTTCTATATGTATAACCTTACCTATGAAGATACTTGTGGGTATTTTTTTGCACTGAAAGACAGGAAACATTTTAAAAGAATCATTCTCTTTACAGAGAAGATCTCAAAAGATGTTAGTTAACTACTGATTGAATGCTTCAGTTTTTCACCAATTTTTCTGTTTTCAGCTGTGTTAGCCAAAGACAAAGGAAGAAGTCTTGAAGTGGTTACCTTTCATCTCAACCTTTTCCGTTAGTCTATACTGTCAATATACTGTACATAGGAAGCTTGCCAAACTTTGAACTTATAAAGAATTAAGTATGTAAAAGCAGTCATCTGCAGTGATTATTTTAAGCATCCAATGCTAGTTTTCTGTCTTTGCTTTCTTTTTGAGAAGAAAGCACCACACTTGCTCCTACTGCTTCCTGCCCCATACTCATAACAATTTGGAGGTCAACATTTGGAACTGTCAGTGCTGACTGACATTTTATCTAACATCTTTAGTTTTTTGTTTTCTGGAGGTCATGTTTTCCTGGTCCAGTCACATTCACCTACATGTTTATGTTCGAATTTTCCTCATTTTTAACACCCCTATGCAGCAGTGTTCAGGATTATTAGTACCATAATTACATAACTACTAATCTTGACAATTTATCTTTTCCAGCAAGATTTATCTTTTTCCAGGAAAGAGAGTGTCCCGTGACCGCAGACAGTTTTTATCTGTTCCCTCTGAGCGGAAAACATGTAAAAACACAAAGCATTGCAAAGTCCTCTGGGGAATGTAGTACTTCTCTTCTGAGACAGGTATACCTGGAATTATCAATGATCTATGGAGCTGGAGTATTAGCTCTTTAACTCTTAATGCAATACATGATGTTATGATGTGGAATACCAGTACCAAAAATCATAAAACCATGACAGTAACAAATGTACCTGTGTACAATTAGGAGGTTGTTCTATGGACATGAAGACTTGCGGATAACATGTTCACTGAGTTTGCTCTGCTCTACACTGTGAACTGCAGTTCATGGTGGACATTTCAGAATTACACTCCTGATCTGAACCTCAGTGGTAGTACAGGTGTGCCTTTTTGGAAGCTTCTTCAGTATGCTTTGTTTCTGTCATCTTTTATTACCTCTCTAAAGAAACAAAGTTCTGACAAATGGGATGAAAGGGACTTCTAGGGTTCATCCGGTCAAGGAGTTGGAACCTTGCTTATACAAACTTAGATGGAAGGGCTTGCATCTGAGGGTGCAAGTTGGGAAAAGCTGTGGAGACTATCCACTACAAGCTAAACTAGTTTGAATTATTGTGTTATTAGCAAAACTTTTTGATGTATTGATAATAAACAGTTTGATTAGATCCTCCAAGTTGTTTCAGAAATTTCTTGTTATTCTATTTTACAATGTGTTAAGTCTAATATGCAGTTTTGAAAAATCCAGCCAGTTTTCTTCATTTGCAAAGAAAATTCTGAAGTGCACTGTAAAAGTCAAACAAGCAGATAATAAAATCGTGTGGAAAATCTGCACATTCAAGTAAAACTTATGTTGTTGAATCTAACATCATTTAAGAGGAAAAATTACATTACTTATGGCTATTTATATGTGACTAAAATTTAGCATTAATGAAGTAAAAAGGCAAGTTTTTCTTTCTCTGCTTTCTTAATCCCACGTTCTATCTACATTCTGTAACTATCATATCTGAGAGTTTAGAAATCACGTTTTTCTTCATACATGAGAGAAAGGTCTCTATTAACTACTCTGGAATGCCTGAGCAATTCTATGAGGCAGATGGCTACCTAAGAGTAACAGCTATATTTTGCTTCTATTTTTCCTTTAGAAAATCAATGAACCTTTTTTTGACATCATCCAAAATATCAGTGAAGAAATGCTATTACTCATCCTTCTACAGAGAATGAACCAATTACTAGGTAGGAATTAAGACAAAATTTCTTCCAGCTGTTTGTTAGACTGTGAAGATTAGTGCAATGTTTTATATCTTCCATTGAATTTTTCTGTGTTTGTCATTAGGAATACGGACACATTTTTGTTCCTCATAAAATGCCTGAAAAGCTTTTAGTGACTCTAGTACAGCATTTGATTTGAAGCTCTGACAGCTGGAGAAAACTTTCTACTTTGATTATAACATTAATAATAGATTGAACAATAGGCAGATTAAAAATTTCAGGCATTTAATCTGCCTAACAATATGAAATTGCCAAAAGATTTCAGTCAGCATAAACACTTGGACTTCATATCATACTGAGGTGTAACTCTATGTAACCTACGTATTATTACCACTAATGGAAAAACAACTTTAGAAATAAAATTGACCGACAATCACAGGTCACTGAAAAATATATTTCATCTCTTATCAGAAACATCTGGAAGGATGTAGTGAATAGCAGAGACTCATTACCAATTTGACATAAAGTTTGCTCACCACCTTAGATTTATTTCTAAGAGTTAAATGATTTTCTACTGTACTTTATAAAAAACGATAATAGTAATAACAGAAGTCTCATTATTCCTTCAGTCCCTCCACTTTCACAGCTAGGAAGGAGTGCACGTTAGAAATAATTTTGCAGTTGGTAATCATAAAGAATTATAGAAACTGTACTAAAGAATGACTGCTAGTTTTAAGAAAAAGAGTTTCTGAAACAGCATCTCAGGTGTGCTTCATTCTTAAGTTTTGTATAAATAAAATCTTTAATATATAATTCAGGACTATAAGAAAATGTTTCCTTGACTCCTGAACAAAGAAAAGAATGATGCACATCCATATTTAGGGTCGGAAAGATCAAAATCTCTCCATCTTCTGATCTCTCTTCATCAAAGAATGGGCAAAATGCTTAATGAATAAACACTGAGCTTGAATTTTTTTTTTCTTTTGAAGATTTTGATTAAAAATTTGAATATTTCAAACAGAAATAATATTTTCCTCAGTGTCTTGAAATTATAGTTTAGTTTATAATTTTCTGTTCATATTTGACAAGATTAAATGAATTGCATGAATGATAAGTAACTTACACTGTCAATAATCATAAGTATAACAGCAATGCTGTAATAAATTATGAGTAATTATAAAGCATAACTACAGATACTGTTGAACAAAGTGAACCTTACATCCCAAATAATACAACAGCATTGCAAGGGATTCTTAATATTCTTTCAACATGTCTTTAACACTTCATTCTTAAACTCCTTCAAAATTCTGTGTATCCTTAGTCTGCTGTAGAGCATAAGGAATGCTTTATGTGGAAAGTAATGCACATTTTTAAATAAAATATGATTGTGTTCTAGAAGGAGCCTAAGAAAAGAAGACAGTTCCTTACTACTGAACAATTGAAGGAAATTGTTATGTAGATAATGAATTTCCTGTGAATTTCAAAATGCACTTTGAAAATGCTTTATCTTTTCTTCACTTCTTAAAATTCTTCATTTTTCACATTGCTTGATGTCAAAATTTAATTTAATTTAATTTCCAGGGAATTTCTTCTGTTACTTGTAAGATTTTTCTTAATTCTGCAGATCTATCTGAAATAATTGTCAATTTAGTTCAAATTGTCACCTGACACTTTAATTTTCCTTTCATTTTAATAAGGCTCTTGTCAGTGTTAGCACCTTTCGCTTGAAAGTCTCCCAAAAGAAACAAGTTTCCCAAAGTAAACAAGTATGCACTGAAGTTTTATAGTACTAGATAACATGGAAAACGGGATTTTAGAAAAAAAAAATAATCTGATCTTAGAAAAAAATAATTCCAAGTATGTTGGAATGCAACATAACATGATATAGCACAATACAGTTGTAATTAAATAATAAATAAAATGAGAGAGAGTGTCCAAAAACTGAAGGTCTTATTCTAATGCTGAGTAAAGGTGAGATGTTGAGGGATCACACAATGCAGATGAGCGGAAAAGGGAAAAGAAAGGCGAGTGTCTCATGACACATAAACAGTGTTATCTTTCTCTCTGAGTGGAAACTGGAAATGTGAAGTCCTCCGGGGTACACAGTTTTTCTCTTCTGAGACAGGTATAGCCAGAACTGTTGATGATCCACAGAACTGGAGCATTAACTCCTCAGCTCCTGTGCACTACATGATGTTACGATGTGGAATATCCATAACAATATGTCATAAAACCGTGACAAGTGCAAACACCACTATTTTTTTTTTTTTTTTTTTTTTTTGGTTACTGAATAGCTGAATACCACTTAAATTATGTAGGATATTAAAAAGTATCACTGTATAACAGACAGGAAAAACTTGATCTACTTTCCCTCATCTTAGAACATAAAATAAGAAACCACATATAGACGAAGTTCAGAAAGAAGCACAAGTGAACTTAGTACAACACGTGCTGCATATTACAAAATGATTATTAAGTAATTAAGAAAACAACGAGGCAGGAAATTTGTCTGAAATGTCCTGAAGCATGGCAAACTGTAGCTTAATGTGTGATTCTTTTCATAGATCTAGAATAATGTAAAATGACAACTTCTGATTTTTTGATGGCCAGAAACTGTTAGCAAGAAGGAGAATAGTCTCCTGTTCAAACATACTGAATGTTGATTCTATTGTGCCTTCCACTTCTTCTGGGGTTCATTTCTCTGAAATAATTGGCTGTGCAGTAACGTGTATTTTCAACAGATGAGACAAAACTTATTGTCCACAAACCACCTCAATTTATGGGAAAGACTTCCAAGCAAATGTCTAATCTGTAATAAAGATCTGAAAAACACTAATGCTAATTTACACATCAAACTACCCAAAAGCCATCTTAGTGATCATGCTACCTCTTGTGTAAATAGCACAAACTGCCAATAATTCACTCCACAAGTAATGCTTTCTTATCCACTGCCATGGAAACTTCAGTGGGTACAAAGGACACTGTAACACTCTTTAACAGAGCAAGTCCTCAGCTACAAAACACTCTTTTTTTTTTCTTAGCATAGACGTCATTATTAGTTATGCATTTTTTCCAGGAATGAACAAGCACCTGCAGGCTGCACTCATAACAATCTGCAACAGAAGTAATGGACACTGTTGCCATCACCACTGCAGAAATGCATCTCCCACTGCCTCTCTGTGCTCATATCCACTGGTTGGCCTCCATAAATGTTCAGCAAGCATCCATGAATGTCGTTGGGTGCCAGTTTCACTGCATGGAGGAATTAAATGATACACCTTTGCTTCATATGCACTTTCATGTCAGATACCAATTTGTCAGACTGGCCCTCTTGAGCAACAGGATATTCATGGGAAGGTTCAGTCCCTGCTGCCATCCCGTCAAATACTTCCTCTGACATCATGGGCTAATGTAATAAAACAGGAGGCATTACTTTCAGAGCAGCCCTTATTTATTGGCTTTGCTTGCTCCTTTTGTTCTCTGCTTCAACAAAATCGCTGAGAAGTTTGTTCACCCTGCCCTTGATGTGCTTATGTCTTTTAAGAGGGATGGAGTTCAACATATATTTTGGAAGGCAGCCTGGCAAAATTGTTGATTCACCTCTCCATTTATCCAAGTAATTGCAATAGATAAGAGAGAGTGACTCATCTCCTAACAAATCTGCCAACTCTTTCCTTGTATGCCTGCCCAAGGACAACTTTCCTAGGGAACTGTAACCCGTTATCAATTAATGTATCACTAACTTTTCTCAGACTGATGATTTTTCTGTTTTCCATAAAATGTTACTTCAGAAATATTTCAGAGGGAGCCTGTGGCTTGGGAGTTCAAATCTACAGCAGAGAAACTATGTAAATTAAGATTAATTTAGTAGAAATATGTATGGCTTATGATCTCTGATAGTTCCATCAAATTATCATGCTTAGATTCAAGACATACAGATTTTGTGCAAGTTTTGATATGAACAATCACTTAAAAGTGATGTATTTAGTCAAAATATGTGTTTGTTCAAACACTGACAGAACAAATTCAACTAAAGTTTATAATGTATCATTAAGCATATTATCAATTATTGAAGTAAAATTTGATGGCAACTGGAACAGAACTTTTCTTTAAGAGTTGGGTGAAATTTTAACCACTGAGAAGTTATTGTTTCCCTGAGTAGTATAATCTTGTGTTTATTAAAGCTAAATATCTTAAAGTCTGTTCCTGTCAGCTGTCTATGGATTAACCATAAAATTATCCTATATCTCAGCTGATTGGAAAGTTTCCTGATTTCAGAAAAATCTATAATGCATGATGTATGTTGCTAATAGAATCAGACTGAAAGGAGGACAGTTTGATTGACAATAACTTTACATCCTTTATCTTGTTAAGAGTAGGGTTGTCTTCTGCATACATTCAATAAAACATGATCTGAGTCTAAAAGAATATTTCACTCTTAGACAAATTGTTGAAATTTCTTCTTAACTTAAACATTTCATTGCCAGACAAAAGTTGAAATACTTTTTTTCTTGATATTTTAATAATCGACATCCGCACTACTGTTTTACATTTAAGTTTTACAGAAAAGGATGATTTACCTTCATTTTCTATCTGTAAAATGTAGCATTTCTTTAACTCTAATCTTTGATACCATGTTACTATGTATGCCACATAGGTTTTGTTTTTTTTCAGGTCATTCTTCAAAACAAAGTGTATTAACCTGATTTTATTTTCCTGCTGATTGGTAGGGCAGATGAAAATGTACTATATCCTATTCAATAGCAGGAAATGGTTTTCATTTTCTTTTATAAACTAATTTTATAATCTTTTCTATCTTTGTTTCAAGATACACTTTTTACTGATTTTTTTTTCCCTGCAATATTATATAACTAAGTTTCGGAAGGTGAATGTTTGATGGACCTTTTCTTATTTTTAGCAAATGTAGTAACTTATGTAAATAAAAAGATTGAAGAATCTTTACTTCAGTGATCAAGGTGAGCATTAATTTAATGTAAGGAAAATTTCTCCTACACTCAGAGTTCCCAAATGCATGTTTATAGGTGAAGAGTACCTACACAATGTAATATTTGTTTGTTTTTAGTTTTCAGTTTTCAGTTTCATTAAAAATATGATATATATAGATATGGGAAGGGTTTCGTCCTGCTGAAGATGGTCAGATTTCAAACTCTGCATTGAGATTACGGCAGATTGCTTGGCGACAGTTATAATGCCACATATGTGAGTGGCCCTTTCACTTGGAAATCGAGTTTTTCAAGCCTCTGCTCCATGAGACAAGATCATCAAGTGAAACTGAGAGTATGTTGGCTTGTATGTCTGATAACATACAGCATTAGACTATTTAGCAGAAGAGATGATCTAAGATCTCCCAACTGAAGAATGAACTAAAACTTTCATCTGCAGTTAAACCCTTTATCATTTTTATTCAGGAGTTTTATTTTTTGATGAGAAGTCTAGCTTCTTCAAAACATTTTGATCTTCTTCAATCCTGGGTGGAAATTCTATAGTTGAAAGGCTGTGAACTCTGAAAGCTCCTGATCAGCTGTTATACTAAATCTGTTTAGTCCAGAGCACAGAATATTATCAATGGTGTCAGGATTTTGATGGCATATCCTTTTAAGTTGCTGTGAGCAAATAAACTTTGTTGCTGACAGAAGAAAATAACTTTCCAAAACATTATTATTCACATGTATTTCAGTAATGCATTCTCTGAAGTTTTAAGTGAATTGGGAAATAAGAAAGGCATCTTCATTTCATGTAGCTGAATTTTACCTATGTATGTATACCTATGTATGAGAGGCACACATGTGCACACATACTTTAGGGAAAATCTGTCCAAGAAGAATAAGATTTACTCATAGGATTCATCTGAGCAGCACCAAATAGGTGAAAGCAACAGGACTTTTTCTCACATTATGCATGAATTCACTGAGTTCTACAAATGTATTATATTACCTCTTTTGAAGAGAAATAAGCAAGGATGATTCATTGATATCTATTTCTTGTTTTATTTATGAAGGTCAAACCTCTCTTTAGATCAGTAATAGTGCTTACAGAAGAATTTTCTATTATGTTTGGTTGAAGTTCTTACTCTTTCACTGGTGGTAGTACTACTTCCATTTCTTTTTTAATGCACATAATTCTGATTACACTTAGCAGAAGAAATATTCACTCAATATTTATTTTTTGACTGAAAGCAGAGTCCCAGTTTGGATGCACCCACGAAGCATTGACACTATATGAGTTACTTCCTCTGACAGAGATAAAAGTTGAACAGAGAGTGTATTTAGATCTCTATATTAAAGACAAATACCTAGTAAGTTTTTCAAAAGTGTTTAATTACAGAAGAAATCAGACTAGTATCTTCTATTAAAGATTTTGCTAGATTCCTATATGTTTTCAAATCTTTATCCTATGTTCATAGGAGCTCTATTTCAAAGCAATAAATTATTTAGGCCAACCCAATGCTTTGCTAATGACCTAATAATTATTGCATTTTCTTGTACCTTGCCTTTTTGAATTACTAAGTATATGCAACTTATTGAACATATGTATAGTAGATTCATTAAGTAAGGCATATTAAAAAGAATTAAAAAAATAGTGAACCAAAACTATAACCGTGAAGATTTTTTCTCTTTAAATTCAATATGCCACTGCTTATTTCCCACCTATGAATTAAGCTTGTTTCTCCATTTTTCACATTAAAGCTATATTTTGAAACGGAAATTTGGACACATTTTGACTACTATAATTAGTGAGGGTTAATTGCTATGGATGAACACTAAGGATGTGTAACTATGTGTGTCAAACTTGTTTTTCCAAGAATAAAATTATACATATTTTATAGCCAGATGAAGGAGTAGTATGTTTGTCCGGATAGGTGTAGGTAGATGTTAGTTTATAAAAAATTAGAAAGATGCCAAAGAGGCAGGTGTTAGTCTTTGAGAGAACAGCATGCCATATGGTTCCCAGAGAGGATTTGACTGGTGCCTTGTCAACTCGGAGGGTTGGCAATCATTCTGCAATTCATAGACACATCTTCTATGTTTCTGTTATTTTGTTCACTGCTATATCACAAGTGCATAACCTCTGCTAACTATATCCACTTAAATATGAAACAGTTTGAGAATATATACATTTACAGCTATTTATTTCTAATCTAAAAGTCTCTAGAGTTTTTTGTATGTCTTTGTATTTCACCTCTGTAAAATCTAATTTAAAATAACACTAAAGTATTTATCTTTTGCTTTTTTGTTTCCTTCCCTTTTCCTTCTTTCCATTTTCTTTTCCTTTTCCTTCTCTCTCCTTTTCCCTTCTAATTTTTCTTTTTCTTTCTTTTTATTTTTACTATTTTCTTGGATGCTAGAGCAGAAAACTGCTGTTATTTCCATTTGGATTTGAGGACTTCAGATACATCAAACTTTAGTCAATTAACTGTTGCTGTATATCTGGGAGAGCTCATGTTAAAGTAACATCCCAGTATAATTTGAACATGGTTAAGTAAGCCGTGGTGACTACCTCTAACAATCGGAAAGCAGGTGAAGAAAGCTCAATAAATATTAAACATACCACATTTTAATTTATAATTCTTTACAATATTGTTTCAATGTCTAACATACTTAATTTCATTTAGCACAAAACATATGTGCACTAAGCATTTCCTTCCTTTTATAGTCCATTCAGGATCTCCTTGGATGAATGTACAGCAATAATTTTGTTATAAGATGGATTTTTTTTTTCTGTGCTTGAAGAAAATGAAAGGGAAAGACAGTGTACTGGAAAGCTGAGAATGCTTAAATAAGTAAGCAACATAATGTTTAATATTGTTTAAAATTGATTTGCAATCCTGATTGTAGTGGGCTAGAAATAATTATAGTTTTTTTTTTTTGTGCCATGAAATTGCTTTTCTTTAAGCTGAGTACAATAGCTCAAAATGGTATTTCCAGAATGGTCATAGAAAATATGCATAGTTATAGGGGTGTACGTTTCTGAAAAAGATTTGGAAATTCAAACTGGAAAATGAAAGTAAACACCAGGACTGACATGGTAAATTACAATATGATATTACTAAGAGAGAAAAACAAAAACAACAACAACAACAAAACCCACAAAACCAATGATTGAAAATTTTTCAACAGCAAGAAGCTATGTTTTCATTAAATAAACAAATTTAAAGTATATAAATTCAGACACTGTTTGAGACTGGTAAGGACTAGCAACATCACTTTGTGGAAAATTTTGCATTTGAAAGCATTTCTTTGGAACTCTTTGCCTTCTAAAGGGAGTGTTCTGGAGTGTTAACTGGCCTGAGAGCAAGTAACTCTGACTTGATAGCACTGTTTCCTGTGAAGAAGGAATACAAGTTGGCATCTCCCTTCTTCCTCTTATCAGCTGACTTAAATTTGCAAGGCCTGGAAGATTGGAACAAAGGAGTTCCTGCTGAGATCTGAGAGACAGAAGCTGTCACTTCGAAAAGATCTGACTCCACCACTTTGGACTTATTTATAAGTTTGTCCTGCTGTTGTTAGTAGTCATCAACTGAACACCACCTCCAAAGACAAAGCACTACTGAAGATCCGCACTTGATACCATGACACCAAGACACTTCTGGATCTAGGAGTGGTGAACTGCTTTGCTTTCCTGTATGTTTGTCTCCCTTTCCCCATATTCTATCTTTTCTCTTTATCTTATTTTATTCTTTTACTCTTTGTAGTAGCTGATGCCTAAAATTGTCTTAGCTGTAACGCTTATTAATTGTAATTAGCCAATTAGCCACTTTTACCTCCAAGTACTTGTTGTTAGTTGTTGAGAAAGCTCTGAACATATTAATGCGTGTGACTCCTCCGAGACTTGGATGACTCCATTGCTGTAGCAACTCCTTGCTGACTGGGGGAGGCACAACTTAGGAGACAGATTTAACTCCCTTGCAACTCACTGAGTGGGTCAAAACAGGCACTCATCTTCACTTCTAGAAAGTATAAATAATGGTAAATAATATACTGAGCTCCCTCAGTCTTCTCGTAATATAACAGACTTCCTTGGGGGTGGGGGACAAAGAAAGCCCTATCAAATATCACATTAAAAAAATCTGTTACCTTTTTAATTAAAAGCATAAAGCTATGATATAATCAAATTTAAATATTTGTATTAAAAAAAATAATAAAGACATATAAAATGATTAATATTATGAGTAATATGCAATCAATTACCGGTGTAAAATTGAAGTCAAAAGCAGATTAAATTTTGATTATATCAGGCACTTAAATCAGACCTAATCAATTGCAGGTATGAAATCCAATGCAGGTTTATTACTCCATTGCTCCTTAACTAGAAGCCATGTTATATTTGAAATTCCAGCTATTAATGGCTGATCTTTTCCTTTTTTATTCTCTTCATGAAGCATGCACACATGCCCACATACTGTTCTTCCACTTAGAAGAATTTTTCAGCCAGGTTTCATGAGGAAAACATTATATAACGTAGGCAAACTTTCTTCACACAGAAATCATTGGAATTAGCGTAAAGGGTAACTTTGCATTTTAAAAATTGGTAAGTTATACGAGTAAGATTTTGATAAGTGATCCAGTTCTGTTTCTCATCTACATTAATCTCCCACTTCTGTTGTCCAGGTATAACATATCAGATGTCAAAAAATAAAGCTCACAAGGTAAGAGAAACTAAGTTGTGGACTAAGTACTACCCTGTTTTCATGATCCATGAAAAAGAAATAAAGAAACTGCTCCACAAGAGGTTTTTAGTATGGTTGCACAATTTGTAATTGCAGAACTACATCTGATCACAGTTTTGCATTTGCTGAAATTTGTCAGAGTTGATGATCTGGACTTGAGTTCTTGAGGCGCTGAATAAATGAGGCATTTACGTGAACTGACAGGGAGTGTGGATCAAGATTACCCATCTATACAAAGCTATAATTCAGTGGAAATATCACTATTTTCACTTAAAGCCATTTCAGTTACAAACAAAAAGTGACATACTGTTGAAGTTCTTCAGTTTATGGATATCAGCATAAGTCCTGTGACCGTGTCACTCATAATCTCAAGAATTGTTGATAGTTTCAGTGATTCAAATTATGCTATTATTTCCCACTCAAAGTACAGAAATACCAGCACAAAACGAGTTAATATAATCAACTTAATCTCTACTGTAATTAACATATAAGATAAAGTGAAAATACATGTTACTTTTTACAACCAGGCAGCATTTTCATACCAATACCTTGAAGAACTCATTGTGATTGTAAAAAGACTGTTTTAGAATGCTTATAAATATCTAAAGACCAGGTGCTGAGTGTTAAGGGACCAGGCTCTTTTTAATGTTCCCCAAGGGGCAACAGTCACAATTTAGTTGATAATGTAGATCAAATGTTCAAGATTCCTCAAGAGATAGCTGCACTTCTGCATCCCTAAATTGCCTATATGTCAATGCATGCAGCATGGAAAACAAACAGGAAGAACTGGAGATGATCTCGTTGCTCTCAAAGAGACATGGTGGGACAGCTGACATGACTGGAGTGCTGCTAAGGATGTCTGTGTCTTCTTTAGCAAAGACAGGCTAGTGAGATGAGTTGGAGTTGCTCTTTATGTGAGAGAGCATTGAGTACTGAGCTCCACCTTGGGAAGGGATTGGGGAGGGGGGATGATGAACCAATGTAGAGCTTGTGTGTAAGAATTCAGGGGTGGACTAACATAGGTGATGCTGTTGCATGTATATACTACAGGCCACCTGATCAGGAGGAGGAAGCTAATGAGGCCTTTTATAAACAGCTGGAAATGTGTCAAATGCAAAAGGGAAAATGTCGGTCCCCTACTAAATGAGGTAGGTGTTCTGGTAACAGGGGACACTGAGAAAGTGTGTATTCTGAATGTCTTCTTTCCTTCAGTCTTCAGTGATAAGACTAGCCCTCAGGAATCCCAGCCCCTAGCAGTAAGAGAGATTGTCTGGGAAAAGGAAGACAACCCTTTGGTCAAGGAGTATCTCATCAGAGAGAATCTAGCCAAAATCAATGCATACAGATCCATGGGCATAGACAGATGCATAGCTAGTACAAGTGACTGCTGAACCACTCTCTGTCATCTTTGAAAGGTCTTCATGAATGGAAGAGGTGCCTGAAGATTGGAGGACAGTAAGTGTCACTCCAGTCTTCAAAAAGTGCAAGGAAGATCTTGGAAACTAATGACCAGTCACTCTCATCTTTGTCCCTTGGAAAGGTGATGAAACAACTTCTTCTGGATACCCTCTCCAAGCACTGAAAGAGAAAAATGCTATCAGGTGTAGTCAACATGGCTTCACTAAGGGAAAATCATGTGTGACCAACCTTGTAGCCTTCTATGATGGCATCCTATCACTGGCATCTTTATCAGAAACTTGGATGAAATAAGAGTCCACCCTCAGTAAATCTGTTGATGACACAAAGCTGAGAGGAGTGGCAGTCACACTGCAAGACTGTACTATTATTCAATGAAACCTGGACAGACTGGAGAGTTGGGCAGGGAAGAACCTGATGAGGTTAAACAAAGGCAAGTGTAGAGTCTTACACATGGGGAGGATTAACTGCACGCGTCAATACAGATTAGGGGATGACCTGCTGGAGGGGAGCTCTGAAGAGAAGAACCTGGGTGTTCTCTTAGGCAGCAGATTAGCAATAAGCTTGCAATGTGCCCTTGTGGCCAAGAAAGACAATGGTACCCTGGGGTGCATTAGACATCAGGGCACAGGAGGAGATCTTTCTCCTTTATTCTGCCCTTGTGAGATCACAGTTAGAATTCTGTGTCTAGTTTTGGGCTTCTCAGCTCAAAAATAGCAGGGTATACATAGGAGCCCAGTGGAGGGCCACAAAGATGATAAAGGGCCTGAAGCATCCACCATGTGAGGAAGCACTGAGTAATTGGGGTCTGTTCTGCCAGCAGAAGAGAGGACTACGGGAGTATCTGGTTGAACGTGAAAGGAAAATGGATGAGGCCAGGCTCTTTGCAGTGGTGTGCAGCAGCAGGACAAGGAGTAATGGCCTAAAACCTGAATGTAGGAAGTTCCATACAGACATGAGGAATGACTTCTTTAAGGTAAGGGTGACAGAGCACTGGAACGGACTGCCAGAGTAGTGGAGTCTCCTTCTGTAGGGATTTTCAAAACCATCTGGATGCCTACTTGTGCAACTATTGTAGAGAATCTACTTTAGCAGGTTCAATGATCTCCTGAGGTCCCTTCCAACCCCTGCAATTCTGTGATTCTGAGATTATATTGGTAAAACAACAATGGGGTCAGATTTTCACAAAAGCAAGGATGTTACAGCACAATTTTGTTGCCTTTATGCTCTTCTATATTTTGAGAGAGCTTTAAAGCTCAACTACATTCCCCCTACAGTAATTCTTGGATATATTTCTTGTATTTCATAAAACAATATAAAACAAGTATAATACTCAAACTTTACTTCTGTGAAGGTCTTTTGAATCTCTAACTTTCAAAAAGTAGGCAAACTGTAATACAGGTTTTCTAAATTACGATTGGTGCAATTTCTCAAATAATGCAGAATGAAAATGTATCTCAGGTTCTTTTCATTCATTTTAATGAGTGTAATGAAAAGATAATCTACACTGAAATGCACCACTCAATCTAAGCAAGAAGTACCATGGAATAAAATAGCTACTGTTGCCCCTTAGGACTGCAATACATTAAGATTTTGTTATCATTATGTGCTTTACTGTTAAGTGTTATGTTCTGCATTTATAATTTAGTTCCTGAGATGATTTGAGGACTTTGAATCCTTCAGATTGTTAAGGAAAAGTTTTCCAGAAGAGGGAATTAGAAACAATCAAATGACTCAACTATCTCAAAATGTTTTATTACACAATAAGAAATTCTCAGCTGGTAAAATTCAACGTAACATCAAGGTCAATGGAGCATAGCATTTTATGCGAGCAGAATATTTGGCCTAATACTTCCAGGTTAATTCTCTTGTATGTTTTGTACATGAGAGTTCTGCTTCGTTATGAGGATTTCCAGGTGCAGTATCACACTTTGTAATGATTCGTTGTTGACTTGGGCTGTTATTTTGTTGTTGTTGTTGTTTGGTGGCTGTTTTTTCTTGTTTGTTTGTTTTGTTTTGTATTTTTCACAGTCTTTGAATTTCGTAAGTTTCTCTGTGTGAGTTTTCTTTGAAATTTCACATTTATTTTAGCATCTAATCCAACAGTGTAACTCTTGATAATTAATCGCAGTCCTGGTATTCCCCCACGAACACCAAAGAGCCCAAACATAAGCCCATTGTTTTCTTCACATTTGCCTACATTATAAAAACAGAAAAGAAAGCTGTGATCTAGTCTAAACATGTAATGAGAATGTTACCATTTGCACACATACCTGTATTATTATTATTATTCAACAATGAGAGGTAGAGGGCTTCAATGTTCTTAGATTTGTAATTCAATTATTCTCTCATGAAGGGAAATGTTTATATCTTACTTATAAACTAAGCTTCAAGCTTTTTTCACACCGTTACTTTAGAATTAAGTACCTATAAAATGTGAGCACAATTTGCCTCAGAATATGAATACATCTAAGTATTGGAAGGCCTTGTCTTCAAGCAAAAAAAATAGTGGCTAATGTTGCCAGGAAGCACCTGTTCTTCAAATGTTGAATAAAGACTTGAGATTTTTTTTTATTTTATCAGTCAAGGTATAAAATGTACTCTTAAAAAGTAGAGTTCTGGATTAATCAGATGTTTTATTGCAGCAGAAGTGTGCTGTGTCCACTTAAACAAACCAAAGTGGGAATCAAGGGAATTCTGCAACAAAATCAGTATTTTTGTCTTAATATTAGTTTTGCATATTAGTGATATCTTACTACTTTCTTCAAGGCATGAACAACGATGCCATAATATCTGATAGTATTTTAAATTGGGATTCTCGGATAAAACACTAATCCTTTAAAGCTGACATTTTCCAAACTAGGATTTTTCTATTGTTCCTGGGTCACTATTTTTCCTTTCAAAGTATTTTGTAAGGTTACTGTTGACTTCAGTAAAAGTTTGATAAACAAAATGTTTTTATAAAGGAAGACTTAATTGAAAATAACACAAATTTTTCTTATAAGTTCATGTTTACTGATCAGTCTTTTCATTTTTTAAGTTACAGAAGTGGTACAAGTGCAAAACCTAATCATTACTAATACACGTTATGATTTATGCATTTATTTTCACTTGATATATTCCAATATGCACTTTGGGAAGGAGATCATTTATTTTTTAGCTCAGTCTTCTGAGCTGGACTAATCTTCAAATTAAATGAAATATTCTTTAGCATATCTCACTTTCTGAAGAATTTTTAAAGATTCTAAATTTTTGTTTTACTAAGTTGCTTTGTTTCTGATTTTTTGTTTGTTTGTTTTTGTTGTTTCTTTACTAGTAACATCAGACTTTAAAGACTTTTGGATTCTATAAAAATACTTATTATCTTGAATTTTTTTCCACACCATGTAATTGGAGATGTGGTGGTTATGTTTTTGTCGCTCTCTTTAATAAAGCATTATCACAAGAAATAATCACATAGTCCTAGGTGACTGTGACTAATTTTTTAAAAAGGTGTAACATGATTAAATAAAGTGAATTAAATATTTTATTCAGACAGTTGAATATTGAAAATACTCAGCTTTCAATACTGTCTTGTACATAAAAAAATCTTTCACAAATTACATAGTTTATCTTGCAACTATGCCAAGATGACTGTTAATGATTTCAGTGTTTAGAGGATGCATGTCAATACGTGAAACACACTGGTCACAAAGGAAATGTTGAATCCTGAATTGTCATTTTCTCTACTAAATCTCTCTATAGATGTCCCTAGGATCATCAAGAGGAGACATAATTTGCACTAAGCAGGTATTAGAATCTTTCTGAATTTAGTTTTAATGTTATAATTGGGGATTAAATGCCTTCTCTGTTTTTGACTGGGATAGGGTTGATATTCTTCACAGGAATTTGTATGATGTGTGTTTTGGATTTAGGATGAAAATAATGTTAATCACACACCAATGGTTAAGTTGTTACTTAGCAGTGCTTACTCTAAGCTCAGGACTTTTCATCTCCCATCGCCATGTTAGTAAGAATCTGGATGTGCAAAAGGAACTGGAAGGGGACAGAACAAGTACAGTTGACTCAGACTAACCAAAGGGATGACCAATATCATGTGGTGTTGTACTCAGCAATAAAACTGAAGTAAACAAGGGACATTGGGTCTGATTGTATTTGTTTTCTCGAGAAATCATTACATGTGATAAGCCCTGCCTGCTTGGCAGTGACAAAAATTCTGCCTGCTGATGGGAAGCAGCAAATGAATTCTTTGCTTTGCTTTGCTGGTGCAGTGTTTGCTTTACCTGATAAACTGTCCTCATCTCAGGAATTCTCACACTTTCACCTTTCTGATTCTCTACCTATCCCACCTAGAAGAATGAGCAAGCAGCTTGGAAGTGCTGAGCTGCCTGCCACTGTTTAACTAGAACATCCAGTAATTTTGCTTCTCTTGAATATCCTAACTTCAGAAGAGTCAGAGTTTCTTTTCCATAGAAAATTCTCTGAAAAGACTAGAATTCATAGGTAACATGAATATAGAATGCAAACATCACAATGTGTGATATCTTTTAATCTGGAAATTCTAGTACCATGTATTTCTAGTACTTTTTCCCCAAGCTACTTTAAAATGGTATGTGCACAGAAGCAAGTCAGACTTCAAAAGGTGGTATGAAAAGACCAACATCCAAAGCTCTAGAGGCATTTATAAAAGCATTTTGTTCTTTTTGTCTTTTCTTTCTTTCTTTTTTTTTTTTTTTTCAGGAGTATCAAAATTTTTGCTTAGGACTCATAACCCAAGATCTCACGGATTCTTAAAGCTTCTCCTTGACTTGATGGACAGGAATTCCTTCTTATTTTTGAAAGGTGTCACTATTCCCTTTCAAGGCATTCTTGAGGCTGAAGAAAAGGATAAAATATTTCAGCAGTCTTTAGAGCTAGGAATACAGGCCATGATTTTCTTGCTTCATGTCAGAATTCAGTCACAGATCTCCAGGATGATACTTGTATTTGCTTCTTGTCTGTAAAACAAAAGAAGTTTTAATACCACAGTGAAAAATGTAAAAGCCACAGAAAACAGAAGCTTTTCATAGAGTCATAAAGTCATAGCATGACTTTGATTGGAAAGGACCTCAAGGATCATCAGGTTCCAGTCCTCCTGATGTGGGTAAAGTTGCCAGCCACTCAATCAAGTGATCAGGCTGTCCAGGGTTTCATCCAACCTGGCCTTGAACACCTCCAGGGACAGGGCAACCACAATGTCTCTGGGCATCCTGTGCCAGCACCTCACCACTTTCTCAGAGCAGAACTTCCCCCTGACATCTAAATCTTCCCTCATTTGTTTAAAACCATTCTCCCTTGTCCTACCACTATCTACCCTTGTAGAAAATTTCTTCCTTTCCCTTGTATATTCTTCCTTTAAATACTGCAAGTCTTTAATGAAGTCTCCCCTCAGTCTGTCTTCATAGAAGAGGTGCTGCAGCCATCTGATCATCTTTGTGGCCCTTCTCTATGCCCTCTCCAAAATTTCTCCCAACTTCTTGTGTTGGGGGCCCCAGATCTGGATGCAATTTTCCATACAAATATGAGGGTTAAATAGACAAACTTTCACCAATTGAACATAAGCTGAGAAAACTGCGTTTGGAATTTCTTATGAGCATCCCATAAGAGGTAACTAATATTTATACTTCTCATTTAGACAACTGCACTGTTAAAAAATCAGTTACCTGAAATATTGTTAGAAGATATCTTATTACAAGATATCTCTTGTATCTTAGAAGATATTTATACTCTTGTATCTTATGTATTCTTTATCCATTTATGTGTTTGATCTAGGGAATTAATAATTTAACACTTTCTTTTTTTTTTTTTTTCCACAATAAGGTCCTTGGAAAATGTATTTTTATGTTATTAAATTAGAGAAAATACTTTATGATGGGTTTCCAGAAGGACAAAGAGAAATATGGGAATAGGCCATATGCAAACAAAATTTTACTTTTAACTATTTTGTGTAGAAACTAGTTCAAGATGTTAAAGTGACAGTCTTGTAATTTAAATAGCTTTATATAAATATTCCTCATATAAATATTAAATGGAGAGAGAAAATATGATATTTTAAGTTGATATTTTTCAAAAAGAAGTTTAATCAAGATTTGTGGAAAAACTGCAAGAATTATAAATACTTAATCATTTTCCATATTAATTGGTAATATACACCATTTCTTTGCAGCAGTTGTTACACTTGATATTGCTTGGGGACTGGACATGCTTTTGTCACTGGATTGCCTGGATCTGCCTAATAGGCAAATCCATTTGATGAATTGCTGCATGTCATTCCTAATAAGACTGCCATTCATCTAGACAGACTTCGAATCCTAACCAGGCAATGAACAGAATTGAAAGTGATATTTAGAGTCCATAGGTCAAATCCAGATCTTGAAGAAATGTGAGAAAGACAGATGAAATATTAGTAAAATAACCTGGAGGGATATGCGTGCACCTAGACAGAGGATTAATGTCAGCTGCTTTTATGAATGAAGAAAAACAGTTAGAAAATTAGCAACAAAAACAAATAGTAAATTTGACAGATTTATCTTAAATTTAAATGAGAATTGATATTTTACAACTTTGCCTTCTTTAAGACAAGTATCCTTGAATTTGCTAGTTTGTTCAGTCTGAAAGGTGTGTTCAAGATAGGAGACAGTCTTCAGTCTTCCAGCTGACCTGGCTAATTGATCTTAAAGGGTGCTTAAAAGTGGTGAATTTTTCTCTCCTGTGAGAATGTCTATGGCCAGTGGATTCAGGCAGTGTTTCACTGGCCTAATGTGGTGAAATTAGAACATCACATTGTCATTTACAGAGATATAACTGAGCTTGTTAATATGTTTTCTTCCAAGCAAGGAGGAAAAAAATAATAATAATAAAAGGAGCAAAAAAAGCAATTCCACTCCAACTAACATTAAATCAAAAAAAAAAAAAAAAAAAAAAAAAAAAAGAAAACCTGTGAATCAAAAAGAGAGAATAATTTTGAATAACAAAAGGTGGAAGAACATCTGCACTTCTGTCTGGAAGAGGACACATTGACGTAGAATATTCTGAGATCTAGTTTCACTTGGAAAAGGTATGTAGCATCAAAATCTATGATTTTGTTCTAATGAGTTGTGAAAGAAATTACATTCAGTAATGAGTGAATTCGAGATTTGTTTTGAAAGTCATTCAGATTTTTGAGTCCTTTTCCTTTGTTGCTTGTACCTTTCCAGAAATGAAGTATAGGAGAATTTCAAACTCTGTTGAACGTAAATTAGACATACTGGAATTATGCTGATTTTCAAAAACATCACCCATAAAAATTATAATGAGTGTTTGTGATTAAAAGTAAATGTGAAGAGCTTTTGCTGATTTAGAACATTAAGAATGACTGCAGTTGCTAACGAAGTGCAAAATGAAATTCTAGTAATTATGTAAATATGAGGATAAGTAAATCCAGATCATGTTCAGGAAAAAAAAAAAAAAAGAAAAAAGAAAAGTAAAGGAAAAGCACTTTTGAAACTGGTTAGCCTATAAAATAACTTTTTTTTTGATTGTCAAGTGCTGAGGTGTATCTCAGATGGATATGGCTTCAAACCATCTGTCTGGCTACGGTAATCTAATGGTTAGATGAGTTTAGGCATGTTTTTGCTGGATCGTTAATATAGTCTGATGCCTTCTTTGTCATTGAAGATGGGAAAAATTACTACTTGATGATGACTATTTAGAAATTTATCTTAAATGAGGGAGAAGAACTAATGACTTGTGCAGGAAAGACTGCATTTGCTCTAGTAATCTTCATAACATACAACATTTTTCATATAGTGTCTAATATATATCCTTTCCCTGAAACTGGAAGAGATGCATTTTCAGAAATTAAAAAAAAAAAAAATCATTTATAAATAGTTACAAACATCTACATTTTCCTACTAACTCTAGTGACAACTCCTTCAATATTTCCTGCAGTTTACATTTGAATAGTTTGTAAATACCTTTAAAAAAGGAGGGGCTGCAGAGAAAGGATTATGGTTTAGGGTTGTACGGCTTAAGGGATAGTTTAAGCAATGATATTACTAAGAAAAAAGAACCACTGAAAGAAACTGTAGAATTATCTTTAACCTACCAAGCAAGTAAGCTTAAAATATTAGGGTAGGAATGATTTCTTTTGTTACTTTAAACCCACAATAGCATTTTTTATCACTTCAATTTATATTTTATATTCTGACGAAATAAAATGCAAAGAATAAAAATATTCAACAATGTATGTTTAGTTTTATTGTAAATTTGTGCAGGTAGTAAACAGTCAAATATAGTCTTAATACATACTACTTAATGGGTCTCTTAAGGCTGTTCCAGAAGCATAAAACTCTCTCAGTAATATTGCTCTTAAAAAAGTTGTATCCAGTTTCTACAAACCCTTAAGTTTGAGAGTGTTGCTGGTATCCTCTATGCTCAATTTAGATTTCAACAAGTATTCTGCCATTACTTACTTGTGGGTTGGTTACTCCCCTTCTCCTGGCCCATGCCTCCTCAGCCACTCTCATAAGGACTGCGGGCTTTCAGCAGCTTGAGGCTGCTCTCATCTCCCTTGACTCCCTTTGATTTTATGGTCTCCTCTGCACACTGTGATCCCCTGTTCTGCTGTGGAACGCATCTGAACTGGAGCTGCTCACTTTGGATTATTTTAAATAGTCACGGTATCATCTTGTCCTATTTAATTTCATTAATGAGCTTGGTTTCTTTCCTAAAATCTTGCACTCATTTATTTCTACACATGGACGTAATGTTTGATTGCAAGTATACTACGTATTTACTGATTCATTTCAATATTCAATTTGCATTAGATGCTTCTATTTCTAACGATGGTTAAGACATATCAGTTTACAGCATTAGTATTAAATGGTGTTTGTGTCTCAGGGATCATGATACCTAAGTAAAGTATCTGCTAAGCTAAACTTTTCATTTTCAGTTTTAATTACTGTTTTGAAGCATTGGCTGTTCATTTACCACTGAATTAGCTTTGCTTACTTTGTAATTTAAATATTCTTCACGGAGTAATTAAAACTTAGATACGTTTAAAGAAAAAAAAAAGTAGTGTTACCATTAAAGCTAAGTAAAAACTTTATTGCTGAAACATAGTCCAGGGAAATTTGAACTTCGGAAAGCAGTTTAAAAGGCTTTAGAATATATACTCCTCAGAAAAAATATTTTTTTCTGGAGAACTTGAGCATTTCTGTATTTAAAGATACTTTTGTTTTGTTTCTGTGCTTTCTCTGAGAAGAAAAATACTCAGTGAGTTCATGTGTAGACTTAAGATTTAAAGTGATATTATAGTTTGAAAAAATGTGTCTCAGAAATCAAGCGTAACTGTAGTCATATAAGCAGAATAAAATCACTGAAGAAGATAATAAATCTTTTAAGGATTGGAAGTGGTATGTTTTTTAATCTTTTTTGTGTGTTTTTTTTGTTTTGTTTTGTTTTGTTTTTGGTTGGTTTTGGTTTTTGTTTTGTTTTGTTTCATTTTTTTCTTTTCTACCGTGATGTTAGAAAGAGAAATTTGAGTTGGGAAGGAGGAAACTAAGTCGCTGAAGTTTGAGTCTGAGAAGGGTTTTCCAAATAAAGTTTTGACAAAGCTGGATGAAGAATACTTAGTAAAAGTGGGGAAAAGGTGGAATATCCATTCACTTAAGTATGTATGCATTTGATCTGGGAGCTAATACTATTCACTATAGTCAGGTTGACCCAAAGACTAGAATTCAGCAACAGAAAAGAGGAACTGTTACCTTGCGGTATTTAAGAGTGACTTTATTCATACAAAGTGTATTAATGAAGTATTTGTCCCACTCTGAGTGATCAAGACACTAAGGGATTATGTCAGGGCTGCACGTTTTCAGGAAAAGAGAGTTAGAAAATTTTCACAACTCTCAGGAACAAAAAAAGATTGCAATGAACAGCTCTGCCTAGTGTTCAGTATGGGTGGTTATTTCTGGCACTGGATTCTGTATTTGTAAATCCTCACTACCCTTCTTGCTGATGGGAGTTACATTGGCATTCCTCCAATCCTCTGGGACCTCTCCAGTTGATCAGGAATGCTGATAGATGGTGGAAAGTTGCTTGGCAGTCACCTCTGGCAGATTCCTCAGCACCCCTGGTGGGGGAACCCATCTGGCCACATGTACTTGTGATGGTCCGTGTAGTGGTTGGTGAACCTGCTTGCATCAGGGGGGTTGGAACTTGATAATCTTTAAGTTTCCTTCCAATCCAAGCCATTCTATGATTCTATGATCCTATGACATGCCTAGCATTCATTCAAATTCCTTGTCCAGATCACTGATAAAATAATTGAAGAGAAATATTCAAATATTGAACTCTGTGACTCATTGCCATCCTCATGTTACCTCAGTTGCTACAACTATTTAGGGCCTATGTTACAGTAAATTTTTCTTCCACTGTATGTTGTAAATGCCCAGTACCATAATGGACAGTTTGTCTAGAAGGATAATTTTGGCAGCCACTTTCAAAGACTTTGCTAAATGCCATCCCTCTTCCTTCCGTCCCAGAAAACAAAGATTCATGGCATAACTGTTCAGTTTGAAAAATTGTTTTAGACTTGAGGGATCAAATATCTTACTTAAATGTCTGCCCTTTATGTGAAAGACAGTTTGTTTCACTTTGAGTACATAGTTGCTTAAAAAATACTTTGAATTGTATCACAGACATTTTCCTATGCAGATACTTTTTTTTCTTATGTTCAATAAAAAGAAAGAAATAGAGCTATTTAATAGAGTTAAAGCTAGGGGAAAACATAAAGATATAAATTTATAAATGTATTACCTAATTATTTCTCTCTCCTACTTTATTTCTCCTGGATTTCCAGTACAGAATGGAGGCCTTGCCCTACTAAAAATTAAAACAGATTAATTTATCAGTGTTTTATTAGTATTAATTACTGTGTACACAAACAAAAGGATGTCTAGATTCTTTTTTTTACTTTTATACCTAGCTGTTAGATAGAGTTTGTTGAATATTATTAATATGATCACTATCATGATATTTATTTAACTTGAGAATAATAATGACAGTTAAAGTGGTATTGAAATCCCACAGTTATTAAAATGGTAACAGACCACAAACTGCAATCAGAAGCAATTAGCTTTTGATATCAAGAAAAAGGTTTTATACCAAGTTGCTTGCATTAATCGCAATTATTTTACATCTTTTCATCATTATGTATGGTCTAAGCATAGATCATCGAGCTCAGGGTTGATTTAAGCAATCACTTCTAGTACACATAGAGGAGGAACCGAAAATATTTGGTGGTGATTAATTTGTTAAAAATGTACGTTGATGGAAAATCAACAAAATGGAGAAAGAAGTTGATTCAAACTGTTTATTTAAACCCTATTTACAAACTGTGAATATAATGCCTCTGACACTTCTGTTACATTTCCATGGAGCTCTATACAAAAAAGAGTTGGCTGGATTCTGGTAAATTTTTATTGCTACAATTTTGATTTTAAACTCTCTTACATGCCTGATTTTACTTAAAAAACAAAAACTAATACATAAAAAGAATCTGAAAACCAACTATCTTCTCTATTCATTCCTTCTGATTATTTGTTAAGATTTTAGTAATATCAGAAATAATTTCTCCAGGGATATAGACTTAGTTTGATTACCAATTAATTTTCTTTCCCCCCTCTAACCACTGGTTCAGTCTGCAGTGTTATGGCAATGTCTCATGGCTGAAAATTTTAGTAGCACTCGCTGTCGGCAAAAATGCCTTTCTTTTTGCTTTTCTATCCACTTTAGCTTCATCACTGTAACTAATATAGAAATACATCACCAGCAACACAACTGAACGGGATCAAATTCTGATTGACTTTAATTTCTTATGGCTCATTGAGTATGAAGAACATGCAATATATAATGTGTGAAGAACATCATTTTTTTTCTTCTATGTGTACATATATTTATTGTTATTAAACTTCATAAGAATGTACAGATGTGAAAGCTTTGAATTTCCTCCTAGTTTACGTTATCTCTAAATCTGTATCATTATTGAAGAGCAATATGTCGGCCAAGAACAGTTGATGTATTGGAATATTTATGTGGAAGCTCTATTTGTGTAATGACATTATCATCATTGATATTTATCTTTCAAGAAACGAGAGAAATTTACTTCATCCTCTGGCTTTGATTTCACTTGGTATCTATAGAACCGATGCTACTTCTGTACTTTTTAGCTGTGAGAACAATTATTCCCTTAATTCTGTCTGTACAATACTTGCCTTTTTATATTCTGCCTCCCTGGTGTACCTTTTTTGTAGTGTCAGAACACAACAGAGAATTTTCTTCCATCTTATAGATAAACTGAGATCATAATGTTTTCTTTCACTAGTAACTAGTACAAAACTCGTCTGGTGTAGTATGCGTTAAGTTCATAAAAACTGAAAATTAATTAATCAAAAAGTGTTCAAGAGGTTATAAAAAGTAATCTGATATATTTATGTAAAAATTTTCATTTATCTATTCACACACACACTAAAAAAAAAAAAACGCTTTAGGAGAGCTCATGCTATTTGATTTGAAAAATTTTCTTTAAAATTCTTTTTGTATGTCTGTGGTTACCATGTTGGTCTTCTCTCTCTGAAATGTATTCTGAGTTATTTATAATAATCTGTATTCAGACGGTTCTTCTTGCTTCAAGAAATAAGAGGGTATTTCAAATCTGAAAAAAAAAGCACTTAATAACACTTAATAATTCATAGGTTAAGCTGAGGGGGCCTGATGATTTTGCATGGTAGTTGAAAATGAACAGCCCCAAACTATTGAGTGTGGTTATTCTGCACTGCTGTTGAAAAACTATGAATGGCTACAAGTGCATCTTCAGCAAACAGAGAAGGAAAACCTGTTCAGCGTTAAGTGTAGCATCCAGAAAAGGGTATTCTCTTTACAATTCCCTCGTGTGAAATGAATGCTGAGTTATGGGTTATGTGAAGCATGCTTTATATACATATCTATCTATCTATATATTTATTTATTTATTATATTTTTTCATCCACAGTATCAGCACATATTATGCCTTTTAAGCTTGTGGCTTCAAAAGGCAGAAATTAATGTTCCAGTAATAATTCCTGCATAGCTGATATAGCCCATTAAAAATGGGGGCCCCTGGTCACTTTGCAGAACCACTTCAGATGCACATTGCAATTTTTTAAAAAATCTCTCAAGAACACAAAATATGCGTAAGCCCATTTTAGTACAATTTTTTTTTTTTAATGGTCTCAGGTAGCATGAACGTATGAAGGGCAGAGATTGCTATCTTGCTTCTTCCTCTGAAAACAGGAAGAGAACTACACTATTTTTGTTTTGTTTTGGTTGATTAGATGAAAGCGCTTTATGTTTGAAATGCTTTTTCAACATCTGAAAAGTATCCTTTTTTCTTGCAATAATTTACCTTTTAGTAACTGAATGATCTGCTGTGGTAAAACATTTAACTAATGTTGATTTACTTTAAGGGTTTTAATATTTTCAACATGAAGAAAAGGAAATAATAATAAAGAAAAACCACCAACAACTTCATTTTCTTACAATATTGGATCTGCAGCAGAGGGGCAGTCTAACAGAATGGTCTTCAAGTCTTATTTTAATTTCATGAGCTAATTTTATGTGACTGAGGTTAAAAAGAATAAAATCATTTATATTTTCTGCCCCATAATCAGAGCCATATTTATTTCTTTGTATAAACTATGCTGTAATATCTGCAATAAAAATATGCATTTAAATTTAATGTTTATGTTGCTATTTACATATTGATTTATTGTGGTTTCTTTTTCATTTTTGAAATATATAAGTATTTGAAATACAGAGATGTTTTACTAGGGTAAAAGTAGCTGTTGCATGATTGACTGGAACAGACAAAAATACTCTAAGAGACCTAAAAATAGGGATGTAAGACAGTTACCCTAAAAAGTAATAAAATATGCATACAATATGTAATGTATTAAACTGCACATAATAAATATAAGTCTGTACACTCAGGTTTTTTGTTTTGTTTTGTTCTGTTTTTTGGTACTTCTGTTTACTTTCTTGGAGTTCTTTACTTAAAAATATATAGAATCAGAATCACAGCATAGTTAAATTTGAAAGGGACCTTAAAACCCACCTAGCTCCAAGCCCCTGCCATGGGCAGGTTGCCCTCCACCAGATGATACTGCCCTGAGCCCAATGCAACCTAGTCTCCAGGAGTGAGGCACCTGCAGCTTCTCTGGGCAGCCTGTGCCAGCACCTCACCAACCTCTAAGCAAAGAACTTTATCCTAACATCTAATCTAAGTCTCTCTTCTTTTATTTTAAAGCCGTTCTCCCTTGTCCTACCCCTGTCAAACCATTTCCCTCCTGCTTATGAGCTCACTGAGTACTACAGTGAGGAGTCCATGGAACTCTTTTTTTCCCAGGCAGAACAAGCCCCCCTGCTTGTCTCATCAAAACAAAATGTAATGGAATACTGCTGGGAAAGTTCAACCTCTTCTGACACAAAATCTGACTCTTTTATTGCAGGCCAACATCAGAAAATAGGAGGCATTATATTCAAAGCAGAAGTAATAGTGCCCATTGTCCTGGGGAGCCTATTCTGATGCAGAACATTTCCTTAAAGCTCCTGCCCCTCCCTTGACACAGCTCCATGCCATTCCCTCGGATCCTGTTGCTGTCACAGAGAGCAGTGCTCAGAGGTGCTCTCTGCTCCCTGTGAGTGCTACCCTCAGCTCCTCTGCTCTGCACTGGGCAAACACAGGGACCTCAGCTAATCCTTGTAGATCTTACACTCCAGACCTTCCACCATCTTTGCTGCCCTGCTTTGGATCTTCTCTAGCAGTATTATGCCCTTTCATTGTACTGAACACAACTAGATGCAGAGTAGTCATTGCCCTTATGATAATTATGCCACGTAATGTATTCAAAGATTTAAACAGAAACATCACCCTAACAAAATTTGAGCTTCTTTTTTTTGTTTTTTTTTTGGCATTTGATTGAGGAATGCTGTCTGGTAGAATGAATGGGAAACTGGAATTTGTTCAGAATTAAACAAACACAAACAATATATTAAATGTAGTATACAACTGACAGATACAAAGATAGAATATTTTATATCTGATCAAGATAAAATACTTTATATCTGATCGATACAAGAGAATTTCAGCTGCCATTTTAAATTATAGTGATGCATACAAACAAGTTCTTCCTGCCTGCAAGAGCCCCTGTTAATAGGTGCAGCTGAATGTACAAGATCTCACTATGTTATGCAATATAATTGTCAGAGGGAACATCTAAGTTGATGCTGAACTTTATTTAATACATTTACTAGCTTCTTAGCTAGATCCAAAGTTCATTGATTAATTCAGTGAAGAATGGGCAGCTTCAGCTTGAATATCACAGTAGAATATGGTAAACGAGCAAATACTGAAGTATTCTCAATTTTCTAAAGTTGATGTCTGAATACTTAGATGATTTTCTTTGCATTCCCACAGGTGTTAATATTTGACTTCTTATAAGAGGTAAGGAAATTAAGGAAAATAATAACAGTATCTTCTAAAAAAAAATTGGAAAATGATTAATTTAGGTTCTTACTTTCTCAGCACGTTTTTAAAGATGAAACAATACATTTTCAAAAAAACATTCATCCACCTCTTGATGACTGGAGAACAGAAGTGGCCTACTAGAGTCTGGGAATGCACTTTATGCATTATGTGTAACCACATGCTCATAGTATCTCTCCCCTGAATTACCATTCAGATCTAAGAAGGATCTGAAGTATCATGATATCCAAGATGCACTCCTAACTACTAGTACCTAACTTTCTCCTTCATCCCAAATGTAGACTCCTACACATTCGGCTCCACCTAGCTAAGAGTTGTTAGAATTAACTAAGAATAAATTATCCCTCTGTTCACTTCTTCCCTCATCCTCTCCATTTGAAATAACTACAAGAAAGGCAGAGTTTTTATATAGCTGAAACTTAAAAAAATTGTGATGAACAGCATGTTCTGCACTTCTGATAAAGGCAGTGAAAAGACTCCCCAATTTAAACATAAGGAACAGTTTTACAGTTGGTTAATATTTTACCTTAGTTAAAAAGAAAATGGTTCCACGTGAAAAAAACAGGGGAAAATGTTGAAGGCTTGGACTGAATTAAAGCAGAAAAGTTTTTTTTTAAAGTAATTAAAGGACTGTGTTTTTTGTCTTACTATTGGTCATAGTCCTTGAAACTGATCTCTGATCAGAATGCTAAACCAGATGGACGAGGAAGTACTGTGGTAAAAAGAGCTTTGTCCTAAGAAATATTAAGATCTTACTTGATATATTAATATTTGAAAGTACCTCTCAATTTATGACCAATCAAAACAGTTCACAAGGAATTGACAGATATGCAGTAAAAGAAATCGAACATTTCTGACAAGAGGTTGATGCTTGGTGATAAACACATCAAGATACTTGACAATAAACATGTCAAAGAAAACTTCTGTTTCAAAATTTAATGAATAATGTATCTAAAGAATCCATTAGAGTTTCAAAAATTGGAAGTTGCTGAGTGCTCTCTCAAGTTGAAGTCTTAACTTTAAATGGAACTGCACAATTTCATATATATGCATGAGGAATATTTTATTGTAGAACATACAACGACTTCCATTTTAATTGCATTTATGCTTATCACAGTGTTCAGATAATTGAAGCTGTTTTACGACACAGAAAAATGCTTTTAATTTACATTTTGACATGGATGTTCATGGTGTTTTAACAAAAACAACAACAAAAAAATGCTTGTGATGTTTAGGAGAGAAAATAGTGGGGATGCTTCAAAGATGGTGAAGATTTACAGAGTTTGGTGGAAGCCCACAGATTAAAGACCACAGAGGCTAATGTGAGCTAAAGTCCCCCCTTCAAGAGCATTTGTATTCTCAACTTTACTCTCCATGTCCTCTCCATGTATTCTCTTTCCTAGATCAGCAAAGACTATTTTGACTTCTTTCATCTTATCTCTTTTTTTCCTGGGTCAGATCACAGAAAGCTATGAGCTACATCTGTTTATCTCACAGAGAGGAGTGCTAAAACAGTAGAATACTGTGTTGCTGCCTTACCACCTTACTACCATCAATGTGAGCCTTACATTTTTTTTTATATTAACAGAAAGTTTAATTAACAAATATTCTGGAAAAAGAAAGAAAAAGTAAATTGAACACAGTCCCTGTATAACGCACAGTGAAATATCTCTATTTTGCACTAGAAAGTAAGTACATCCCAGTTCATGAGAAGGGAAAGAACAGGACTTGATACAACCTTGTGCCAGAAATAAATATTGCGTTATTATTCCTGTCATTGAAAATATCAATGATAATGCATTCACTATTGATCTTTCTTAGTGGGACTCCAGCTCTGACTCATTGTTCATCTTAAATGTCTCAGTGAATTTTAAGAGCTGTCAACATTTGCCCATTACAGTCTTTTGCATACCCACTCTCCTTACAATATTAGATACCTATAAACTACCACTCATATGGGCTAATAGTGAAGCAAGTCTGATATACAATATAAACTAAAAATTCGGATTTATTGTATTTTTTGAGATGTGTATCAAGAAACTTCAGAGTTCCAAAAGAGGACAAATTATTTATAGTGAAAGAACTACCTTTGGAGAAACAAACAAATAAACAAACAAACAAAACCAACAGTGATTACAATTTCTAGGAGTCAAAGTTGAATTAATGTAAGTTCTGAATTCTGTTTCAACTGAACTCAATTTATATTAATTTGTTTGATATGCTATACAGATTTTCTCATAAAAAAATAAACTTTGTTTCATTCTTGTACACAAGTTCTCAAAAGCCTGGGCTTCTAATGTACATTTGCCAGTTTAACTACCTTCAGTTAATAACTGGAAGCATTCAATGCCAGGCTGGATGGGGCTGTGAGCAACCTGGTCTAGTGGGAGGTGTCCCTGCCCATAGCAGAGAGGTTGTACTAGATGATCTTAAAGATCTCTTACAACTCAAACCATTCTGTAACTCTGTAAGTCAATGCATAGTAAATGAAGTTTTCATCTTGTAAGTCATATGACCCATCTGAACTTTCCACTTAATATCAGAAGTTGCCACATGAACACATTCTACTGGAATTTTGATAGATCTATTTTTATTTTCAGGTTAACACTGAGCACATACCACACTAAGCTGTAGACAACGAAAGAGCAAATGGCACAGAGAGCAAAATGAGAGTCTTGGCAGCCTAGCTGTAACACAAGGGAAGCATTATCAACTTTGCACAGTGAAGTCAGACAGAATTAAGGACCTGGAACTCCAGGAAGCTTAGTGAGATGGTTGGGAGATCCCAGGAACTGATGCCAGACTGCAGTAACCACTAGTGGAGAACGTAAATCCAGGTGTCATATCCCTGAGAAATGCTAAAAATTTAAGGCTTTCTTTTAGTTTTTGTATGTGACCAATCCAACTCAACCTTTCAGATGATTTCCAGATCCTATGACTGGCTGCAATTTCAATGGGAGAAAGGGTCTAACAATAACTGAAAAGCAGTACTAAACATAAATATAAATATATGATGAAAAATATAAATACTTAAATATAAACAGATGATGAAATATAGGGCACTTACGATTTAATATTACACATGAAATAGAATATACTAGCTAGTATTGTAATAAAGTGAAACAATCCTGTCATTAAAATTGAAATTCTGGGCACCTGGACATTTTTTAAAAATCTGTGGATTTTCCCTGAATCTATATATGATTTGATTAAGAATAAAAATGTTGGAAACTGATTATGAGTTACTATGCATAGGGAATTTATTCTTATCTTTTCAGACTAATTTCAATTTGACATAATAGAAATGTAGAGACATTAGTTACAGTTAATTTGCATTCTATCCTTTAATAGGGAAAAGTTAAATAGAAGCCTTAAAGTAGGATGGTTTCCCTGCTGTTCTGTAGATAAGGTTAATAAATGAAGAAAGAGCAGCACAGGTGAAAGCATATAACCTACAGAAATAAATTAAGTAACATATCTAATTAGTGTAAAGTACTAATTGAAAATTGAACAACTGCTATTGTAACTTTGAATTTACCTTGTTTCTCAGTACGTTCCTAATCTAGAATATTATTTTTTTTCTGCACGGCTTTTTCTAATTATTTTTTATTTTTATGTTTTTTATTTTTTTTTTACAGAGCTAGCAAAGTTAAAAACCGTACCATATAATGGTAAAATTAAAACATATATATACACTTATAATCTGTGCAATTATGTGGAACTTCTTTTTACAATTGTTTAAAATTTGCTCAAGTGATACTTACGCAGGTAATTCACATTTGAGACTGTATCAACAATAGAAATTAAAGGTCAAAGCTACTGTTATTATGAGATTTTTTTTATATGTAAGTTTTATGTCACAACATTTATGAGTGTAACAGAGCTTATGATGTTACCATCCTTGGAAAAACTCCATGAAGTTAGGCATCTGAATCTGGTATCTGATGTATTGTTGTATCTTCTAGTTCCATCTAAATTGCATCAGCCACATCATAGCTAGCTTTCACCAAATACATAATCCAGGCATACTTGCAGACATACATCTGAGCTGAGTGCAGAAAAATATCAGTGGTGAATAACTGTGAAAACAAACATGGATTTCTGCATGTAAGAGCACACTGAAGCACTTGCATATCATGTGAAATATCCTCAGTGCCCTTATTCTGGCTTCTTCTCTTTCCAGTATCACCAGTACCGAGAAAATAGAGTGGTTTGGCAATTCTTGTTTGAAAGGTTCTGTTAGCCTGCTGAAAGGACTGATGGACCCATGGTAGAAATACATTTTATTTGAAAGTTTTGATAAACTATCTCAGATATAGACAAAATAAATACTGATACTTCCTGCAAATGAATTGGAATTGCAAAGAACCGCAGAACTGTGAGTGGAATATTAGTGTACTCTATTTCTCTCTACTTCCATCGTTTTTTCATCTTTTTATCCTCCAATTTTATGCCACACATATTCAAAAATCCCACTTTATTTAGCTAAAGTTAAGCTTGGCCTTTGAGGCAGACATTCACTATAACACACACATTCATTTAAAGTCCATTAGTAGGCCACCTTGGCTACAGGGATACAAAATGAGAAGACCAACTTGCCCACTGTGCTCTACTTCCCCAAAGTATTTTATTTACCTGGTACTTGTTTAACCAGGTGTCTGCTATCAGTTTCAGACAGTATTGTGTTTGTTAACCTGTCTTGGCAACACTTTGATTGTTGTCAGATCTGATCAAGGTCTTGGCCAGGTTGAAGTAGAAACCTGGGGGGATGAGGGGAATGTACTTCTACAGAACAAGCAGACCTTTATCTGACATAATAAAAAGAGAGACGAAAACAATATCCAATTGAGTGTGATTTTTTTTCCTGCAAATGGAGTATTCCAGATTTATGTTTGGTAACTTAATAACATTTTTCACTACTTTCTCACTGCAAAAATGAAGCAGAAGAAAATGTAGTTTGTCAGTTAAGCAGATAAGATTAAGGATCCAAGCAGAAAAAAATGAAATCCATGTTAATTCTGAAGTTCAGTTTAAGTACTAAGTTTACTAACCTCTTAATTTTCCTTTACCACTTGAAATTAGAAGTTATTAATGTAAAAATGCAGCTTTACAAACAAACAAACAAATTTTTGCAAAATACAATAAAGATGGTAGATGAAATATCGGATAAATAAGGATACTCTTGACAGCAGCTTTGCTGGTGGCTATAGAAGCTGCATGTAAAATTGATAGTTGTTATTACTGGTGTTTTGGAGAACTAAATTTCTATTCCACATAAGGAAGTAACAGTTATGATATATTCTAGTGAAGGCATCAAATTAGTTAAAGAACTGAAAATTGGTTGAACTGAGGCAGAAAGTAAATTTCTCCAATGAGAAGAGAAATATTACTTTTTTTTGTTCTGTCCTTCCAAAAATTCCTTTTAAACCTTTTAGATCATGTCTTAGTGCTTATTATTTCCAAGGAAAATTGGTTCTCTGTTGCCAAGAGGAATAAAATATGCTAAAAATGTAAGATTTGCACTGTAATATATGGATTCTTCCCATACTAATCTAGCATTCTGAAAGCTAATTAAAAATAAAGCACCTACAGTTTCTGGTGTCACCAGTCAGCATAGTAGCAAAGTTTCAAGGGGATCCTGTCCCTCTGTAAATATTCCAGTAGAAAAACTTCACTTGTGTAACTCTGCCTTAATTCTTCTTTCTTGTGTAAAGGAGTTTGGGTAATAATCATGATGCATTTTTATAGATTTAGCAGAGCTTCTTCCATAGTCAGATGTTAGACATTAACTTTTAGTAGTAGCAGTAGTAGTTGTAGTAGTAGTAGTAGTAAAGAATTTAAGGGAATGATAGTGCTGGATTACTACAACTCATTTCCCTTTTTTGGAACTCTGTGGCAGCAGTAGCAGTTTGATGTTCAGTTCAAGCTGACTTTAGGCAGAATTCAGTATTCGAATTTTATAGATGTTCCAACTCAGAATCTTAGAGATTTTTGTTTGTTTCAAAGGGAAACTGCTGTGCAGCTTTACTATGTTTTGAGATCATTCTTTATTATTAAAGAGAATGTAACAGGATGGCCAACTTACTACATTCTGCTACTTAATTAAAGAGTATAGAAGTAGTTTCACCTTTTATATGCTAAAATCGAAATTCAGAGAAAGACATGATCTAAAGAAAATGGCAAAATACAAATTTTCATTTAAAGATGGGTTTTAGTTAGTATAAGCAATTCATACTGTATCTATCAAGTTTTTCCATACGGGGGACACTTAGTTTTTTATCACTTTTCTTGAAGGACCAGCAGATTCTCAGTCGGCCAGCACAAGCAATACTTCTGTGGTGAACTAGAAATGCAATAAGCAGCAACAGTATCATTTCAACTACATTCTCTATAAATTTCACGGTCAAATTTTAAACATTAATGTTCCAAAAAATAGAGCAGAAAATGGATGAATAGCTTCCATTTTCGGTTTGACTTTTAAGCATTCAGTAATAAGCTTAAAATAAAGAAAGAAAAATGTCTCATTTTCTATGTAGAAAGCACATAAAAGTGCTGAGAAATTGGCCTCTCTTGCCTACATTGACTCAGAAGTTAACAAGAAAAAAGAAAGAAACATTATATTAGCATATAATCATTTTTGCTCAATTTAAATTTTGCGACTTCCATCTATAAGTGAAGGTCGTTTGGGGAAATAAAAAGAAAAGTCTACATGAATGTATAGATAATCTTCTAAGTCTACTTTCTACTAAGATTCCAAAATTTTATAGTAGCATTTCCAGATGATTAACAGAATCATTTTGAACAATAAGACACATGACCCTCTCTCCTTGTTAACAAAATACAATTTTCTGTCAAAATGTAAGACTTATTTTACACGCAAGAGTTCAAACAAAACAACTTGACAAAATGCTTAATGCTGTGGTTATTTTTTGTATTTTTACTTTTAATTTTTTGCTTCATCAGATATATATAGAGTAATTTACAAAAGAAAAATACAAATATTTTCTCTTAACTCTCCAGTGGGCTAGATGAAAACTTAATTACTAATAAGCATTTTTTTCATTATCACTCTCCACTTATTTGGAATGGTCTTTTCAGATATGCACTCTCTTTTTAAATGTCATTAAATCTCTTAATTAATCTCTCACTATAAATAAATATTCTATAAATACACACATACACATACACACACACACACACACACTTAAGTACATTTACATATATGTATTGTATATATACATATGTAAATATGTAAATTTATATACATATATACATCTCTCTGTGTGTGTATAGATATACGTATATAAATTCTGTCTTTGCAAATTCTCTCCTTCAATTTATGTTGAGAATTATTCTCAAATAATTTTGTTTTTACTCAGTTTGAAACAAGGTGAAGATTATGCAAATGTTTTACTGTAACAACAGCTCAATAAGATTTACAGTAAAGCGTACCTGTCCTATGCCATAGTAAAAACAATCCTTTTGACTTTGAAGCATAACTTTAGATTATCTGTTTCTAAAATGCTTTCATCATTTTAGGATCACTTAATGTTATTGTAAAACATTTACTTTGAAAGCTGATTGCACTACAGAAATACATATTCAGGGACGGTTGGGGAGGGGGAGATACAAAACTTAATTCGCTGCCTTTTTGGCATTAGTGTATTCAGTAAGTTAATAGAAAAGCTATACTAATGGTACACTATAAATTGTTACATCTGCAATAAAGGAACTGATTTTCCATACTAATCTCTTGGGAGCTGTTCTGCAAATGTATTTCTATCTTAGGTACTGCTAAGTTCAATGAGGTACACTACAGAACTCACGCTTCAGTAAACTGGTGAAAGATGCTAAATGCAAGAACAGCATTAAAGTTATGTCTGGTGGCAGTATAAATGAAAGTCCTTTAGTATTCCCTTGTAACCCAGTCTGGAGTTTGTAACTCAACTGTGAAATGGACATTGGATTAAAGAAACCACTATACAAGTATGAAGAAAAATTGTTTTCCTGGGTTCATTGGAACTACCCCAATAGACTTTGTTGTTTTGTTTTTTAGTGAACACAAATGAAGTGCTTTGATTCTGGAAGGAGTAGGAAATATGTCATGTTCAATCCTCAGATTACCTATGTCTTGATAAATCCTGAAATAACATGCCAGTCCAGGTAAAAGCCTAGAAAATGTGTATTGTCTAGGGAAAATGATTTTTTAACTATGTCACAAGAATTAATATTAGTTTTTGTAAAACTATGTCTTGGAAATAGCTGTTCTCCTCTTCATTCTGGGAATGCAAAATGACAAACAATATTACATGGAGAGTAAACTGTACCGTTATATTGTTGAACACAGCAGCTGATGCTACACTACATGGACTGCTCTGAAAATATTACCTCTTATATATTTTCTTGGAAACTACAACCATTAGAAAGACTGCAGTAACATTATTTGATTGAGCAAATTCTCAGCTAAAAAACACTATGAAACCATTTTTCAACACAGTCACCACCATTATATACGCATTTTCACCAGCGATGAACAAGAGTCTGTGCACTATACTTGGAAAATCAGCACTAGCAATAGTGACCTACAGTTTCACAGCTGTTATGATGGAATCATTGCTATGAAAATACTGTCCACACAGTTCACCTTTCACCAGCTTGAACAGATGGAAGTCAGAAGGCACCAAATCCAGAGTCTACGTGGGTGTGGTAGGACAGCCCAGCCAAGACTGGTAGGAATTTGACATCATTGTGTTGCAAGAGAAAGCTTTTCTTCTCAGTTGCACTGTGTCTCACAGTTTCAATTTAGATGCTGCTTTTTGTGACTTATGTGAAGAGGAGTCTTGTTTTGGAGGGTGTATAACCTGTAGATTATAGTGACTAAGCCCACAGAAGAACGTGTGTGCTCTCTTGATTTCAGTGGGGTACAAGTTGGGTTGTCAGTCCTTTAAAATGGCTGGGGCCGACTCCAAGGTTGATGGGTTTTGGTGCTGGCAGTCTAGATGTAGGAGCATTCCAGGTTCTGTATTTTAAGATTTTTATCATGCAGTTAATGTGAAGATTCAGTTGCTTGAATATTCTACTAATTTTCATATATCATTGTGGGAATTCTAGAAATTTTAAAATTACTTCCAAAACAAATTAGTCTTAAGGATTCAGTGCAAATATTTCAGAATGTTATATTTATGTATGCAAAAGTGAATTATTAGACGTTTTTGTTACTATCTAGGGAGGTTAGCATAATTTTTTTTGTTTTGTTTTGGAGAAAGATAATAGTGTTCAATTAATGCATTGTTTTTGTTTTCTTAATCTCATTGAATACATTTCGTAAATAGATTAGTTGGTCCTTAATTTTGCTTGCTTTTTTCTAGATGATTACTTTTCTTTCAAATTTCATTGTCAGTAAGGCTGAAGAGAAATTCTAGCAGACTGTTAAAAAGAATTATTTAGCAAATACGAAAAAATAATCATCAAAATGAATTACTTATGCTTCTTCCCCCCCCCAAAAAAAAATAATTTCAAGCTTATGAAAATTATGAAACTGTAAAAAAGTGTATATTTATTAAATATTTTCCATTTTATGTGTTTCATTCATAATTGTTTTATTGATGTGCTTAATATTGAAATGCTTAGTATTTTTATGTGCATAGTTGCGTATAACTTTTACATTGTTCACAGAAGATAAGTACATCTTAAATTAAATTTTAGAAGTCAAACATAAGGGGGAAATCCTTATTTCCTTATTCAAGTATTTCTTTCTTAAAATGAAAATGTTTTCAGGAGAAATGTGGCTTTTAGATTTCAGTACTGTACAATTTCAAGTACATCCATTGCTGTCAACACACTATTGTTATGATAGAAAATAAAACCCATCATATTTTTTACTCTAAAAACCTGAGTGGAAATGGCATATAACAATGAAGTATCCATAGCTTTGCCAGATAAAAGAACCTTTGTGACTCTTGCAGCATGCAGTAAAAAGAATTACAGTCAATTGAAAAAAAAATGCAATTAGAGAAAAGCATTAAGGTTTTTTGAAACTACCTACCACATAATTTTTCATTGTATGATTTTGAGAAAAGACGCTGGACTGTTTGTAGGTAAAAAATAGAAAGAATGATCACGTGCCAGAAAATCTGTTCTTAAAAACAAACAATTTACTAGATAATGAGATGTGATCATAGAATCATAAATCCTTAGAGTTGGAAGGGACATTTGAAGGCCATCTAGTCCAATAACTCTGCAATGAAGAGGGACACAACAATGTACCCAGGGCCTGATCCAGCCTCACCCCTTCTCTGGACACATTCCAACAGCTCCACATCTCTCTTGTACTGAACACTCCACATCTGGATGCAGGACTCCAGGTGAGGCCTCACTAGCACAGAATAGAGAAGCAGGGTCACCTCTGTGAACTTGCTGGCCACACTTCTTTGGATGCAGCCTGGGATATAGATGGCTTTCTGGGCTGTAAGAGCAAATTGCTGGCTCATGTCCAGCTTGCTATCCACTAGTAATCTCAGGTCTTTTTCAGCAGGACTGTGCCCAATCCTTTCATCCTCCAGCTTATATTGGTAAAGAAGATTGCCTTGACCCAGATGCAAGATCTTGCATTGGATTTGTTTAACTTTATGAGGCTCTCCCAGGCCCACTGCTCAAGCCTGTTTTTGAGCCTTCTGAATGACATCCAATCCTGGTGTATTGATTTGCTGAGGGTGCACTCGACCTTGTTGTCAATGTCTTGATGAAAATATTAAAGAGTCCGTGGGGGACACCATACACCACCAATCTCCATCCAGACACTGAGCCACTGACCACCACTCTCTGGATTTGGTCCTGCAGCCAGCCCTTCATCCATTGAACAGTCCACGAATCAAATCCATATCTTTCCAGTATGGAGGGAAGGATGTTGTGGGGTACCATATCAAAGGCCTTAATGAAATCAAGGTAGGTGACATGCGTGGCTTTTCCTTTGTTCACTGATGCAGTGTCAGTAGTTCTCAGGGTCATCCTATTTACTGTTTCTAAATTGGGTGTGATGCTGCCTTTTTTCGGTCATGAGGGACTTATCTTGATTGCCTTGACTTCTCTAATATTATAGAGAGTGGCTTGGCAACCACATCAGACAATTCCCTCAGGACTCTAGGATGTATCTCATCAAGGCTCATAGACTTACGAATGTTCATGTTCCTCAGGCAGTTATGAATCTGATCTTCACCTACAGTGGGAGAGATGTTGCTTATCCAGTTCCATCATACCAAACTGAATGTTTGAGGGCTGTGTGGAGAACAGTTATTAGGGAAGACCAAGGCAAAATGTTAAGTAACTCAACCTTCTCCTTGTTACCAGCCTGCCTGTGTCAGTCCCTATGGGGGGCACTCCATCCTGCACTTTCCTTTTCTGGTTGAGGTACCTATAGATGCCTTTCTTGTTCTTTCTGGCGTCTCCACGTATGATCCATAATTATTTATGGTCTCAGACTATACCATTCTGAGATTTGTTGCATTCCATGAAATTGAGAGAAAACATCTTCCTCTGTTACTATCTAATTGTCAAAGGCAAAATGTTTATTGTAAACAAACTACACATGAAACATTTCTTACTACCTTAATGGGAATGCTCTGTACACTTCTGGGTCAAAAAAAAAAAAAAAAAAAAGAGGAAGCAGGCTGTGTTTATAAATTTGCATGGTGAAATGATACCAGATGTTTAGTATTTTGTAACTGAATGCATTAAGGAATTCCTTTAACACTCCAATAATATACATATTGCAGCACAGGAATCTTCTGTATGACAAAATGCATGCAGAATACCATTAAATCATTATCAGAAATCAGCCTCTTCCCAATACCATCTTAATAAACCTGTTTTAATTTGCTTAAAACTACTTTTTTCCCTTATGTACTTTGATCAATGAGACGATGGGGATTGTAAATTTGCACAGTGTCCACACTGTTAAATAACTAAAATGGTTACAATGGATGAGAGCTGCATTAATTAGAGCAAGACATATTTACAAGGAATACTTCAGCACTGTATGGGAACTGCTGAATCTCGGACTGAACCACTAACTGATCACTTGATGCAAGCTCTAAGTCAGCTGAGGGAGCACAGGTGAGGACAATTCACCTGTGTGGCCAGAAGGGGTGGAGTCTGACTCCACCTCTCCTAGACTCCGTTTAAGGGCTGACCACCCCATATGAAGAACAACTTCATCTCTTCCCTTTTCTATTTTTCTTAAAGGTCGTGTGTGTTCCTAAGCACAGGAGTTTTCCCACAAAATTTCTGTGATTCCTATGTCATCACAACTCAAAATGGAGCAGGGAGCTCCAGTGGATCATGAATATGCAAGCACCGCAACTTTGGACATTGCTCCTCTAGTCCACTAATTTAAAGCATAGTTCAGACTTATCACAAAAATGATCATACCTCTTCCAGTAGATGGATAACATTTCTCCCCATGGGCTGTATTCATCAAAGAATGACTGTCTGCTCGTAGAAACTAAAGCTTTGGCAATGCCATTCACAAAGCTGGTGTTTCTATTAGTAAATGGGTACTAAACTCTCTGCTAAACAAATCATTACTTGAAGGAAAAAAGAACTGTGGTTATACTGAACACATGCCTTGAGTACTTCATGTTTTCTAAAATTCATTATACTATCATGTAGATGCTATTTCATTCATTGGTGCCTCTCGGCTTTTAATGGGAAAAACAAATAAACAAACAAACAAAACCTTAGAAATTATCATTTTGTTTCAGTACAAAGCAAAGATGTGGGATGCAAAGTATCTAGCATCAAGAGTATGCATTTGTGTCTGGTTCACACAGTTTAGATGGGGACTGAAAGGATGTGTATCTTTTTTAAAAAAATCTATGCTTCTAACTTTGTGATCTCAAGGGTATCATGCCTTTTATATCAACCTTCTTATTTCCAATAATAGGGAAAACAAAATAATATTCATTCAGAGTCTTTTTTTGAGTTTGTTTTTGTTGAGAAAAGTAACTTTCCTTTTTTTTTTTTTTTTTACTTTTTTTAAATTTCTACTTCTCAAAATGTTTGTGGAAAATTGTCATGACAGATGGTACATGCACATTTACTGGAGTTTGGGGCCTGGTTTTTCTAGAGTTTGAGGGAGTAAGGGAAGGAGGAGAAGCAGGAAAAGGATATGCTCACACTGTCTATGGCAATAATAGAAAGAGTTCCTTATAAATGGTCTGAAATATTTGCTGCCCATTGTCACTGAGTTAAGAGCTCTTTTCCCATTGCTGACAGGTCGTGTGGGAGTTCTTGTATGCTGATATGCTCCATCTCCCAGTCACATGCAAACAACTGCCACCTCAAAAAAAAAACACCTAAGAAGCTTGCAATCCATCAAACATTTATATTTAGGAACATATTTTAAAGTTGAGAAACATCTTTATGTTCTCTGGATTAGCCTTCCAAATAAATGCAGGCTATGAAAAGACTTTGGAGTGGTTATTTATCCATTGCAGTTCACGACAGTCACTTACATCTGATTTATCCATCAATAAATTATATGAGCAGATCAGACATACCGCATTTGTTAATAACAAGTCCTCTACCAAGCATCTTCATCCCAGTTCATGTTTTGTGGTTGTTTTTTTTTTTTTGTAGTTTTTGTTTTTTGCAGAACTCCACTAATTTTTGTCTGACTCTTTTCACTTTTGTGCAATGCTAAATGAACATTAGAAGTGTATTTACTGAAGCTAAGTATCCACTTCATTAAAAGTGGAAGTAGACATATAGATACTGGAGCCAGCAATTTGCTCTGTAAGTTCCTGTTTGCTCTGGGGACAAACTGTAAACAGTACTAGTAGTTAACTTCAATTTAGAGATAATTAACAAACAAACAACAACAATAAAAAGGTGAAGATGTCTATAAGAAAAAATACTAAGTTTCAGGACTCAGAATGGGCATTAATTCAATACCTTTATTAAGACTCTGCTATTGTGATACCCCATCTGGAGTACTGCATTCTGTTCTGGAGCCGCCAGTACGAGAAGGACATGGAGCTGTTGGAGCAGGTCCAGAGGAGGGCCATGAAGATGATCAGAGGACTGGAGCATCTCCCCTACAGGGACAGGCTGAGAGAACTGGGATTTTTCAGCCTGGAGAAGAGAAAGCTCTAGTGGGACCTTATAGCAGCCTTCCTTGTGGAGACCTGCATGAAAGCCGGGGAGGGACATTTTATAAGGGCATGTAGCAACAAGACAAGAGGAAATGGCTTTAAACCTGAAGAACATAGATTTAGACTACATATTAGGAAAAAATTCTTTACTGTTTGGCTGCTGAGACACTGGATCGGGCTTCCCAGGGAGGTTGTGGATGCTCTCACCCTGGAAGCATTAAAGGCCAGGCTGGATGGGGCTTTGTGCAACCTGTCTAGTGGGAGATGTCCCTGACTATAGCAGGGAGTTGGGAGTTAACAAACATCCCTTCCAACTCAAACCATTCTATGATTCAGATTCAGGAATTGCTTTGCATAGGTCTATACCACGTGATCAAAGGAAATGCTCCTCCTTCCTAATATAAGGTGCAAAAGAGTACATGGACCTGCAACTAATAGCGATTATAGAAATATAATGTATGTATGTATGAAGTATATATATTTCATATACACTTTAATTTTTTTTTAACTATTTTTTACCAAGAAGTAAATTAGAGTTTCTAGGCCCCCATAAAACTGGCATAGACGTTAGCTGGTATTCATTTTCTGTATTTGACTTTCAAAAAGAATGTGAATCTGATGCTTTTTCCTTCTACTCAGGCTGCAGAATCCATTTAATAGTAGACAGATACTAAAGAGTTTAGTTTGGCAGGAATAATAATGACTCGACATGTAGTACATGCACTGTTATGTCAGTCTATACTGTCAGAACTAGAAGTGTTTGGATATCTTTACACAGTACTATAAGGTACACTCCATCTACCATTTCTGATATGAAGGTATTGGAGTACACCCACACCATACTGCAAGATGCACTTTGGATATTGGCTCAGTCCTATTACAAAAGCAAACAAAACAGAACAACAACAACTGAAAATCAAATAAATGAATAGTGAGAGTGAAATATTTTTGTTTTTGATTCTTATGGTCCCAACACTCTGATGTGTTCTGACTGCACCTCACAGAAACCTGTAACAGCCTATATATGGCTTCAAGTTGTGCCAGAGGAGATTCAAGTTGGATGGAAGGAAAAATTTACTCTGAAAGAGTAGTCAGGAGCTGGAAGGGGCTGCCCAGTGAAGTGGTTTAGTCACCATCCCTGGAGATATTCAAGAACCATTTAGATGTTGTACTAGGGGACATGGTTTAGCGGGGAAACATTAGTGGTAGGTGGACAGCTGGGCTGGATGATCTTGGAGGTTTTTTCCAACTTTGGTGATTCTATGAATGGAGCTAGGGTGCAAGCTAGGATATTCTGAGCATAAAACCAAGGAAGAAGAAAAAACGGGTTATGGAAAGTATCCTTATGAAGATCTCCAAACAAAATATTCTCATTTGCTATTCTTATACATTATCAAGTACTATTACGGTACTAAAAAAATGAGTATAGCAATATTAAAAATAACATTTGGGAATTTTGTTGTCTGTATTCATATGCATCCAGCTTGAACATTCTCCCTGAATACTCTAGGAACAAACATTCTTTATCTCAAAAGAAGAGCTTAAAACTTAATTTGAAAGTACAGATACTACATTTGAAGAATGCTGAAGACAAATAGAACATTTACATGGACCAGATGTGAAAATTAGACATAAAATCAAAACTACTGGTGTAGGAAATTAAAGTAAATTAAAAATACATATGTAGCAGATCTTAGTTCCCTTTCAAGCTGTAATGACTATAAAAATGGTAATTTTGTTCCACTTTTCCACAGAAATATATATTTTATTTCAGTGATAGCTACAAGATTGGGTTTTATGAAATGTACAACTGAAACCGTTTTTCAAAGCCTCTAAGCAGAACATAATTCTATTGTATAGTTTTAGATTCCTCACTCAATTTACTAGGCAGACTGTAAAGACAACAGGACCAACACAATGAAAAGGTGATACAAAGAAAGAAAAAAACTGAATGTTCACTCATCTGCAAGAATCTAGGCTCTTAGGAAAAAAACCACAAAGGAGGGATCTCCAACAAGAGAACCTTCCTCAGTGGCAGTCAACCTTTCAATGAGGGCTAGGAGTGAATTGCCTTTGCCTGTGCCCCCAGGGCTGACTGGGCCTTTTCTCCAGGTGCTCAATCAGTGGTTTAGGCCATGTTTCAGCCATTGCGATACACAGACTTCAAGCCAAACACTACAGACTTTTGTAATTAGAGAATATATACTTTTTTCTTCATAGTCTAATAACATAGAATTAATTTAATCTTTTTTTTTTTTTAAACAAGAAAAATATGCTTTTTTGGGCTAATAACTATCATGGAAAATGTCAGCATAAAATGCAGTAAGTAGTTACAATGCAGAAACATTGAAATTTGAACTGTTTAAGTGTACAAATATTATAGGCAGACAATCAATTTGCATTTAATTTTGGAATTTTATTGGAAATAATATAAAATAGTAATTAAACAGCAAGCATTATTTTATTGATAAAATATAATTAATTCTAATAAAGGAATTTCTTGACAGCCTTACAGATTATTTTTCATCCTACCGATCTGTGTCCTGAGTCTTTTTCAGGTATCTTTTTTAATTTGATAGTTTTTCTAACCTGCAAATTCATTCTAACCATTATTTATTACTGGGAAAAAAAAAGGAAAAAAAATTGAGGATTATAAAACACATATGGCAGTGGGTATCAGTATTTGGATGACGTAAATGTAAGCAATTCCTTTCCCATTCCATCAGGCAGCACAAATATTTTATCATTTTGTACACAGTGCTTCTCATGTAAATTCAACAAAGTTCACATACGCATCATTTTATGTGATTATTTTCATCTTCCAAATTTTCCAAGTGCTTTGTTGATTTTGTTTCCTGAAAAGAATCTCTGAGGAGGTGATCTACTGCAAAAGAAGCAGTGATGCTGAATTTCTATCAGGTAAGAAGAAATTTGTATTCTTAATTTGAACACAGAAAAGAAGGTGGTTAAATTAGAAAGCAACAGAAAATATTGCTAAAATATCCAATTAATAAAGTCAAACTTTGCATGTAAATAATTTTCAACTGAGGAATTAACCACGATGTTTAAAGGAACAAATTAATTTTAGGAGGAATGCTTTAAAAAATAAAAAAAAGCCTGTAGCCATCCATGATGGCAAAAGTGAATAGAGTCTTGCTTATTTCTGTATTTATATACATTTCTTTACTTGATTACGTTTTTAATGGTGCATGCTTGAGAAGCCTCCACAGACCAAAGGAAAATATGTCTGCTTTTTAGGGAAGGTGAGAATTTCAGACTTTAAAAGGATAGCAAATTTTTTTTAAAAAGCAAGTACTTTTCTTTTTACTGATAAGTAATTTTTATAATATCAAGTGGTGTTTCAAGAAGGTATACTGGATTAGTGTTGTCTATCTCCACAACAGTATCCATTAATTCTTATGACAGCTTACAGAAATAACTCTCTTTCCCATATTATAAACAGTTTATCTCAAATTAGAAAACTACCCTGTTACTTAACAGCTAATTTAAAATCAGCAATTTTATAGTCTCTGTCTGGATAACGGATTAATTTTGTACAATTTTCAGCACCTTTTCTGCCAGAGAAAGAAGGTAAATAGAACAAAGATAGATTATATACACACATACTCAATTGTAATAACTCATCCTTCTGAACAAACCAACCCCAAGTGAAGACTAATCTTTTCAAATGCTAATCATAAAACATTTCTAAGGACTGACAACAGCATAACACCAATCCATTTGTACAACAAACACAGTAAAATACATAAAAACATTCTAATGACAAACTTAGTTTCTATCATCGTCAAAAGAATAAGAAGCAAGATATTACTTGCTGAATCCTTATATTACTAACACAGTGTTACAGTGAACCAAAGTTGTGTTTTAATACATAAGTCATGTAGAAAAATGGACAGTGTCCTCAATCTCTATGTTAGAGATTGTATTTGCTAAAAATGTGAGATCCTTCTTCAAGAAAGAAGGTTGAGCAGTCAAAATAATAATTTTTTTTGGAAGGACATAAAAAGCTGAATCAGAAAACAACCAGTTTAAGCCTGTACTACTTCAGTCTTTTCAATTTTCCTTATTGAGTTTGAACAAAATACTGGAGAAGTTTGATTTTAGTTTTATCTAAGATGTGTCAGACATTTAATTTTCTGACTCTTCCATTTCTCCAGGAATACTTTCTGGCTGAACATTCATGCTCCTAAAAGCAGCCTTCACTCCAAATGTCCTGAGCATCAGGACAGCAGGACTTGATAGTATTCATTACAGTGTCTTCCATCCAGCTCTCACACTCACATTTTTCTATAAAAGACAAGTTTATTTCTAAAAGAGAAGTGGAAGAGAAGAGTTAAGATGAGAAGGAACTGGAATGTATTCCAGTAATGAGACCTGGGAAGACAGTAAAACCATAATATATTTGATTTTTTTTTTTTAAACCAAGACAGAATGAGAGAATTAAGCACTAAATTCTTTCACGCAAGGTTGATTTAAAAAAAAAATCAATTTTTATTGAAGCCATACAGAAATCATATTTCCTAGGTGATGACAATAAGAGAAGAGCAGAGCCAAACATCTGAGAACATGGAACCTCATCTTGTCATTTTATTAGTAAAACAAACTCTCTTCAGTACACATCCACTGAGGACATATTTTGTATTTTCTAAGTATGTTCTCATGTTCTTACAGTTAAGGCTTATTCCCTCAACCAGACAGAAAATAATTTTTATTTTAGAACAAAGACAGAACTAATTTCTGTGTTTCACAGTTTTTCATTCACAAACTGTTGGACTCTGAGCATTCACCTGTGGAGCATCTTCCTGCATCTCAGGACATGAAACCCTAATCGACTGAAACCAGCAGATTTGTGTATGGTGTCAATGGTAAACCCATGTCCAGGGAACATTTTCAACAGTGACAGCTCAGCAAAATAAATAAACAACCCAATCCACACAAAAAGATATTCTGTATTCTTTTACAGTAAGAATGAAAAAAATGTACACATGCCTACCACACTTTAATTTTAGGTATAGAGATATCTTTCACTGACTGCACTAGAACTCCACAGGCATTCTTCATACTTAGGTAGAAACAATTGACTAGCCTCTGAAGAATCTATTAAGTTAGATAATAAAATAAGCCAGGTTCTTGAATAGACTCTGTAGCTTTCCTCAAGTACTAAAAAAAAAAAAAAAAAAAAAAAAAAAAAAAAAAAATAGTTTTAGCAATGTGGTTTTAACTGTTTCACTGTTTAAATGTGTTTAACACATTTCATCTGTCCATGTCATCAGCACATAAAATTTTCACGAAAGCAAAAATAATGCAGAAATACCTATACAAATACTTAGCTTCTCTTGAGCCTCAGTGCAATATTATTTCTTGAACCACTAATAGCCAGACAACTGACAGAAGGCAAGAAATGCTTATTCGTAGTTATTTGACAGGTAGGCTCTACTTCACTGAAAGTCTTGTAACAAGAATCTGTTTAAAGTTGTAACAGGTGCCAAATGACTGCATTTAGAATGTCATCAGAGTAAGTAACAGTGATTTTAAACCTTCTCAATCCAGAAAACTTAATGCTTCCAATGGTTTACACCATATGCTATCATCAACATTTTTCCAGTTAAGTATAAACAGACTTTGTTCTAAATAAGCAAACAAAAACTGAGAACCACCTAAGCTATGGAATCACCCAATGAAGAAATGAGTGAGCAAATTCACCGCCTAAGTTCTGCTTTGAAGAAAGATGCTAAAACAATCTGTCATTTCTGATCAGGCTTCTTCTTTTTTTTAAGCTAGGAACTCATTTTTTGGGGCCCCTTGTGGCATTAACACAGAGCTAGCTTAGTTGATTTTCTCGGTACTTAGAATATCTGTCCTGAGTAACTCACAAAAGATGTTCATTTTGCTTGAGCAAATACTGCCAATAGTACTGTTTAAAATTTTAAAATAATCCCATGAATTGTGTTTACTGTTTTAAGATAATCTTTGGAAAATGTGCTCTTGTGATGTATATACACTAAGAAAAAATAATGCCATGAATAACAGGGAGTTCTCTTCATCCAGCTTCTGATTTTAACAATTCTTAGTACAAAATTATTCAATGTATTTGAATAGCTAAGAACATGATGGATACTTTAATCAGTGCCAACTGCAAATAGCCCAAGGTCTACTGGGCCAAGGAGTGCTAGACAGGCGCATTTTTATTTGTCTGCCCTTCCATGGAGCTATAAATGATTTTTTAATTTACTTCCCCTTTTAAGTAGTTTCTTTTCTAATTAATTTGGCCATACCCACATTAGAGTGACCAGAAAAATGTATTTGAATTGGCAGAGCTCTGCAAAATCTGTGCTTGCAACAGTTTTGCAGCTCTGATTTAAATTTCATCCATTAGCTAACCAGTCAAGCAGAAGTTTAAATTGCCAGCCTCTAACTTATTTATTTATTTTTACACAAGACTAGTGGTTAACCAAATTTAAAGTCCAGTGACTGGTAGTATGATATATGCTAGAACAACTATGAAAGAGATGGAGGAAAATCAGAAATAACTAAAGTAAATGAGAAGATAAACTATTAACACTGGAAAAGTATTTTTTTCTTAATATGACCTAATTCAGTGTTATTAGCTGTCTATCTAAAAAGAAACATTTGATATCTAAACAGCTATTAAAACAAATTGCTCATTAATTTGCCAAACACTGGCAGCCCTTTTCTTGAAAGGATATTTTCAAGCTATATAGCATGAGACAGATACCTTATTTTTATTTCAGAGACCCAACTGGGTGAGGGCATCTATGCAGATGAAAAGTTTCATGTGAATAAGAACACAGGTCAGAGCTTGCACCAGAAAAGATAATTGAACTAAGTTGCTTAGGAATATTCTCAGGAGATAGCTTCTGCTTTCTGTTCTCTTGAAAACAATTTTGACTGTCTAGTCAGAGGAAGAAAAACCTTTTCTGAAGTTGAGACATTTATTTTTGTTTGTTTGTTTGATCTAGGTGTGTCAGTTGTGTTTTTGCTTGCTTGTGTTTGTACTCCACATTATAAAGTTTTTATTATGTATACACTGATGAAAGACTTTAATTCTGATGGCTTGAGCTAAGTATTTCTCAAGGTGGGTGAACCAGTACTTATCACAAATGGAGACTGTACCAACTCGTACTAAGATGTTTGTTCAATTTAAATGGAACTAATAAAAACAGTGTGAACCAAATTAGACTCACATACTGATTCTGTTTGATATCAATGGTGCTAGGTGGACAAGATCTTAACTTGCTAATGTAGAAAGAAAACAACATCTATTTTTAATTTTGAACACAAAATGAGACATTTTCTGCACTTCAGGTAAGCACCAGATTTCATTACTTAAAGATATCTCAAAAATCAAAGAACTTTGATTCAAGTTCATGTTGATGCTGTACAATAGGTTTAGAAAACTTTGCAGTGTTATCAGGAAAGACAGTACCATGACATATTATTTCTCCTCTTCTACCATGTGCAAATCTTTTTTTTTTTTTTTTTTTTTTTTTGTGTGCATGTGTGTGTGTTGTTTTTCTGTCTAAATATGAGCTGGAAATGTTCATCTGTGCTGAAGTATTGGATATAATCACAAATTTCTCAAGATTTAGTTTGGAAGTGAATGATATGAAGATTAAGCGTATTGTTTCATTTTTACACCAATGCTGTTTGCCACTGTCACCTTGATTAATTTCACGCTGAAATGCTACACCACTTACTAGCCTGAGGTTCATAGAATTTGTTTTCTACATCCTGCTAAGCTATCTAACCTAAGGTTGGAAGCTCTTGTCTTTGATTATATGGAAGTTCTTCCTCAAGTGCTTAGTGATCATGCAGAAAATTATTATTCAAAAGTGAATGATTGTCATCATACTGGCTACAGTAATATTTGCAGATTTAGCATCTGACTAAGATGATTCCTCAGCTATAGATGTCAAAAGAGAGCTAATTAAAGAGAGCACTTTCTGCAAAGGCTCATTTCATTGTAAAAAGAAGACATTGTAATTAGACTGCCATTTTAGGGATAAATGTAGGAATGACAACTTACCACCCTTGGCTTGGCAGAGAGTAGGAGGAAGATTTTTCACATAATCATGGCCCCAGTGTTCCTCACCAGCTGCAAGAGACCTGAAGTATCTCAGCTTCTTCTGGAAGAGTGGATCACGGTGGAAGCTTTATATTTATTCTCCTTTATTAAATTCACTGTCACTGAAAAAGAATATAGTAAATATAGACAGTAATTAGAAAGTTCACTGACCAACCCAGGAGTCATCAGTGATTTTACATGATTTAAGAAGATGTGTTTGGGATTGGGAGCTGATTGAAATATTTGTAAACTAAATTGAACTAACGTACAAGACTAATGGGATTTGACATGATCCATATCAACACAGACTACGTGCCATCTTGTGTCTCTTCTTGCACTATACATTTTATTGTACATTAGAGGGAATGTATAGATAGGTTTTCTCAGTCTTGATTTTTGTTTGTATAGATACTATAGTCTGATTTGTTATTATCTTTGTCTGGATTAGAATTTCTAATGCTGAATCTTGTAGTTTTCATCACCTTTTTTAAATTTATTTATTTATTTATTTATTAACATCTACTCGATTTATCCTGTACCCAAAAAACGCTGTTTTATCCATACACTGTTAGAGTTGAGAAGTTACCTAATTTTCACTGAAACTCTTTGAAAAAATATATATAAAAACTGCAAGGAAAGGATACATTTGCTTTAAAATAATTTTCTTATTTTATATACCCACTGAATTATTTTATTCAAATGTCAAATAATATATTAAATACTGTTCTAAACATTATCAGAAATGATGAGTATTTTTCAATATGTATTTTGTACTTGTCAAAAGGACCTGGTTTAAGAAACCATTTCCATCTTGTAAACCTGTATTTTTTTTACATATAGTTTAACTAATTGCATTCTTCATACACCCATCTTTTCATTCTAACTTTACTATTTAGGAGTGACAGATTTGAAAAGCTCAATCATACAGAAGACGAGAGGCATTAGATACTCAAATTAGGTAGACTGTTTATAAGGAATACTAAATATTGCTTGCTTAATACATTTTTTATCATGAACAATAGAACTAAAATGCCTATGAAAAAAATATGGTTTTTTTTCTCAGCTTCTGTCTCATTGTGTTTTTTGTACTTTGCTAAAGGCAATACACTCACTCAAAACACTCATGTGATAGTATGTCTTCCATACAAGACTGACAACAGTGTTAAACAGAAAAAAAAATAAATACCATGATGAGGAAATTACATTATTTACTTTGTTCATAGTTGAAGTTTTAATTAATTAAATTCCATATATGAGTCTGAAATAATTTTTCTAAATCTGTATACATGTGTGTATAGATGCATGTGTATTTATACTCGTACACAAATATTTGTATGCAAACATGTATGAACTCATGTACATATTCCATGTGAGGGAGGTGAGAATAGAGTAATTGGCATAATCTCTTCTACACTTAAGCCCTGAAGAAAAATCTATTGCATTCTGATTCATTTTATGAAGTATCACAATGGCTTCTGGTATGTCAGAAAATTAAATTTCAACTGTGTATAATTAACTGCAGTTCAAACAGCCCATTGGAGGAATATATGTAGTTCCGTTTGATGGCAGGTAGGACACATTTCAACAAATTCAGTAGAGAATTAACCTAATGCATATTCATCTCTAATTAATTATAAGTATATTCAGACTTTTGCAGTGGCCTTCCAGACGGAGTACAAATGAAATATTTTAATATACTTCTTTCATCTTAGTTGCTGTATAAAACGGTAGACATAAAATCTAGCTAAGGTTTACTACTCAAAATAGAAGAAGGAACGAAACCTGAATTCCACTAGGTCAGAGAAAGTTTTTCTGTTGATTTCAATTGCTGAAAACATTGGCCCATGTGCATCCATTTTCTAATAGTCTTACCTTTCTTATGTTTAACATACACAAGGAATACAAGGAAGCATATTGCTAGAAAATTATGGTCTTAAGAAGGTCTGAGCTTCATAGGTGCAGATTCTGGAGGATCAGGCAGGGTTACAAGAGATACCTGTAAAACGGTGTATATTAGGAAGGACTTCTGGTTCCTGTCATTCAAAGCAGGGCTCACTTGAGGTTTATACTGTCATTCTCCAGGCCCTCACCAGTCAAGAAATGAAAAAAACCCAACTATTCAACAATGGAGATTCTGTCACCAGTGCAGAGCAGTTGCATACTTATGCATGCTTAAAATGAAAATACTTTTCCGTAATATCCAGATCCAGTTGAAATCCCACTACTTGAGAGTTGCATACCTCTCATCCTTCACTGATGTTGTTCCAAGCCTTACTTTGTTTTCTTTGTCATGCTCCTTTCTTTATGGTGATTAACATTTGTACTTGAGATTCTCTTCAACATTTTCTTCTGAGGATAAACAAAGCTCCCACAAAAGTTTACTCAGCACAAACATTCTTTACATTAGTGTTCTTCCACAAGGACTTTCATTTCCTTCTATCTCTTGCATTTTCAAACCAAAATGAACTTGGCAAGACGAAATTTGTGAATCTTCAATGATACCAACTGCTGAGGTGACAGATGTTCTGCTGAAGACAACTAATGTTATTGTTTGTTTGAGTGATAGCAAGTCTGTGCCAATACTTTTCAACTCCGCATAAATAAGATTATCCAAAGCCATTGAAAAAATCCAAAACCATTTAAAATTTCTTCTCAAATACATTTCTAGAAATATATCATAGTCTACACCAGATGTAACTATATTTTTAATACATTACATGAGGAATGAGTTTCACCTGAAGTTTTACTTTTCTATATAAGAATGTGTTTTAGATTGCTTTAAATTGGTTGAAAAAGCTACCTGTTTTGTGTGTGGCATATTTTGCTCCAAAGGGTTGCTACATAGCAGAGAAAAATGTCTTCCCAGGCACTCATCACAGTGACTTATGGATCCTTTTTAATCCAGTACTCCCTACAGTGCAATACTAATACTTGCACAGTATATTTCACCCTAACCCAAACTAACGGACTAGGACCCAAATTGATCAAGTAAGAGTAAAAGCAACACAAATAAGGGTTTGGATTTCAGATCCTATTGCTCATTAAAAATTTAAAGCAGAGAAAATCCAATATTCTTTTTCTTTGGAAAACTGTTTTCCTGTATTGACATTATGATTGTATCCTTTTTATTAACGTACATGCATCTAACATGAAACATGCATATGTATAAAATGTGATGGAGGGTGGGGGGGAGGGGAATTTATTCAAACAGTTTTCAAGACTGTGAAATACTCCCTTCCTCTCACAACTTCTGCAGTCCTGACAATGAATTCTGTCCACAAACTTTTGTGCTGAATCAGAACATAAATCTGAATGTTTTCCCTCTACTTTTATGAGTTTTTATGGCCAGAAATGATGTTGTGAAGAATTTATGAAGGTGAGATCTTCACTAACTGCAGGATTATTACCTTTTCTAGAGGAATAAATCCAGGCTACCTTAAAATATAGGTATAAAGTTCTTTTCATTGTTAGATTCAGCACTGACAGGCAGTGTCCCAGAGTCTTTATAACTGCTGAATGTTTCCAGGGTTGTAAAAGATGTTAGTCCAGGATAGAGATTAACAGAGCTCCTCAAACAGTCAGGCTGAATATCTACATGAACAGAAGCAGACTCACAATCAATCCTTTTCCAACTTAAAGCAGTGTAAGGAAAAAAAAGTGCATTACAGCACTCATCTATTTTATCTGGATTTTGTCACTAGTCTTGCAGATAAATCAGGTTCCAAATAAATATGGCACATCAATACTGTGTATCAGAAAAAGATAATGGGAAGTTACAAAATAATGTGAATTTACTTATTTCCCTTTGGACGTTTGGGAAGGAAGGGAGGGAGGAAGGGAGGAGGGGAGGGAGGGAGGGAGGAAAAGAAAGGGATATTTAATAAAATGATAGAGGAATTGCCTCTAGGATGTCTCTAAATTATTTTGAAGTATGCATTAATGGAACTGAGAACTGAATTAAGTACCTCATGTTCTGGAACCTGCCTTGTCTAATCTGCTGTTTTTCACTGTGGTGATCAGAGATTTAAAGGAGCTTAATGTAGTTACAAGAACCCTTGGAGATGCACATTATCTCTTACAAAAATTGATATAATTTGTAGATTAGAATAAAATGATTCAGCATCAGTGTGGGACTATCGAATTACAATTCTAAGTACTACTATTGCTCAGATGTTGGAGCAAGGAGATAAATATATAGTTATTCTCCCAGAGATTTTTGTAAACATTCTATCTTTACTGTTCAGTGGGAACTGGCCACATCTAAATATAAAAATGGCACTAAGTGTTGCTGTAAAGCTCGATGTGGAAGACAATTCACAACTACTGTAATTTTTCTAATCAATTCTGAAAATGTCTGTGTATACCCATCCAATTTTATGATGCTGAAAGTCAGTCTGTTAACAGCAGTCTTTTTTTCTTATCAAGATCAATATAAATTAATACTGCTTTGAATGAACAAATGTTCCTTGCACATAATGCAGAACCAAATACAACTTCTTCCAAATGAAAATTAAAGCTTATATTTCTGTTTGGTGTCACATACATGTACATGTGCATACAACCCAGTACTCACTGTGTGGAAATTCTTCTAAAACTGAAGCTTTTACTTGCTAAGCAAGAAATCTCAATAAAAAAAACTGTCAGTTTTTACCTTCAAATAATTAGCTGAATGCATCCAGTACACTAGTTTGTCATATTCCTTATTTATTATTTCAGCATTGGTAATTAGTTTCATTTAGAATTAAAGAATGTTATTACCTATTTTTCTTTGAGCTCTGACTAAGTGAACCTCTGAACTATATGTTAAATACAAACTATAAGATATTCTGAGATTTAAATGCAAGTGTTGATGTTAATAATAAATGTTGCTTAAAGTCAAGCTTAGGTTTATGAGCTTTGCTGGAGCTAGGGTCTTACAGAGCTAAACATTCCTCACCCATGAAACATATCCCATGAGAACATGATTATTTATAGTGTTTTTCCCTAAGGGTATATTTACTGGCTCAAAATAAAAGGACTCAGAGTACAACCAAGAATCTGTTCTAATGTGGAAGCTCAACAAGAAAATTGCATTTCAGCTTTAAAGCTGCCTGATCATCCCACTCAACATGGTTTTGTCAGAAGCTCTTGCCAATAATGTTACTCTTTCCTCCTGAGAGGCTTTAAAGGTGTGTGAGGTTACTCTGCCAGCTATATTCAATGTCAGGTGAAGATTTACCAGAGAACTTGAAAAGGCTTGAGCCTCCTTTGTGGTGTAGTCATTTATGTGAAGTAATTTGCTTCCATTCTATAAGGGGATTTGACATGGTAATAGCTAAATGACTACTTGTTTCCTGCTGGATGTTATTTCAGTAATTTTATAAGGAAATATTTCACAAGTACTGTATTATTTGTCATTTTAGCCCTGAAATTGCCTCTTGGAAAAGAGCAGAGTGAGTCTTGCTGTTGTGGAGAAAAACATGCTGCCTCAGATTTGTTAATTCTTAAATGAAGAATGCTGTAAATCATCTCTGAGCATTGGTTAATTAACAGGTAGCTGGCTGGCTGGGTTAACTGCATATAATAAGATGGACAGCAGGTTAACCCATGGGAGTGGATTTTGATTCTACCTTTACTAAAGCTTCTCTGTGTAATCTCTAGCAACTTTATATTTTTCTTACATTTCTTTATTTACAAACTGAATGGTAAAAGTGGTAAACGTACTTGACTTCCCTAAATCTTGTAGGCCAAATTAAGCTAAGCAATGTATGTTCAAACACTTCAAAAAAACAAGATGTGATTCTAAGGACAGATATTGCATCTTTTTATTACACAAGTATTTAATGTCAGTGCTTAAAAAATATTATTACTCACTGCTTAGGTAGGTGAGTCACATTCAACTGACTGAGGTGTAACCCATTTGAAATTTGGTCTTTTTGCAAAGGAACAAGGATGATCCATAACATTGTTGTGTTTCTGTAATAAAACTAGTTTTCTTTTTGTTATTATTTTTAGGTAATGTATGATCGATTATAAAAGAAGCATCGGTCTCTGAAATCTGGTCCCAAATAAAAATCTTGTGGGTTCTGGTAAACAGGCTGTCAGTGTTATCACGGTGTTTGAATAATTATTTGGATATTATATATATGTTTTCCTTCTTAGTCTTAGATTTTGACATTCACAGAATTATTGGAATTTGTCTGTGCACTGTAATTGTGAAGCACAAAAAAAGCTTTATTCTATTTCTGATTTTGTATCTTTTCCCTTGATATTACAGTCATCATAAGAAAGTTTTCTATATTTACTTAAAAACACAACTTTGCTTCTAGTTAGGAGCTTTTCAGTCTGTTACTTGAAATTAAAATTGGAATTTACATGGAGATAATAATATAAGAATGGAAATACAGTTTATGTTACACAATCAGTCTTAAATAAAAATAGATAAACTAGGATTTGGAGATGACAGGATGTTATAGTAATTAATGTTTAGTGTAACATAATTTAATTTCTTAAATTTCTAAAACAAGGAAGATATATAATTTCCTGAAGGAAGAAAGGTAATTTTTCTTTGATGCCACATGCTATTATATTTGGTATACTTTCTGTAGCATTTTGAGAATTAGGATTTTTAAAACAAGACTCTATCAAGAACAATTAGTACAATATCTAAACAGAAGTGCAAGATACTTTGTTGAGTTAATAGCATTCACAGTTCTGCAGCTCAGATATTTAAATATTTAATAGAGATAAAGGGTCGTATGGGTAGGACTTGAAATTGAGTCAAATAGGAACTCAGTATTGTATTTTGAGAGCCTGAGAAGTACTTCAGGCTACAGTCCCTGTTCTAATAAAAGTATATAAAACCTTTCTAAAACAATTAATTTTGATAACAAAAGGGCCTGAATTGGCTACAAGAATTTAGCAAAAGTTTTGTAATTTAACACACAGGGAGAGATTCTTGTGCTATACAATCGTTTCCTCTTTCCCAACCATTTCCAAGTTTTACATCTCCAGAAATTTGGAATTTTTGACAGGAGTTTTAAATCTTACTTTACATCCAGGGGAAGAAAACTATGGGATTTTGTATTTTAACTAAATTCAAGTGTAACCCCTGTATTATTATTATTTTTTTTACAACGCGAGTTCATTTTAATTCTTCTCAGTAAAGCTATTTTTATAGAAGCCCTTTAAAAACTAATAGTTTCAGATTGACTTTTATTGATGTTTCTGTAAAGCTCTTCTAATCTTTTTAATTTTTCACTTGTGATCATAGCTTAAAAAGTACAAAATGAGTTCTAATTGATGTCATCAGTCACTAGATAAAAAAGTCCATCTCTCCTTCTTTAGCTCAAATACACAGGCTTCTCAACATTTCATAATGAGTGCTGTCTTCAGTGCTTCACCTCTGCCTCTGATGATTTGACATTAATTCTATAATTATTCCACACATAAATAAAAAGCTTGGTATCCTTCTCAGTACTGAGAGATATTGTGGAAAATGTGCAGTGAGGATCTTTGAGATCTGTTGTTACTGAAAATGTTGTGTAGATATATTTTTAAAATACATCATATTAGTTTTCGCTGCGGTTTTACTTATTGTGAAAAATCTAATTATCTCTACCAGAATCATCTAGAAGGAACTTTAATTATTATCTTTTGCTTCAGAAGATACATGAAGTTGTGACCTTCTCCTTATCAGTTATTTTTCTCCAAGTCTTACTTGCCCTTTGTTCTCTTACAACCTCTCACTCTTATCAACGTTCACTTCTCACTCCTGCCCCTTACCATCTCATCTGTCCTAACTTAGATTTCTCAGCTGTTCGTTCACTATGGTCTAATCCTTTTTTATATCCCATAAATGTTCTTGTTCCTCCTTTCCCAGTTGCTTCACATACTCTTTTTATCTCTTGTGGATGATAAATGATCACTGAGCGCAATTTATCTGTGTAAAATACAAACAGCTGTCAACCTTTTCTGCTGAAATACTTTATGCCTCAGTTTTGAGGAAACCAGTTCTTAACTTGAAGTCCTCCTCATTCTTTCTTTCTCAGTGTTTTCAATCACAGTGCTGTTTAAATTTAAAGACACTTCTCGAAATCAATTAGTCAAAAATCATTCTCGAAGTAGAGTCAACTCTAAAATCACACCTGGCTGCTGTAGTCTTCGCCTTATGACCCTTTAAATAAACTATCTTGGCAGCCTTAATTGCTCTCATAAAGTGGATTTCTTTTTCTGTTTTCCTAATTTATATCTGTTTTCCTCACTTATATTTTTTGTTTGTTTGTTTTGTGTTTTAATTCATTGTCCTTTGTCTACACTTTCAGCAGAAACCATGACAGCAATAAAAGCCTATCTTTCCAGTAAGGCATAACAAGGCTGCTGTGAGGTACTTCTAACACTTAATTTCTCCTGTTCGAACAACCCTACCTCCTCATGCTACCTGCTTCAGTTTCTACTCAAAGTCTTGGAAGAGCAAAGGGGATGAAGATGGGGGACTTTAAATTTTGAACATCAGAAGAACAAAAGCCCACGAAAGTGTAGGAGATGATCCTCTATGTCTCTTGCTCCTCTGTTTGTCTTTCTTTCTTCTTCCTTCTCATGATGCATGTGAATTTGATTGAATCAGAAAATATCTTTTTATGCTCACTGAAATCTGTGGCAACCTTTCTAGTACGGCATTTACTGTACCTGAAAGTTTAATTACATTTGTCATGGCCCTGCCTAATCATTCTCTCTGCCTTCAGACACGTCCAAAATAATTTGTGCTAACACTAATTTCTTTTGTCTCCCTAAACATGGAAAAAACTATCAATTTTGAACTCAGAACATACTTCAGAAAATTCATTCTGCAGTGACCAAGGAAATAAGCTGCTCAAATTGATTGACGTGCTTCAAACAAAATGAAAATACGATCTAGGTTTCTTTTCTTTTTCCTCGTTTTAAGCTTATCACATTCATTTCTTAACCCTTAGGTAGAAATGATTATGCTGTAGTGTGAAGAACTCATTAAGTAGATCTTACTCTTTGATTATGTCACTGTTATTTGGGTTCTTTAAACTTTTTTGCATCTCTTTTTAAAATAACTTCCAGAACACCTTCAATATGACAAACAAAAAATAATTCTAATGTCTCACTTGGCAATTCTGAACAAATATAGCAAAAACATTCATTCCAAAATGGAAATAACCATTCTTAAACCATTAATTTCAGTAAACTGTCCGTTTATTAAAGATATTGTATATCTATGTTATGTGTTCACAAACTTAAATAACAGGTGTATCTGTGATTTTGAAAAGCTTTGAAAAGTTCATGAAAGCATCTAACATAAAAATGATTTTTTTCCAGTAGTTTTTCTCCCAGATTCAAAGTTGCTTCTATAATGCAAATAAATATTTCTCTTGCCAAAGGATGTCATGAAAAAAAAAATGTAAGTATAGAAATCAAAGAAAAAAAACTATTTTATTTTGTAGGAGTGTCTTTTGTTCATCATATGATCACATAATAAGACCTAAGTAATCTTGTAGTGCTAATCAATACATTTAGCTCTTTACTTTTCACAGTTCTGTAAGATGCAGTTCTAAAGTTGACAGCACAGTTCTTATTTTTAATTAATAAAAAAAGGACATTTTCATTTTACTGTTAAATTTCAAGTTAAAAATAAATAAATAAACAAAACCACAACTGAAAAACAGTCACATTTTAAAAAGACAGAAAATGCTTTGAGTCCTATCCTCAAACTTTTACATAACATGGATTAATGTTTTTGCAAATTTTGAAAATTCACCTATTCAGCTCAGCTAATGAGTGAAATGTTCTCAGACAGGAAAGAAAATTCCTACTGGAAACAAGCAAAGAAACAAAAAACTTATCAGTCCTACGATATATTTGAAGTAAGAGGTTATCAAGAGATTATGTAATTTTCCACTGCACTACTATGCAGTAATATTACATATAGGCAGAGGATTAAAAAAAGAAGACAGCTGAGAATGGAAAGAGTACCTTTTCTCAGATACGTAGCGTGAACACAACTCTCTTGAAATTCAGTGCACCTACTTGTTTCCAAATTTCATATGTAAACGTGTGCCCCACTTTATAAACTTGCTATAAATTTGGGTATAATTTATTCTACTGTTAACCAAAAGTTAGCTTTTATACAAAAGGTAATGATTATTCGAAAGATTAACTTCCCGTTTTCATCTGCAAATGATTTCTCTCATTAGTCTTTGCCGTGTACTTGAAACAAATATGAAAAGTTTGTAACTTTATAAATATCTGCTTTTTCTACATTCTTTAACCTTTCAGAATAGACAGAGTACCAGCATACCTAGAAACAGCACTGCCAAAAAATGTTTTCCAAGGTTGCCTTAGGAAACAAGGTTAAATCATCACTCAGTGGGGAGCCAATTGTATGTGCCACATTTGGCAGATCAGGGGGAAGGAAAGAGTCACAACTGGGGATCCAGTATGTCCTCAGATAGCTCTCCTTTCACACTGATGGTGAGTTAAGCTCTACCACAACACTTTCTCACTCCTCCACTTCAAAAGAACGAGGGAGATAATATGACAGAAAAGGCTCACGGACTGAGATAAGGACAGGGAGACCACTCACGAGTTACTCTCAAGGGCAAAGCAGACTCAGAATAAGGAAGATTATTGTAATTTATTGCCTACTGCTAACAGACTAGGGAGAACTAATAACAAACTTAAAATGTATTTTCCCCATCAACCCTCTCCCACCTTCTTCTCAAGTGGCACAGAGGTCTGGACAATGCAGTTGCTGTCTGTCTCTAACACTCTGCCACCATCCATGGTCAATCAGGTCTCTATGGGATCCCTGCTATGGGACATCATCCATCCTAGACTGATGTGTCCCAGACTGATGGGACGTCATCCATCCCAGATCATGTGTGGCTTTCCCAAAGGCTACAGCTCTTCAAGAACTGCTCCACCACACTGTAGCTCAGTCTGGGGCCTGTTTCTTCCCTTTTTTTCTCTCTTTTTTTTTTTTTTTTTCTTTTTTCCTTTTTAATTTATTTTTATTTTTTTCATCTCCTTTTCTCTCTCTCTCTTTTTTTTTTCCTTTCATCCTTTCCTACATTTCTTACTTTTCTTCTTCATTTCCACAAGTCACATTTTCCCAATTGCACACTCTTACTAGAAGTATTGGACATACCAGAATTTTTATCAGTTATTTCAAAAACTTTTGATATGATTTTCTTCTAGTGATGATTCATATAAGAAATGATCATATATGAAAATGGTGATTACTGTAACTGGCAGTTCTAGGTCTGTGGGAAATTTCTGTGGATAAATTATATTAATCTCAGCTGTCTTCCTCACTGCCTCTGAGAGCAGAGCCTGAGATTAGTGTCAATATTTTAATTGTGACTGTGACTGGAGAATACAAATGGCTGCACATGTCTCTTCATTTTGGTACTGTGGGTTTTAATTAGAAAACAAGCATGTGCCTCAAAGCAGGAGTTGTCATCAGAGATCACATGTAGCTTTCAAGCCCACTAGTATTAATCTTCTTTGCATATATTTGAGACTAAAAACATTTCTAATTAAACTCTTAAAGCCTCTTATCTTTGATGTCTGGCTGATGCTGTAGAGGAATATATATGTTCAGCAACGAGTAAAATTTTAATTCCCTATATAGTATGAAACAAGCTGATAACAAAACATTATTTTAATTAGGAAGCAATAGATTTTTTCATATTTGATCAAAGTACTTTGCATTTAATCCAAGCCAAGATGGAGAATACTCTTTCACTCTACTTATTGGTTAAATCACAGCCAAGTCTGCAGTTTACAAAAAACTGACAGATCAACTTTACAGGATGCAAATGTTAGCAAGATAATGTACGTAAAACATTTGGCAGCTGACGAACTTAGCAGAGTTGATTGAGTGTGGGGAAAAATGACATGTGTGGGGACGTAACAACTTGGTTTTCTTAATTTTCAGAAAAGTAGAGAAAAAGTGAATGTTAATTAGGAGGGGAAAATGTTATTTTTTATGTTTTTCTGGTAATAAGCTAGGTGCTTCAGGCCCATTGATAATCAGAGGTCCTTCAAGCTACAAGGCTTTGTTTCAATCTTGTATTGCAGAAAGAAATCAGGCACATTTCCACCTCTTATCACTATGGTCTTCACAGCTTTGCTTTCTGCAGAAGGAAAATTTACAAAGAGATTTTGAAGGGCTTTCAAGCTTTCTAGTCAGAGCTGAAAAGATGGAAGAGTGGGAGCTTACAGAAGTAATGTTTCTGAAGCCTAATGAAGGAAGACTGATGAAGTACATAGAGATAATAAATTCCCTCTCTGCTCAGTGAAAAATATGAACTTTTTCCCCCATCCTTCTACTCCGGTATGATAGATAATAGAAAAGTGCAGTGAGAAATAACTGTCTAACAGGTAAGAGAAAGAAAGGATATGTTCTTATCTCCTCCAAAGTGCCAAATTCCGTGCAAAGATATCAAAATACACAATCTAACCTAATAGATTCTATCTAATAGAAGACGGTTATGTCATTATTTGCTCTTAATTTACTTCCTACAGCAACATATGGAAGAGTTTTTACGTCCCCTGTTTTTCATGTTTTTCATGTTTCTGCACAGAAAGAGCTATTACACAAAAGCACAAATTGTCCATGTGAAAAATACACAACAGTGGCTTTTTGAGAATAAACACAGGTCAGTCAGAAAGTCTTTTTCTTTGAGTACCGTGGTATACCTATTCACCTATGTTATTTACACATGCTCTCACACATAATTCCACTAAAACATGTTCAAGACCTTCCTAAGAAAGGTTTCATCTTCTAAGGAAATGTGTTGTACGAGAAAAAATTCCAGTTTAATTTACTAGGTAAAGTCTATTGCTATGACTTACAAAAGAGCACTGACAAAAATGTATAAAATTCTAATTCTCTGCCTTTTGGATTCTTCAGTTGATGTGAACAATAGGCTTCCTTATTTTGCTTCTACATGGAGTATCTATATATTCACTTCTACTACTTATTGTAGGATTAGGCATATTTCTCCAGAAATAGTAAGTGAAAACAAAATTACACTTATTTTGCCAGACAACTTACTGTTCACTTTTCAGATTATTATTATTATTTTTTTGCATTACACTATTTCACTTCTTTAATAAATCTGAACACAAATAATTGTTGTTATTTGTAACTGCTGCAAATCATGCACATTTAAGTGATGTTAAGTTGAAGCCCTAAATAGATCCACGAACAAGTTCAGCTTGAGGCAAATAAGTCAATTTGCCTGTTAACCAGCAGCTTGATCTTCATTCTAGCAATGCTCTTTTCTTACAGGAAAAGGCATGAAGTTATCTGAGTTGACTGAGGACCCTCAGGTTGTGTGTTGGTGGTGTTAATCCACCCAATCCACAAAACTTTGGATAAAGCCTTGGAAGAAAGCCAATAAATATACAAACAACCAAAGTCTGTTGAGCTGCAGTAATAATTTCAGCATTGAAAGAGTCCTGAGACAAGAAAAGTAAAAGCAATAGCTGGCACAATAATAAATAATTGCAAACTCCGAGAAACTGCAGAGTTTCAGACTGCTCCATACTGTTTACTTTAGAACTGGCAAATTGATCTGAACCAAAAGAAAACAACAATGACAAAACAGAAACAAACAAACAACAACAACAACCAGAAACAAAAAACCTTGAGGATTTTCTGATGTGATGTCTCTTGTTGGTGGTAGTTCTACTATTTTTATTTATTTATTTATTTATTTATTTATTATATGGGAAAACTGTTCCTCGCGCAGAAGTTCAGTATAAGGTAGAGGGAATTTAACAGAAGAGTGTCTATTCAGACCTCAGTGTTTCTTTTAAAACACTATAGGAACAAAACTGAGGTAAAATGAATCAGATCAGACTTGTGGTAACATCCACATGCTTTTCTTGCAACAAGTGTTGTGGAATAAACTGCTTAATGCTGTAAACCCAACCGTAACTAATTTGCAGTGCAGACATTCCATATTTGAATTGTGAATAAATATGGAGAGTGTGTTGTATTAAATGAGGTTTAAATTTCTGTAAATTAGAAATAATTTTTATTTTTCATTTCTTCATTAATTTCCAACTAATCTTTTCTCAGTTTCTTAGTTCAGTTTTCATTTTATTTGCTCTTTACTTTTCTCAAGTGGTATTCAATTCTTTCAGTTATTCTTCGTTTCATTTGTGTTTTCATTTCCTGTATTGCTTTCCAACTAATTCTGCTTTTATTGGAACTAATAAACACAGAAAGTCTGTCTAACTCTGATGTAAATTATCTACCAAGAGCTTGAGTTGTACAACTGTATGCAGTCCTGCAAGCTAATTTTTCCTCACCTTCTTGGGTCTTATTGATTTCCTGCTAAAATTCTGCTATAATTATGAGAAATCTCTATGGAATTCCCTCTTTTTGTTTTTAACTGATGTTTAGATTTAATATTTTCAAAATAGCTTTGTTTAATGGAAAGATGAAAAAATAGAAAGATGGACAAAATGACAACATTATACAAGAAAGTCTGTATACATTCCTTACAAAAATAAAAATTAAAACTAATGAATATAGTGGGAGAAAGATCTGTGTATTTCAGTGCTTTTCAGATTCTAGGCTACCAATTCTGATCTTTTCATTATTAAGAGATAGCAAAAACATTTTCTATCTCCTGCCACTTGAACAGAAACATACACACAAAAGAAGAATTTAGTGAAGTAAGATTTACATATTTGCATCTCATATCTGGGTATAATAAATTCTTGCTTAAATCAGGTGAAGGAAATTAAAAAATGAAATATTAGAAACCAGGTTGTTCATGATCAGTCATGACACACTCACTTGAGATGTCAGAAGTTCAGAATGTTACCAGAACCAGTCAGACAAAGAAGCATGGAGATTCATCAAATGTGGTCAGTGACATGAGAAAAAATTACTCTCTCTGGCAATGTGCCATCCCATTGCTAAGCACTGGTGACTTTCACCTTGCTCACAAACTTCAAGGTTTGGAATTCAACAAAATTTACTGTTTTTACCAGTTTTGCTGTTGTTGTGGCTAGAAACTGTTTCTCACAATGGACTTGAGCGGACACACTATGTCTGAGTGTGATTTTATTTCAAATTCATTTTGAGGTCTAACAAGAGTAAGTGTAGAGTCTTGCACCTAGGGATGATTAACTGCATGTACCAGTACAGGCTGGGGGTTGACCTGCTGGAGAGGAGCTCTGAGGAGAGGGACCTGAGTGTCCTGGTGGATGACAGGCTGGCTATGAGCCAGCACTGTGCCCTTTCTCCAAGGTTCTGCAACAGCAGAATGAATAAATACAGATGCTTGGTAATGCTGATGAGCTCTCACTTTGTGTTTGACTCTGTGTCATCCTATTTTGCATCAAATACCAAGGTTTGGCAAAGATGGAAAACAGGGAAGTTTATTTGTTTAGACGCAAGAAATGAAAATTGAGTCTTACAGAAATGCAAAACTTGTACCTCCCACCTGACAACAAGTAAAACTCGTATCTCCAAGCAAACATGAACTGAATTGCATAAGGTGTCTTAAGCTTCACTACCCCTGAATTTCAGAATTCTATCATCGCTGCATCTGCTCAGCAGATGTGGTAAGTTCTACAAATGCTGGCATATGTACACACCATTACCCTTAACAGCTCTACAGGCCTTTATCCATACTCAAGATATTAACTGTTTTGAACAAAGTGATATTTAAATGAACGAACATGTTTTGTTCTCAGATGCAGATTTTTTGTTGTTGTTTCATTTTAGGATTTCTTTTTCTCATTATTATTTTTTTAATTCGGTCATGGAAATAGGTGGAAAGATATAATGCAATGTGAACTATGCACTAGTTGTGAAACCTCCAACTACTTAATTTTTAACATAAGGCAGCTTAAATCCAAAGCCTTCCTCCAAATATTTTTCAACAAAGAAGCAAAGTAACTTTAAAATACGTTTCCTGAATGTGTTTAATGAAAACAAGAAATTCTTTGTTCTCGTCAACCATTACTGTGGCTCTTTTAGTTTCCATCTGTGTTTTCTGTGGTTGAGCAATGATGTAAAATTACACAATAAAATGTACTGCCTGAAACTTTCCCTGTGATGAACAATGTGCATTATTTGCAATGTATCCATTGTTTAAGAAACTGTACAGCCCACTGGTAGTAAAACTCAAATCAATTCAACCTTTGAAATGATCCAAAGAATTTACAGCTAACTTAAATAATTTATTATTAATACGAGTTTCAAAAAGTGTGGTATGTTATTTCTGTTTATTTTGAGAATAAAATACACTGCAGGTTCTTTCTGGTTTTTGTTGTTGTTTGTTTGTTTGTTTGTTTTTCAGTGTATAAGGTTAACATTATCTGGAGTCTTTCAGAGGAAAACATAATTTTTTTACAGAGTTCCTGGACAACCACCTCTAGATATTCATGTTTAAGCACGGAACCTCCAGAAGACTCCTCCCACTTTAAGCATACTGCAATTACTGCTTATATTATACAAAGATGTAATTTAATTTATAATATATACTTATTTATGTATAATTTACTTTTTTTCTTGCTATGAATTACAGTGAAAATATTCAATTAGAGCAGAAACTAAATGATGTGGCAAGGTTTATTTTGTTGGTATGAAGACAGAACTGAATACAGATACTATTACTTCAATGAGAAGATGTTGCATTAGAGGTCATTCTTACAGTTAAGAGAAAAAAAATCCAGCTCCTGATTTCCAGAGTTCCTATATAAATGTTTGAGAAAAACACAATTGCATTAGATGTACTTGAATTACGCTAAATTATGTACATTTACATATATTTAAACTTCCTTGACTTTTATTGTCTTCTGTGGAGTAAATTTCATACTCTTCTCAAAAGAAACGGGAACGGAAATTTCAGATTAAAACGTGTAATAAAAAATTTAATAATAACTGGTGATAGGAAGTAAATACTTTCAGTTTCTATTGTTTTCAAAAAGTCAGTAACGATGCTCAAAAACCCCCTCATAACTGCAAATTATATTGGTCAAGTTCCTCTCATAGTTTTAGTATCCTACTGCACATTTACACTGTGATTAATATTATGAGAAAAGAATGTCAGTCTTGAAGAATCCACTTCACTTAATTCTCTTCAGATGCAGTCATGTTCTCAGTGACCACTATTGCAAAATAAGTACTGACTTTGAGGCGTTGTGCTTTTCATCTTTTTTTTTTGTTTTTATGGCCCCCCTCATGGGTGCAGCAGCTGCAGACAAGAGCTTGCAAAGCTGGTGGCTAACACAGGTACTGTCTACGTTTCATTTCACTTCCTGTGTGGGCAAGTGGCCCAAACTGACCTTGTTAAACGTCTCGATTCAGGGAAGGCTTTTAAAGAATGTTCTAGGGAAGATGGGAAAGAGCAAGAAAGAGAGAAGGAAAATACAGTATTTTAAAAAACATGCAAATGGTCCCACCATTTTCAGCAGACGTTCTAAACGTGGCAGGTCTGCCTCTTCTGAATAAATGTCAATTCTCATGGAAATGCAAAGCAACTTTCTCAAAATAAAGTAATTTATTCCTTGTCCTCACAGAGGTATCCAAAATAGCTCTGCTACTTTTCCCTCGCATTCTGCATCTCTAAGCATGTATTCAAAGAATCTCACTCTGATTTTAGTTAACCACATTTTGTGTGCTGATAAACAAAACAAAACAAAATGCAGTTAACTGCTTATTTCTCTTTATTTGGAACTTCTACAAACCAGAATAATTTGTTTGGCAAGCTGCTAGTCCAAACTTTTTCTCCATCTGGAGTAATTATTTAATCTATCTTGTGAATTTGGGGGCATTGATAAATTAAACTTGATTTACCACAGGCTTATAGCTCCTAGTTAGTTGATGTCAGTTGTCTTAAGTGATAAGGGAGGTTCAAGTTACATTTAAATCCTTTCTTGTATCTGAAGCTTTTAAATAGATGGTTTATCTCCCTTACAGATATTCTGGCTATTGCTAAGAGTTAGACTCTAGGAATATCCCTTTCTTCAGTGAGTCCTCTTCTAGCTGGACCTCTTTTTCAGAAGTCTTTTATGAGTGTTACAGCTTTCAGATTTTCCTCTCTGCTATGTATGTGTAGCTGGTATGATTTGAAAAAATAGGAGAAACAAAGGCAATATGATCATTTAATCCTTGTTTCCATAGCAAATCGGGCTGCAAATAGCCCTAAATATGGCATCCACAAATCTGAATTTCAACTCTAGTAAAAGACTACCAAGTAAAAAAGGGCAGATACCAACTTTAGTGCTAGGTTCTCAAATACTGAACAGCAGACCTGGTATGCATTTGTGATTTCTTCCTGGTTTTCTCCCATGATATACACAAGTCATTTCAACAGAAAAATCTGCATTTCTGCACTATGCAGGAAGTAATGTTTAGGCCGTTTGCTAGTTCTGGTATTTGACAATGGAAAATTCCTGAAGGACTACTTTGATCACAGCTCATATGAAGAAATGGAGTATCTTCTGCTATGTGCTGCCACATCTGCCATTTTAATTTTAGACCTGAGTCTTCTGCATGAGGGTATGCTTCCTTACTCTGCTTCAGAATTTACTGTTCACGTGTCCTGAAATGAATGGAGAAGGCAAGGAATGACTGAAAAACAGAGAAACTGGTACAACCTGATGTCACTATTGACACATTGTGGAATCCTGTTATAGCAGTTTCATTGGTATTGTTCCAAACTTGTGAATATAAGCACCAACATTCTGCTGTTAATGATGGTATAGAACTGAACTTTAGACGTACTGCTGCAGTAGAAATAAATAGCACTGAATACTGGCCCTTCTTGCTTGCTGCTGAGTTGACTACTCGATCCAGGACTTGTGAGCCCTCATTGTAGTGCCCCTGTTCATGTTAAAATAAAAAGCCTGACTTGTTGAGACTGGGGACTATTCAGTTTGGATTGGAGGGCATCATGCTCAGTTTGGAGGACATCTCTCTCAGACCAGAGGGCATCACGTGTGGACTGGAGTGCGTCCATGTTGGACTGGAGAGCATATTGTTGAGACTGGAAGGCATCTTGCTCAGACTGGAGGCTATCTAAATTGGACTGGAGAGCCTATTTGTCAGCTAAAAGACTGTCCCTTTTGGCTCGGAGGCTCTCTCACTCTATTTCAAAAACTCTCTGCTTCTCTGGGATAGTATGAAGGCCTGGTAAGCATAAGCCAGACACCAAATAACTCGGGCCTCCTCAGATCTGAGTCACAACATCCCTTCCTCAAGTATCTGCTTAATCTCCCTCACCTGGAGGGCTGTTCAGTACACCTGGAACCATTTGCCCCAGAGGTGGAAGTGCAGCCCAACCATTTGCCATGGGTTGATCCAAACTGCATTGGAACAGGACGGTGCTACTGAGCACTTAGAATACACTGATGATATCACTGTGTGGGGCAATACAGCAGGGGAAGTTTTCGAGAAAGGAGAGTGAATAATCCAGATCCTCCTGTGAGCTGGCTTCGCTATTAAGCAAAACGAAAGTGAAAAGGGCCTGCACAGGAAATCCAGTTTCTAGGTATAAAGAGGCAAGATGGATGTTGTTATATCCCAACAGATGTTATTAACAAAATCCCAAAACCATGACACAGGGACTCACAAGAATTAATCAGGAATAGACTCTTCTTGACATTCAAAAAACCCAAAGCTTTCCACTATTGGAGCCTCTGCCTGATGAATAATACAGCTATTAAGTAGAAATTATGATACAGAACAGCCACCTACACTGAAATGTGAAGGCTGGAGTCTGAAGTAACTAGTAGCCTGATGGTGATCACCCAAAGCTTCTCTTTCATTCAGCTCCGACAGTTTCAACAGATATGGCTCAGCAAGTGCTACTGCATGAGATAATAACTTTTGCTCCAGTGTGGCATGGGGTGCATACTTTTACTGAAAACTCTGCTGCTGGAGGCATGCTTGAAAATGAAAACACAGAAGTTGTGGCGCTGCCCTTCTGCAGGTTTTTTTTTCTTGAAATCAAAGAGAAATTGTGCAGCTCCTAATGAACAAGAACTTATTCAAAACTTAAAACTGACAGGTAAGTGTTTACAGCATGTGGAAAACAGACTAGATTAGGGAACCCTTGGTCCCTGTCTGTCTGGCAATATATGCACAACCTCTGAGAGCAAAAGTGTTTTACAGATCTTAAGAGTAGCAAGTCAGTCTATCAATGTTATTGCTTTTCTAAAGAACCACAGTTTGTGGTTAAACTTTAAAATATCAACCTGGCAAAAATATTGTGCTGGATTCTCAGTCAACCCTCTCCTTTCTGGTTCTAGTGCTGCCCAGCTGATTCTACTCATTTTGTTCTTTAATTTGGGAAATTCCTGAAGAATCATGTTTCTTGTGTGGGAGAAGATTATGAATAACCTGCAGAAGTAGTTACTATTTGACACTTAGAGGCTAGTTTGTGGAAACATCTATTCTTTTTCAATACAAAACAAAACCTTTCTTTCAGAAGCTGTGATGCTAAGCTGAAACCAATGCTTGCTTGTTTTGTTGTTTTGCACTACCTTATCCATAAACTGCAAGTAGTTGGATGAATCCAGATTTCATTCATAATCTCTTGGAGCTGACAGAAGCATTTCCATTGGCTTTGGTCTGCCTTAGACAAAAGACCATAGAAAGGAACATGCTTATGAGCGAAGGCCAGGAAGTTATGCTGCAGCCAAATAGCCAACTGTATGTAAATGTTTGCGGATCCCACGATTCACAGTAATTCACTACAGATATATATTCTTATGTTTACTTTGTTGATGTTTTAAAGTAAGTAACCACAGGTAATAATTAACATTTGTCCTCAGAAACAAACAAACAAACAAACAAAACACAGGAGACATGGACAAGATGACCACTGAAAAAGTAGAAAGGACGTCTGCTCTTAATAAATAAGACAAAATAGTTTTTCTAGTTTGTGGTTTACTCATTAGAATTTATGAACAACACCAACTACAGCTACTTTCTTGATAGACAGGATCAGATTCAACTTCAAATTATTCTGAGTACCAGCAGCACAGAAGCTGGAAGCGCCAACTACAAGACGTTGTGGCAGGTATCAGAAGTGGAGAGGCAGCTGGCACACTGGCAGAGTGCTAGCAGGATTGGAGAGAACTTGGAGCAAATTGTACTTTCAGGTTTACTCTGCAGGCGGGGAATGACCCATGTACCAAGTTTGGAGGCTGTCAGGCAGGACCAGCTAGGGCTTACCAAGACCAGTGACTGACCAGTGACTCAGTCAGTCCAAGACTCTGAAAGGTGTCAGAATTTATTTTACCCCTTAAGGTCTACAAAAATGTTAAAAGTATCTGTGCATTGGATGAAGCATTCTGATGCCTTTTGGGTTGTTGCATTGAATGAGATATGGCTAAAAATGAGAGCTTGTAAATAGAGCCCTCCTTTTCCTTGTGGCAGGAGAGGGGAAGAGTGAAAGATGGAGACAGAAAAGAGTCATGTCCCCAGAATCCTACCTCCATGTTATCTCTTTCCCTCAGCTCTCACAGTACTGCTAGCATGACTGTGCTGTCACAGCAAAGTAGCCAGAGCCACTCTAGCTCTGAGCAGATATTTTCTGAAAAGGCAACTGTGACTTTAGGTCCCGAGGTATCATTCATCCTGGGATCAGATGACCAGGATAGGGTCATGAAGGGTTTTGGTGCAGCAGAGGTAGACAGGCTCTTCCTACACTGTCAGCCCAGCCCAGGGCTGGCTAAATATGGACCAGAAGAAGCACTCAGACTCCACCAGGCAAGCTGCATACTCCTTAAGAGACTGTCCTGCAGCTCCTGGAAGTGGAAGGGACAGGAGGAACAAAATAAAGCTCAGGAGTAGGCAAGAAATGGCAAGTGCATGCAGAGACAAAGAGCTAGGGTCTCTTAATGGTGGGTCCATGAGATGACAGAAGCTGATAAGTTTTTAGCACACTATGCCACAAACTCACCAGGGCTCCTTGATTTCTTACTCCCAGTCTCAGTCGATTTCTTACTCCCAGTCTCAGACAAATGTTGAAAAAATAATATTAGGAAATTAATATAATCTACCTTCACTTCTGTAATGCCTGTCACACATTCTCATTCATCTTTGCCTCTAATTTGGAAAGAGATGGCTCTGAAGGGTAGGCTATATTTTGAAAGAAGAATTGGCTGGTTGGTCACATCCAGAGATGTCAATGGCTCAATAACCTGGTGAAGATAGGTGATCACTGGTGTTCCCCAGGGGTCTGTACTGGAACTGATGCTACTCAATGTTTATTAATTCCATAGACAGTGAATGAGTGCACCTTCAGCAAGTTTGTGAGTGGTACAGCTGGCACGATAGAAGGGAAAGATGCCATCTAGAAGGATCTGAACAGGCTTGAGAACTGACCCCATATGAACCTAATGAAGTTAGACAAGGTGAAGAGAAGCTGCACCTGGGTCAAGGCTATCCTAAACAGCACAGAGTGGGGGATGAAAGGATTGAGAGAAGCCTTGCAGAGAAGTGCTTAATGGTACTGTAGGCTGAAAAACTGGGCAAGAGATGGTAGTGTGCAGTTGTAGCCTAGAAAGCCAAATTTATTCTGGGCTTCATCAAGACACATGGTAGCAGGTTAAAGGAGCTGATTCTTTCCTTTATTTCACACTTGTGAGTGGAAAAGTGCGTTCAGTTCCAGCATAAGAAAGATGCAGACCTGTTATAGTCAGCCCTGTGGAAGACTACAAATGTGACCAGAAAACTGGAACGCTTCTTCAAAAAAAGAGAAACTGCCTCCTGAGATAGCTGGAGTTCTTTATCCTGGAGAAGAAAAGTCTCCAAGGAGATCTTATTTCAGCCTTTCATTTCATACAGGAAGCTAAGAAGAACAAATTGAGAAAGACTTGGGCACCTAGTGATAAAATGAAAGGTAGTGGTTTAAGGCTGAAAGAGGTTTCAGGGGAGAGATTTTACAGCTTCTCCTAATTAAGTACAATCAGAAAACTTTATTAAAATGTACTCAAGAACAGCATGCACTGAGGAAACTCACTAGTGACTGGCCACTAGACTAATATTTATTGTAACATTCTGAGCCCAACAGCCAACTGTTCACCCATTGCACTATGCTTTTTTAGCTCTATGCTGGACACTGATTTACTGAGATCCAAAAAGTTAACATCAACTTGCTTCCCTTGGTCAGCGAGGTGGGAATTTTGTCATTAAAAAAATAATAATAAAAAAAAAATTAACAGGACTTAACCCTTATAAAGCCATGTTGGCTACGGCCATTTACTGTGTTGCCTTTTAGCAATTTCTTTCAATAACTTCCAGAATAATCTCCGTGATTTTACCAGACATCAAAGACACACCAGCAGTCCTATAATTACCAGAGTCTTCTTTCTTATCCTTCTTGGAAACACAGATAATGTTTGTCAATTTTCAGTTATCTGGGACCTCTCTAGATTACTCGAGACTATTGGAAAATAGCATCCATCTTGCATCTGCTATCAAATACCTGCACTTTCACACAAAAATTGAAAGGATAGCATACTGATTGGTAGAAAGGTGGCTTTTTTCCCCCTGTCTTCTCCGAATCATGTCTCCTGTCACTGGAGATTCCTTTGCTTTCCAAGCCAAAATCCATTCCTCACTCTGTGCATTCTCTTATGATCATCTCTGCAGGAGCATGTCTAAACTGTAGGAGAAAAATGAATACATGAAGTAGTTTGTAACAGTCAATTTAATATGAATGTAAACCAATCTTATATTTGAATTGAAAGAAGATTGTGTTACTCATTGTTATCACTCAGTAATGAATACACAGAGTTGTTAATTCTACAGCCCTTAGAAATAACACTACTGACAGGCTACCTATTCATAGGAGGTGTTACACAGACTGGTATTTCATTTAATATTCCTTTAGAAATCAGTAGAAACTCCATGCAAATGCAGTAATATAGACACACAGTGTCACAGAATCATAGAACAGTTTGGATTGGAAGGGACCTCAAAGGTCATCTAGTTCCAGCATATTTACCATGAGCACAGTCAGACAGATCAGGCTGCTTAGAGCCCCATCCAATCTGGCCTTGAATGCCACCAAGGATACCAAGCTGGGGTATCCACAGCTTCTTTGGGCAGCCTGTGGCAGTGCTTTTGCAATCTCTGAGCAAAAAGTTTCTTCCTAACATGTAATGTATATTCCCCTTCTTTAAATCTAAAATCATTCCTCTTGTCCCGTCAGTGCCTTCCCACATAAAAAGTTGCACTCCCTCCTGTTTGTAAGCTCTCCTGCAGTACTGGATAGCAACGATAAAGCCTCCCTGGTGCCTTCTCTTCTCTAGGCTGAATAAGCCCAGGTCTCTTGGCCTGTCTTCAACCACCCTTGTGGATTTCCTCTGGACCCACTCCAACAGCTGCAATTCTTGCACTGGGAGTCCCAGGCCTGAACACAGGGACCTACTCTGGGTGGGGCTTCATGAGGGCAGAGCATCAGTTTTCCTTTCTTTATTGATGACACTGCACTATCGTAGAAGGCTACCAGATTTGTCAGGCATTATCTGCCCTTGGTAAAGTTTTGTTGGCTATCTGGAATCACCACCCCAGTTTTCATGCACCTTAATATAGCTTCTAGAGGGATCTGTTCCATGATCTCTCCAGACACAGATGTGGGGTTCATCAGCCTACAGTTTTTCAGATCTTCCTTTTTCCCTTTCTTAAAAATGGGACTGAAGTTTTCCTTCTTTCAGACACTGAGACTTCACTTGACAGCCATGACTTCATAATGATGGACACTGGATTGGCAATCACATTAGACAGTTCCCTGGGATGCATATCATTTGGCCCCATAGACTTGTACACATTCAGTCTCAGCAAGTGGTTTTGAACTTGCTATTTCTTTACTGTAGAAGGAATTTTGTTCCCTTGACTCCCACCTAGTTGCTCAGTAACATAAGATGTGGGAAGCCTGACCGTCAGAGAAGGCTGAAGCAAAGAACTTGTTGAGTACCTCAACCTTCCCTATATCCATTGGTGCATTTTTCCCTCTTTATCGGAGGGGATACACACTCCTTGGTCTTTTTTTTTCTGACAAATGTACGTGTAGAATTCATATTCCTCACCAAGTCAGTTTGATTTATTCCTTGACTTTTCTGATCACATTGCTGCATGTACAGCTGTCATTATTTCCAGGCCATCCATCCCTGGTTCCACTGCCTGTACGTTCCTCTCTTTTCCCTCAATTTGACAACAGGTCCTTCTTCAGCAATGCCAGTTTCCTGTTTGATTTCTCATCCTTGATTTTCTCTGCTGGGAGATGGAGAGCTCTTGTACTCTCAGAATGTTATCCTAAAAAACTGCCAGCTCTGTTTTGTTCCTTTCTCCCTAAGGATATTTTCCCAGGAAATTTTATCCAATAACTCCTTAAACAGACAAAAGTTTTCTCTTCTAAATTTCAAGGTCCTGACTCTGTTCTTTGCCAGGTTCATATTCCTCAAGATCACAAAGTCAACTTTGACACTGTCTCTACAGCTCAGATTGCCTCCAATTTTGACCTGTTTAATGATCTCAAGACTCACGAGCATCAGGTCCAGTAATATTTCACAGCTGGTTGATTTATCTAGTAGTTGGATAAGGAAGTGTCCTGAATGGACTCCAGGAGTCCATTTCAGCCTGATGTATCGCTTTTTCATTGGACATTTGGATGACTGAAATTCCTCATGAGGATGAGGGCCTGAGAGGTCAGTGCTTCTTGTAGCTGAGGCAAGAAGTTCTCTTCAACAGGCTCACATTGAACGGGAAGTCTGTAGTAGACTCATACTACCAGATGTCCTTTACTAGTCTGGTACCTATTGTTAATTCAGAAGCTCTGAAGCTGATCATGGATGTTTTGTAGACACAGGTCTTCACAATCTATCCACTTCTCAGTGTAGAAGGCCACTCATCCACATCTCTTCCCTTGAAGCTTACAGCATCAAACACAGTATTCCAGTTTGCTGTAAACCTCTCTAGAGAGATTATCTGAGCAGCAAATGAGTTTCTCATTGCCTCTCAGCAAGAAGCCTGTATTATTAACTTCCTTCATCTTTATTTGGTGACACTGGTTCTGATTTGATCCTTGGTTGGAGCAACCTAACACTGTTGTGATTTCACAAGTTTGAAACATTAGCCATGCCCTCTCCTTTTTCCAATGACTGAACCTCACATCTGTTACTTAGGGACATTTCAGGGGCAATGGGGAGACTCCTCCTTCTCCTTCAGGCAACTCCAACTCCAACTCTCCCCTAACACAGCGCTGTGCTGTTCCTGTATTGCCATTGGTGTACAGGAGCTGAGCCCAGCACCTTCTGCTTCTCTCCTCAGGGAGCTGCAAAGAGCAGCAAAATTACTTCTCAACCTTCTCTTCTCCAGACTGAGCAACATGAATTTCCACAGCCTCTCCTCATTGAACATGCCTCCCAGCCTTTTAACAGCTGTGCTGCCCTCTTTTGGGCTTTCAAGGATATGAACAGCTGGTGCCACATTCTGTTTGTAAGGCAATAGGTTATTTTAAGTGAACATTTACTGCTTCTTTATTGCTCAGAAAGAGTTAACATTATAACCTATAATGCTGCGTTAAATACTATCCTAACTGAATTAATACTTTAAAACAAAATAGCCTTGTTTCAATGACGAGTTGTGATTTAGATTTCATTTCTTTTTTTCAGTAAACCAGGCAGAAATATCAATCTCATGCTAACAGCTGAACCTTAGGTTTGGGAATTTGTATCCTACCTTCCTACCATATTTAAGACAAATGAGATGAAAAGAATGTTCTTTGTATTTTCAAAGAATTTCAAAGGAAAGCAAATTCTACTATTAGAATATATTTGATTGTATAATGAGTAAAAACAAACAAACAAACAAAAAACAAGGATGCAGCACGTGATGTGTGTTTTTAAGGTTTTAATAGGTTGTGCAGTTCCTTGTGACAGAGACACCAAAGCACATCACACTGTATGTCTGGTTTTGTACTGTGTGCATTGTTCCAGACTTCCATTTCTCTTCTCTTTTGAATGCAAAATTTGTTCCCCTTTGTGCCTCCCTGCAAACATGGTTTAGTAAACACAGCTGCCAATGGAGGAAACTGATGGAAAGCATTCAAATATCATTAAGCGCTGGACATGTAAATAAATGATTAAAAAAAAATAAATCAGATCTATCTTTTGTGAAAAGTGGCATTCCTTCAGATGAGTCACTGTACAGTAGATATAGGCTCAGGTAAAAGAAACTGGTTGAAAGATATGTCCCATCTTCATAATGAGGAGGAAATCACTGCACAGATATAAACAAGGACATGGAATGGGACAGCAACTTCAATCCTATGAATGAATTTCTACACAAAAATTACATATTCAGAATAAGATCTTGGCTTTGTAATGTGCAGATCTATGAGAACACCAGCTTGGCAGCATTTAAGACAGTAAATAAAATGGTAGAAGTTACTGAAGAAAATGCAGAGAACATCAGAATGTCACTATCCTGAACTGCATTAAATATATATTGAGTAAAGTAGGCAATTCTGTATGTTGGTCCTCTTTTCCATCTCAGATTTTCGAAAAGGAGATAGAAGTAATGAAAAAGGTTAAAAGGCAACAGGAATATATGTACTGAATATGGTAAACAAATAATACACGCTCTTCAGTGAGGAAATAAATGTTTTAGGACTCAGCAAAAGGGTCTATAAAATTTTAAGGAGGGTGAGAGAGAGTGAATAAGGAACAGGAAATAGGAAGTGGTACGTTCAAAGCAACAAAGGGCAGTTTTACTTTAGACAGTTCTGTCACTCTAACAAAGAATGGTAGAAACTACAAGTTTCTATGATGTCAAGACGAGGTAGAGCTAATCTATCCAATATAGTTCTGGAGGATGACACCAACTCTGATTCAAAAGCCACTGCTGATCTGGGAATTACTGCTGTGCAGATAATAATCCAGAAATCATTGCCCTCTGTGTTCTCACATGCTTCCTTAATACTTATTTCTGACTACAGTACCTTCACAAATTCCACACAAATATTTGCTTTAATCCAGTTAGCTCGTTCTTTTGACAGTTGTTCTGATTTCTAGAATCGAAATTGATGTTGATGCTTTGGATGTTGGTGATTGTTTTTGTTACCTAACTCACAAGAGTAAATCTGGATAACTAGATGTTGCTCTGAGCTGAAAACAGACATAGTAATGGAACAGTCTGCTCAGAGAGACAGTAGAGTCTCTGTCTCTTTAGATAGTCAAAATCCACCTGGATGCTTTCCTGTGTAACTGACTGTAGGCAACCTGCTGCAGGAGTGGGATTGGATTTAATACTCTCTTAAGGTCTTTTCCAACCCCTACAAATCCATGATTCTGTGATTCTGCAATTAGTGAAAAATACTTTGCTTGGTTGGTATCATCACTGAAAAATACTTTGGCTGGTGTCCTCACTGACTTCGAGAGATACTGGGCTTGTTAAAGCAGAAACTGTTGGAGGTAAAAACAATGGGGTTGGACCTTCCTCTAAGGGATTTTATTTTTTCTGTTTTCATTGAGCATGAGCTGGTATTTATGTGGTGCTAGCTGCGTTTATGCTAAGAATAGACAAAGCATTTGGTCTTTTCTGTTTTTCCATCTGTCTGGCTCAAGAGTTGCATGGAACTTAGATATTAAATACGATCACAGTAAAAAAAGTATACATCCATTATACTAAATATGTGGAAATACTCTATGTATTCCTCGTGTAAATACTCTACTGCATACATGCCTTAAGTTTAAGTTATTTTAAGATTGGTGTGTAGACAAAATTCACTGGAAGATAGTTAGGACTGGTGGATACAAAAGAGAGTCAGACCAGAATATTATTTTGAAAGACTAAGTAAAATTTTACCTTACTTTTAATGGAAAAGAAGAAATATTTTTTATATAACATGTGGATTTTTTGAAAAAAGGTTTGGCTTTATTTTCAAATGTCCTCTTTTGCTGAAATCTTCAGAACACTTTCTACAAACTATAATAACTTCAAAGATTTGGAAAAGATATTGTAACAGTAAAAGCAGTCTTCCACACTATTATTACATGTAAAACTTTTCAACAGTATTGAAGTTTTTAGCTACAGGCTTAGTGGAAGTTTGAGTCAGTAAAGACTGACAGCTATGCTTATTAATAGGAGCTCACAAAATTATACTGTTGTGTGGCTGGAAACAGGAGATAAATACACAGACAGTTGTCTGAGCTTGATGTGTCCTGAGCTGAAGTATATATATGTTTTTGTTTGTTTGTTTGTTTTGTTGTTGTTGTTGTTGTTTTTCTTCGTTTTTCCTTCAAAATAACCACTTTCAAAAAGCACTACTTCCCAGTGAGATGTATGCACTTCTGTAGTGGTATTAAGTACAAGGGTATCTTTTGTTGGTTGTTGGGTTGTTTGGTTGTGGTTGTTTGTTTGTTTGGTTGGTTGGTTGGTTCACAGAGTCACAGAATCACAGGGAAGGGACCTCAAGAAATCACCGAGTCCAACCCCCCTGCTAAAGCAGAACCTACAACAGGTTGCACAGGTAGGTGTCCAGGTGAATCTTAAGCATATCCAGAGAAAGAGACTCCACAGCCTCTCTGGACAGCCTGTTCCAGTGCTCTGTCAAACAGTAAAAAGGTTCTTCCACATGTCCATATGGAACTTCCCATGTCCAATTCTAGGCCATTGCTCCTTATCCTGTCACTACAAACCACTGAGAAGAGCCAGGCCTCATCCATTTGCCTCCCAATTTCCTCTAGATAAACATTAATCAGATCTCCCCTTGTTCTTCTTTTCCCTAGGCTGAACAGACAAAGATTACCTAGCCTTTCATCAAATGGCCCTTTAACAGAATCCTTGGAGTTGGAAGGGACCTCTGAAGGCCATCTAGTCCATCACCCCTGCAATGAACACGGAACATCCATCGCTAGATCAGGTTACCAAGGGCCTAGTCCAACCTCACCTTGAAAGTCTCCACTGATGGGGCATCCACCAGCAAAATGGGCAACCTGTAACAGGGCTCCATTCACCATCCTCACCATAAAAGATTTTTTCTCTATAGTAACCCAAATCTACCCTCTCTGAGCTTGAAACAATATCCCCTTGTTCTATCACCACAAAACCTGCAACAGTGTCTGTCCCCTTCTTCCCTGTAGCTCCCCTTCAGAGACCGAGAGGCCGCTATCAGCTCACCTTGCAGCATTCTCTTCTCCAGGCTGAACAGCCCCAGCTCTCTCAGTCTGTTCTCATAGGGCAGGTGTTCCACGTCATGGATCATCTTTGTGGCCGTACTCTGGATCTGCTCCAAAAGGTCTATGTCTCTCCTGTACTGAGGAATCCACATCTGGATGCAGTACTCCAGGTAAGGATCACCTCCCTCGACCTGCTGGCCATTTATTTTATTCAGCCCAGGACACGGTTGGCTTTCTGGGCTTCAAGGGTGCACTGCTGTCTCTTGTCTACCTTCCCATCCACCACTGCCCTCAGGTCCTTTTTGCAAGGCTGTGCAAAATCCTTTCATTCTGCAGCTGGAATTGATAGTCAGGGTTGCCTTGACCCAGGTGCAAGACCTTGCACTTCGATTTGCTGAACCTTGTGATATTCACCTGAGACCTCTGCTCAAGCCTGTTTAGGTCTCTCTGGATGGCATCCCATCCCTTTGGTGTGACAACTGCACCCCACAGCTTGGCATCAGCAGCAAACTCGCAGAGGGTACACTTGGTCCCACTGTCAGTGTCACTGTTGTTGAAGACAACAAAAAGTAATCTGGGGGACATTGCTTGTCACTGATCTCCATCCAGACACTGAGCCATTAACCGGTGGCTGTCAGGGCTATAGGATGAAATATAAACAAAGTGCGATGAGGGACAAAAACAAGGAGTGTGGAAACTACAGATAACCTATGCACAGATAGGTTATTTCAAAGGCAAAACCACAAAACTCAAGGCAGCCAGCATCCCATCAGACTGAGGAAAATAAAATGTTCTGGGGTCAAGTGTCAGAGGCTTCAGGAAGGCTCTACCACATCTGACAAGACGACTACAATTAGCTCACTGTCATTCCAGTAGGGTCTCAGGACACTGAAACAAGGAAAGTACAAAACATTTAAAGGGACTTTACATCCTTTGGAAGCATGCTAAAGGGATTGGCTGTGCAAGCAGTGCTCTCTGTCCTCCCAACTGGCAACCCTTAGTGAGTGACACAAGCAGGCTGGTATCAAGAGACAGGGAGAAGGCTGAAGTACTTGACACATTTTTTGCTTCGGTCTTCCCTGATAACTGCTCACCTCAGAAAAATCCTCTCCAGAGAGGTTATCTGGGCAGCAAATGGGGGCCTCTGTGTCTCTGAGCACTAATTGGAATCCCCAATTAGTATGACTCTTTGCTTTTTTTGGTGGCATTAGTTTCAATATGAATCATCAGATGGCCCAGCTCAATGGGCACGGGTTCTATGGCACAGCGCGCGTAAGAGGTGCTCGTGAAGGGGGAACCGTCTCGAAAACTGGACGCTAGGAACAATGCGTGATTCCACGCTTCCTTTATTTTTATAACATCCTTTGTTTATTATACGCTACATCATAAGGGACAGGCGGTGTTAAGAACGGCTAGGGGCGTCGGGGAGGCCGCCTCTTGTGGGGCGGAGGAGCGCGCTGGGCGCTGGCGGCCCTCCTCTTCGTGGGGCGCCGGGGCCCACCGGCCGAGCGCTTCCCGCCCCGGCCGCGAGCGGAGGGGCCGCGGCTGCGTCCCTGCTCGGAGGGACCGGCCGCCTCGGGACCCGGCTCGTCGCCGGGCCGCTCCCGCTGCGCGGGGCTGGGTGCGGCGGGGAGCTCGGCGGCACCCCCGCCCAGAGCCCCGCCGGACGTGCCGGGGAGCTCCTCCGCTTCGGGACCCGCGGAGCCGTCGTAGGGAGCGGCGCTGGGGGCGGCGGTGCCCTGCGGGGACGCGGCGGGACCGGACGGGGCCGCGGGGCCGTCCTCGTGCTGCTGTTCCACGCCGGGCTCTTCGCGGCCGTCCTCCTGCTGCTGGGCGTTGTTGGGCTCTGGGAGGCCCAGCAGCCTCCGGGCCTCCGGGCCGCACAGCATCACGATGACGTTGATGAGCCTTTCCATCAGTGGTGCGGTGACGGCTCCAAGGATGCTATGGGCGCGCCGCACCAGGGCGGCCCTGTCCAGGCCCACCTGGCATAGCAGTACCTGGATCGTGCTCACCGTTATAATGATCTGCCAGGGGCGAATCCCCGGGATGACGGAGAGTATCTCCTCCAGCCAGGGCAGCACCGGCCACAGGAGGTCGCGTCTCTCCCTGAAGAGTGCTGCCCACTGCTCCGGTAGAAGGCCACCCACTCTCTCTGCTTCCACATTGCTGTGTTCAGCAGCTGCCGCGGTGCCGCTGGGGCCGGTGGTGGTGCCGAAGCCGATGGGCACTGGCAATGCGGGTGGGGACACCGTGCATTCAAGGAACGTGTTTCCCCGCATGGAGACCCGGATGCTCTTCATGGCCGCCCTGCACAGTGGGCACGTGTCTTTCAGCCTCGCCCACCGATGGATGCAGCCAGCACAGAACGTGTGGTTGCATGGAGTCACACGTGCGACGTCCTGTCGCACATCGCCGCAGATGGGACACGTCCATGGCTCTTCCGCAGCCATGGTCTTTGAGCTGCAGTGGGCTGGGAGAACTGCAGATGACAAGCTGTTCTTCACCAGAGCTGCAGCGGTGGTGTCACACTGCAAGAGAGGAAGAGGCTCACAGTCACTCTCTGTCCCAGCGTCTGAACGTCCTCAGCAGTCCATTCCTCAGCAGGAAGCCTTCCCAAGCCCCACACTGGTTTATCTCGTGCACCCTACCCTAACCCATGGCTGCCCTGAGCGACCCAGGTGTCCCCGCACCACTCACCTCCGCTGCTGCGGGTGCGCTCTGTAGCGCCCCGGTTGCCTGCACTAGGCAGGGCCGGGGAAACGAGCAATGCTCTGGGCTCGGGCACTGAGATGCTGCAAGCAGCCCCAGGCACGACCCAGCACAGCACAGCACAGATAAACCGTTGCTCGACCTCCAAGCCTTGCACAACTGCTCAGCAGGGTCCAGGAGCCAGAATGAGCCGGGTTCCGCCAGCGCCCCAGGAGAGGAGCAGTGAGGGCTGAGCAGTCACAGTGCGTCACCCGGTGATGTCACAGTCTGCTGCTCAGTGATGTCATCGACTCACTGGGTTCTAAAAGTACTCCAAGACCATCTAGTTCCAAAACTACCCTAGAACTGAGAAATCTGCCAATACACCGAGTTCCCAAAGACTGAATCAACATGTCCTTTAGATTTACTTCAGAGGTGTGGATACAGCTACTTTCTGGCAGCCCGTTCCAATGCTTCGTAACACTTTTAGTGAATATAATTTTCCTAACATCAACCCAAACCTTTGCTGGTGCAGCCTGACACCATTGCATCTTGTCATTTGTTTCCTGGGAGAGCAGACCAATTCCCACCTCCATTCTGACTCCACTGAGATGACTGTAGAGAGCAGTAAGGTCTCCCCTGATGCCATTTTTCTGTAGGCTAAGTAACCCTAATTCCCTGCTGCTCACAAGACTTGTCTGCAGACCCTTCCTCAGCTGGCACAGAGGTTTCCCAGGGGAGGTCAGCCCTTGCCTGCCAATCATGCAGGCTGTTAGGCATGACACAGGATGCTGAGCAAGAGACACTTTCACTGTTTGTCTACTGAGGCTCAGGATGAGGTTCAAGCATACACTTTGGCAACGATGTGAATGTAACTCCCTGCAGCTGCCCCATAAGCCCCAGGTGTCCCCGCACCACTCACCTCCGCTGCTGCGGGTGCGCTCTGTAGCGCCCCGGTTGCCTGCACTAGGCAGGGCCGGGGAAACGAGCAATGCTCTGGGCTCGGGCACTGAGATGCTGCAAGCAGCCCCAGGCACGACCCAGCACAGCACAGCACAGATAAACCGTTGCTCGACCTCCAAGCCTCGCACAACTGCTCAGCAGGGTCCAGGAACGAGCCAGAATGAGCCGGGTTCCGCCAGCGCCCCAGGAGAGGAGCAGTGAGGGCTGAGCAGTCACAATGCGTCACCCGGTGATGTCACAGTCTGCTGCTCAGTGATGTCATCGACATTACTCATGTCCATTTTTATTATGTCCATAAACATCAAGCGTAACGGGAAATTTACATACAACAGCTATCCCATCGGTGCTGGCTCTCTCCCAAGTGTATCTTCCCAAGCTGTGCAGTTCTATGGGAAATCCAAGTGACTTAACTCGTGGCATTGGTGATTTTAGTTGAAACTGCAAACTTTTAACTTCATGTTGAATCTCATACTACTTCTTAAACATTCAGGTTTAGGGCCGTATTCTTCACTATTTAGGAGAGAACAAGTGGATTTTCTTGCATCTGTTCTGGAAAACTTTAGGCCTTTAGAGTCCTCTTAAATTTTTGCTTGTGTTGGAAAATGTGCACATGAAACATTCATGACGAAAATTTTACCTGGTTCGATCACCCACGCTTTTAAGAATTCTAATTCGTCTTCTGATATATATATGAATAAGGTAATCTACTTGGAACAGTGCAGAAATTAAACAAAAAAAGGGTTGTTGTATGTCTCTCTCCTTGAAACTCACACTACTGATTTCCTGGAAGAATTCTAAGGTAAAAAAAGCCCGGAGCGGGGAAAATAAACCAAAAGATTTTTCACACGCATCGAAGCATACAGAGATGAAGAGAACGTGAACTTCCATCTTGTCTAGCTGATACCTGAATCTTTGAGTCTTGACTTTGCATAAAGTATCTCCCAAACAACCTATTTTCATCTTTTAGGAGTAAGAAAGCAATGCTCATTTTTATGGGTAAACAGAGCTTTGAGCACCAGTATCTCACGTATGGAATTTGAAACTCTTCAAGGTACTTCCAAGGGAAATTCCTTTGTCTTTTACAGTTCTTTAATTGAAATGCATATTATGTATCTTAGAAATGTACATATGGAAACACGTACACATACATATCAGTGCTTTGGTTCTCAAGTCACTGGCATAGAATATTAACCCCATTAAAAACTACGACTGAAGCATTGTAAGAAGCAACAACATACAAGGTTGTTTCTGTTAAAATCTTGCAAACTGCAGCTGGTAGGCCAGGCCACCGTAGACATGAAGATGTAATAAGAAATTCTGAAAAAAACAGTTCCCACTCTGTAAAAATGTCTTCACTTCAATTGTTGCACAGGAAATGTAGGATAAAAGGAGCATTTCGTGCGAAAACAAACAAACAAACAAAAAAAAAAAACAACAAAAAAAAAACCAGAAGCCCTCACTTTAGAATAAATGAAGAAAAGTATTAAACATGATGCATCACTCAACTTATCACTCATGTACAAGCTATACATCTGATGAAACTTCTTATTCCCCATCTGAACAGTTTTGCTTCATATCACGCCAATCTGAAGTGTTTAAAGCTGACAATTTCCCTCCTCATTGCTGGTATTCATCTTATGCACACAAATAAATGTATCTGGAGGAGACGTGGGTGCACTGTACCTAAGTGTGTTAGCAAGTTGTTGCGCAATACAGTAAAGCTGGTGCTAAAGCTCAGATGACCGCCGCATGAGTGCTGCAAAGTCTTAGCTCACACTAGCTCTAGTGTCCCTGTGGACCAAATACCCATCAGGGGCTGGTACAAACGATCCAGTTCCTCCCACATGAATACAAGTTGACTGTTCTGAGGTCATCTCCTCACACTACTTAGAGCATAGAAAAGAGATACGCTAAAAACTTTGCCCCCGATAAAACCTTAAATGTTAAAAGTTACATATTTGTTAGTTGATATCCCTTTCTGTGTGATCGTCATCTTTTGCTATATGTTTTTTGGAGAAGTTCTGGAATAGTACTTCCAGTCATTTAAATGTGAGTTGTTCAGTGCAGGAGGAAGTGTAGAAGTATTCAAATGGAAGGGTTTGTTTGTTTGCTGTAATCTGTTAAGCACTGAAACAGATGAAACAGCAATTCCTATATTGATATTTTCAAGCCTGCTGAAACTAAAAGTAAAGGTAAAAGTATAGAAAAAAATAACACTTCATTCTTATGTTTGAGCAGATAATTCTGCTTCCCTTCCTCCCGTGCTTTCCGTCTGTCACGCTCCAATATAAAGGAGGGAGACAAACGGTTTAAATGTTGGTCTGACCAGTTTATTACCAGTAGAGACCAGGGACATGGGGAAGGGGAAGGCGGACACTGTTACCAGTAAGGGTGATGGGGAAGGGAAGGCGAGCAATAGGAAAGATAGGAAAGAAGCAAGGGCTTGCACAGCGCCGGGAAAGTCACCAGCCGGGATCCGAGGGGCGGCCTGGTTGCTAGCGGCTCCGACGGTCTGAGGCAAAAGAGCAGGGGTGGAAGAAGCGGGGAGAACAGCAGCAGCAACGGGCAGCCTTGAGCAGCAAGCAGCTGTCCTGGAGAAGCGGCACTGGGTCAGCACTGGAGAAGCGGCAAACAGCCATCAGCTCGTGAGGGTTCAGATGGCAGAACACCTCAATGGAGCAGCAAGGTCCAGGAGAAAGCAGCATGTCTCAGGCAGCAGGCCCAGGAGGGAGTTCAGCAGCAGGGAATCAGCTCAGGAGGCTTCCGATGGAAGAACGCACACCAACAACACCAACAGAAACAACTCCAGCAGTCTCATGGCAGTCGATCTCTCTTTTATCCTCCATTTCTCTTGCCTACGTAACAAATCCCGTGCTAGTGTGCCAGGCAAGCGTCTCCTGAGATGGCTGTCTCCCCACGGAGATGAGTACCGCACAAAAAAGTGTTAAGCGGACACTGAGCAGCAGCTTATCTCCCTTTCGTTGCCCCAGCACAAGCCCATCTGCTTGTCCCTTAGACAAAGGATTTGACAACCTCGTCCAGGACCAGCTTGGAGACGTTTGGACACGTTCATCAGCAAACTCTGAGGCAACGGGATAAAATAATAGTCTCTTACACCACCCTCCAGCCCCCTGACTCTCATACTGCTATGCAGTGTATAAAGCTAATTTTAACATAACATGTTGCGTTAAAAACTGCTTCAACTCATGCTATGTCACTACTTTGTCAATTGGATTACAATCAAGTCCGCACTGAGGTAACAGGTGACAATGACAAATTAATGACAGATTACTGAAAGCAGAGATGACGAGTCTGCTTCTTCTGTTGGATAAAAGGAACCCTTCATTTTTTTCTTTACTACGAGAAGAGTTCTGTTTGGACGTTGATGTTTCCAGAATACATTCACGTTGTATTCACTTGCTGATACTAATGGAATCCTTTCAACCACTTGATTATTAAAGCTATATTAGCATTTTCTATGAAATTGAAAAGAGGGACCTCTGAAGGCCATCTAATCCATCACCCCTGCAATGAACACGGAACATCCATAGCTAGATGAGGTTACCCAGGGCCTAGTCCAGCCTCGCCTGGAAAGTCTCCAGTGATGGGGCATCCACCAGCAAAATGGGCAACCTGTAACAGGGCTCCACCAACCTCTCTATAGAAGGTTTTTCCTTGATAGTAACCCAAATCTACCCTCTCTGAGCTTGAAACAATACCCCCTTGTTCTGTCACCACAAACCCTGCAACAGTGTCTGTCCCCTTCTTCCCTGTAGCTCCCCTTCAGATACCGAGAGGCCGCTATCAGCTCACCTTGCAGCATTCTCTTCTCCAGGCTGAACAGCCCCAGCTCTCTCAGTCTGTTCTCATAGGGCAGGTGTTCCACGTCATGGATCATCTTTGTGGCCGTACTCTGGATCTGCTCCAAAAGGTCTATGTCTCTCCTGTACTGAGGAATCCACATCTGGATGCAGTACTCCAGGTAAGGATCACCTCCCTCGACCTGCTGGCCATTTATTTTATTCAGCCCAGGACACGGTTGGCTTTCTGGGCTTCAAGGGTGCACTGCTGTCTCTTGTCTACCTTCCCATCCACCACTGCCCTCAGGTCCTTTTTGCAAGGCTGTGCAAAATCCTTTCATTCTGCAGCTGGAATTGATAGTCAGGGTTGCCTTGACCCAGGTGCAAGACCTTGCACTTCGATTTGCTGAACCTTGTGATATTCACCTGAGACCTCTGCTCAAGCCTGTTTAGGTCTCTCTGGATGGCATCCCATCCCTTTGGTGTGACAACTGCACCCCACAGCTTGGCATCAGCAGCAAACTCGCAGAGGGTACACTTGGTCCCACTGTCAGTGTCACTGTTGTTGAAGACAACAAAAAGTAATCTGGGGGACATTGCTTGTCACTGATCTCCATCCAGACACTGAGCCATTAACCGGTGGCTGTCAGGGCTATAGGATGAAATATAAACAAAGTGCGATGAGGGACAAAAACAAGGAGTGTGGAAACTACAGATAACCTATGCACAGATAGGTTATTTCAAAGGCAAAACCACAAAACTCAAGGCAGCCAGCATCCCATCAGACTGAGGAAAATAAAATGTTCTGGGGTCAAGTGTCAGAGGCTTCAGGAAGGCTCTACCACATCTGACAAGACGACTACAATTAGCTCACTGTCATTCCAGTAGGGTCTCAGGACACTGAAACAAGGAAAGTACAAAACATTTAAAGGGACTTTACATCCTTTGGAAGCATGCTAAAGGGATTGGCTGTGCAAGCAGTGCTCTCTGTCCTCCCAACTGGCAACCCTTAGTGAGTGACACAAGCAGGCTGGTATCAAGAGACAGGGAGAAGGCTGAAGTACTTGACACATTTTTTGCTTCGGTCTTCCCTGATAACTGCTCACCTCAGAAAAATCCTCTCCAGAGAGGTTATCTGGGCAGCAAATGGGGGCCTCTGTGTCTCTGAGCACTAATTGGAATCCCCAATTAGTATGACTCTTTGCTTTTTTTGGTGGCATTAGTTTCAATATGAATCATCAGATGGCCCAGCTCAATGGGCACGGGTTCTATGGCACAGCGCGCGTAAGAGGTGCTCGTGAAGGGGGAACCGTCTCGAAAACTGGACGCTAGGAACAATGCGTGATTCCACGCTTCCTTTATTTTTATAACATCCTTTGTTTATTATACGCTACATCATAAGGGACAGGCGGTGTTAAGAACGGCTAGGGGCGTCGGGGAGGCCGCCTCTTGTGGGGCGGAGGAGCGCGCTGGGCGCTGGCGGCCCTCCTCTTCGTGGGGCGCCGGGGCCCACCGGCCGAGCGCTTCCCGCCCCGGCCGCGAGCGGAGGGGCCGCGGCTGCGTCCCTGCTCGGAGGGACCGGCCGCCTCGGGACCCGGCTCGTCGCCGGGCCGCTCCCGCTGCGCGGGGCTGGGTGCGGCGGGGAGCTCGGCGGCACCCCCGCCCAGAGCCCCGCCGGACGTGCCGGGGAGCTCCTCCGCTTCGGGACCCGCGGAGCCGTCGTAGGGAGCGGCGCTGGGGGCGGCGGTGCCCTGCGGGGACGCGGCGGGACCGGACGGGGCCGCGGGGCCGTCCTCGTGCTGCTGTTCCACGCCGGGCTCTTCGCGGCCGTCCTCCTGCTGCTGGGCGTTGTTGGGCTCTGGGAGGCCCAGCAGCCTCCGGGCCTCCGGGCCGCACAGCATCACGATGACGTTGATGAGCCTTTCCATCAGTGGTGCGGTGACGGCTCCAAGGATGCTATGGGCGCGCCGCACCAGGGCGGCCCTGTCCAGGCCCACCTGGCATAGCAGTACCTGGATCGTGCTCACCGTTATAATGATCTGCCAGGGGCGAATCCCCGGGATGACGGAGAGTATCTCCTCCAGCCAGGGCAGCACCGGCCACAGGAGGTCGCGTCTCTCCCTGAAGAGTGCTGCCCACTGCTCCGGTAGAAGGCCACCCACTCTCTCTGCTTCCACATTGCTGTGTTCAGCAGCTGCCGCGGTGCCGCTGGGGCCGGTGGTGGTGCCGAAGCCGATGGGCACTGGCAATGCGGGTGGGGACACCGTGCATTCAAGGAACGTGTTTCCCCGCATGGAGACCCGGATGCTCTTCATGGCCGCCCTGCACAGTGGGCACGTGTCTTTCAGCCTCGCCCACCGATGGATGCAGCCAGCACAGAACGTGTGGTTGCATGGAGTCACACGTGCGACGTCCTGTCGCACATCGCCGCAGATGGGACACGTCCATGGCTCTTCCGCAGCCATGGTCTTTGAGCTGCAGTGGGCTGGGAGAACTGCAGATGACAAGCTGTTCTTCACCAGAGCTGCAGCGGTGGTGTCACACTGCAAGAGAGGAAGAGGCTCACAGTCACTCTCTGTCCCAGCGTCTGAACGTCCTCAGCAGTCCATTCCTCAGCAGGAAGCCTTCCCAAGCCCCACACTGGTTTATCTCGTGCACCCTACCCTAACCCATGGCTGCCCTGAGCGACCCAGGTGTCCCCGCACCACTCACCTCCGCTGCTGCGGGTGCGCTCTGTAGCGCCCCGGTTGCCTGCACTAGGCAGGGCCGGGGAAACGAGCAATGCTCTGGGCTCGGGCACTGAGATGCTGCAAGCAGCCCCAGGCACGACCCAGCACAGCACAGCACAGATAAACCGTTGCTCGACCTCCAAGCCTTGCACAACTGCTCAGCAGGGTCCAGGAGCCAGAATGAGCCGGGTTCCGCCAGCGCCCCAGGAGAGGAGCAGTGAGGGCTGAGCAGTCACAGTGCGTCACCCGGTGATGTCACAGTCTGCTGCTCAGTGATGTCATCGACTCACTGGGTTCTAAAAGTACTCCAAGACCATCTAGTTCCAAAACTACCCTAGAACTGAGAAATCTGCCAATACACCGAGTTCCCAAAGACTGAATCAACATGTCCTTTAGATTTACTTCAGAGGTGTGGATACAGCTACTTTCTGGCAGCCCGTTCCAATGCTTCGTAACACTTTTAGTGAATATAATTTTCCTAACATCAACCCAAACCTTTGCTGGTGCAGCCTGACACCATTGCATCTTGTCATTTGTTTCCTGGGAGAGCAGACCAATTCCCACCTCCATTCTGACTCCACTGAGATGACTGTAGAGAGCAGTAAGGTCTCCCCTGATGCCATTTTTCTGTAGGCTAAGTAACCCTAATTCCCTGCTGCTCACAAGACTTGTCTGCAGACCCTTCCTCAGCTGGCACAGAGGTTTCCCAGGGGAGGTCAGCCCTTGCCTGCCAATCATGCAGGCTGTTAGGCATGACACAGGATGCTGAGCAAGAGACACTTTCACTGTTTGTCTACTGAGGCTCAGGATGAGGTTCAAGCATACACTTTGGCAACGATGTGAATGTAACTCCCTGCAGCTGCCCCATAAGCCCCAGGTGTCCCCGCACCACTCACCTCCGCTGCTGCGGGTGCGCTCTGTAGCGCCCCGGTTGCCTGCACTAGGCAGGGCCGGGGAAACGAGCAATGCTCTGGGCTCGGGCACTGAGATGCTGCAAGCAGCCCCAGGCACGACCCAGCACAGCACAGCACAGATAAACCGTTGCTCGACCTCCAAGCCTCGCACAACTGCTCAGCAGGGTCCAGGAACGAGCCAGAATGAGCCGGGTTCCGCCAGCGCCCCAGGAGAGGAGCAGTGAGGGCTGAGCAGTCACAATGCGTCACCCGGTGATGTCACAGTCTGCTGCTCAGTGATGTCATCGACATTACTCATGTCCATTTTTATTATGTCCATAAACATCAAGCGTAACGGGAAATTTACATACAACAGCTATCCCATCGGTGCTGGCTCTCTCCCAAGTGTATCTTCCCAAGCTGTGCAGTTCTATGGGAAATCCAAGTGACTTAACTCGTGGCATTGGTGATTTTAGTTGAAACTGCAAACTTTTAACTTCATGTTGAATCTCATACTACTTCTTAAACATTCAGGTTTAGGGCCGTATTCTTCACTATTTAGGAGAGAACAAGTGGATTTTCTTGCATCTGTTCTGGAAAACTTTAGGCCTTTAGAGTCCTCTTAAATTTTTGCTTGTGTTGGAAAATGTGCACATGAAACATTCATGACGAAAATTTTACCTGGTTCGATCACCCACGCTTTTAAGAATTCTAATTCGTCTTCTGATATATATATGAATAAGGTAATCTACTTGGAACAGTGCAGAAATTAAACAAAAAAAGGGTTGTTGTATGTCTCTCTCCTTGAAACTCACACTACTGATTTCCTGGAAGAATTCTAAGGTAAAAAAAGCCCGGAGCGGGGAAAATAAACCAAAAGATTTTTCACACGCATCGAAGCATACAGAGATGAAGAGAACGTGAACTTCCATCTTGTCTAGCTGATACCTGAATCTTTGAGTCTTGACTTTGCATAAAGTATCTCCCAAACAACCTATTTTCATCTTTTAGGAGTAAGAAAGCAATGCTCATTTTTATGGGTAAACAGAGCTTTGAGCACCAGTATCTCACGTATGGAATTTGAAACTCTTCAAGGTACTTCCAAGGGAAATTCCTTTGTCTTTTACAGTTCTTTAATTGAAATGCATATTATGTATCTTAGAAATGTACATATGGAAACACGTACACATACATATCAGTGCTTTGGTTCTCAAGTCACTGGCATAGAATATTAACCCCATTAAAAACTACGACTGAAGCATTGTAAGAAGCAACAACATACAAGGTTGTTTCTGTTAAAATCTTGCAAACTGCAGCTGGTAGGCCAGGCCACCGTAGACATGAAGATGTAATAAGAAATTCTGAAAAAAACAGTTCCCACTCTGTAAAAATGTCTTCACTTCAATTGTTGCACAGGAAATGTAGGATAAAAGGAGCATTTCGTGCGAAAACAAACAAACAAACAAAAAAAAAAAACAACAAAAAAAAAACCAGAAGCCCTCACTTTAGAATAAATGAAGAAAAGTATTAAACATGATGCATCACTCAACTTATCACTCATGTACAAGCTATACATCTGATGAAACTTCTTATTCCCCATCTGAACAGTTTTGCTTCATATCACGCCAATCTGAAGTGTTTAAAGCTGACAATTTCCCTCCTCATTGCTGGTATTCATCTTATGCACACAAATAAATGTATCTGGAGGAGACGTGGGTGCACTGTACCTAAGTGTGTTAGCAAGTTGTTGCGCAATACAGTAAAGCTGGTGCTAAAGCTCAGATGACCGCCGCATGAGTGCTGCAAAGTCTTAGCTCACACTAGCTCTAGTGTCCCTGTGGACCAAATACCCATCAGGGGCTGGTACAAACGATCCAGTTCCTCCCACATGAATACAAGTTGACTGTTCTGAGGTCATCTCCTCACACTACTTAGAGCATAGAAAAGAGATACGCTAAAAACTTTGCCCCCGATAAAACCTTAAATGTTAAAAGTTACATATTTGTTAGTTGATATCCCTTTCTGTGTGATCGTCATCTTTTGCTATATGTTTTTTGGAGAAGTTCTGGAATAGTACTTCCAGTCATTTAAATGTGAGTTGTTCAGTGCAGGAGGAAGTGTAGAAGTATTCAAATGGAAGGGTTTGTTTGTTTGCTGTAATCTGTTAAGCACTGAAACAGATGAAACAGCAATTCCTATATTGATATTTTCAAGCCTGCTGAAACTAAAAGTAAAGGTAAAAGTATAGAAAAAAATAACACTTCATTCTTATGTTTGAGCAGATAATTCTGCTTCCCTTCCTCCCGTGCTTTCCGTCTGTCACGCTCCAATATAAAGGAGGGAGACAAACGGTTTAAATGTTGGTCTGACCAGTTTATTACCAGTAGAGACCAGGGACATGGGGAAGGGGAAGGCGGACACTGTTACCAGTAAGGGTGATGGGGAAGGGAAGGCGAGCAATAGGAAAGATAGGAAAGAAGCAAGGGCTTGCACAGCGCCGGGAAAGTCACCAGCCGGGATCCGAGGGGCGGCCTGGTTGCTAGCGGCTCCGACGGTCTGAGGCAAAAGAGCAGGGGTGGAAGAAGCGGGGAGAACAGCAGCAGCAACGGGCAGCCTTGAGCAGCAAGCAGCTGTCCTGGAGAAGCGGCACTGGGTCAGCACTGGAGAAGCGGCAAACAGCCATCAGCTCGTGAGGGTTCAGATGGCAGAACACCTCAATGGAGCAGCAAGGTCCAGGAGAAAGCAGCATGTCTCAGGCAGCAGGCCCAGGAGGGAGTTCAGCAGCAGGGAATCAGCTCAGGAGGCTTCCGATGGAAGAACGCACACCAACAACACCAACAGAAACAACTCCAGCAGTCTCATGGCAGTCGATCTCTCTTTTATCCTCCATTTCTCTTGCCTACGTAACAAATCCCGTGCTAGTGTGCCAGGCAAGCGTCTCCTGAGATGGCTGTCTCCCCACGGAGATGAGTACCGCACAAAAAAGTGTTAAGCGGACACTGAGCAGCAGCTTATCTCCCTTTCGTTGCCCCAGCACAAGCCCATCTGCTTGTCCCTTAGACAAAGGATTTGACAACCTCGTCCAGGACCAGCTTGGAGACGTTTGGACACGTTCATCAGCAAACTCTGAGGCAACGGGATAAAATAATAGTCTCTTACACCACCCTCCAGCCCCCTGACTCTCATACTGCTATGCAGTGTATAAAGCTAATTTTAACATAACATGTTGCGTTAAAAACTGCTTCAACTCATGCTATGTCACTACTTTGTCAATTGGATTACAATCAAGTCCGCACTGAGGTAACAGGTGACAATGACAAATTAATGACAGATTACTGAAAGCAGAGATGACGAGTCTGCTTCTTCTGTTGGATAAAAGGAACCCTTCATTTTTTTCTTTACTACGAGAAGAGTTCTGTTTGGACGTTGATGTTTCCAGAATACATTCACGTTGTATTCACTTGCTGATACTAATGGAATCCTTTCAACCACTTGATTATTAAAGCTATATTAGCATTTTCTATGAAATTGAAAAGAGGGACCTCTGAAGGCCATCTAATCCATCACCCCTGCAATGAACACGGAACATCCATAGCTAGATGAGGTTACCCAGGGCCTAGTCCAGCCTCGCCTGGAAAGTCTCCAGTGATGGGGCATCCACCAGCAAAATGGGCAACCTGTAACAGGGCTCCACCAACCTCTCTATAGAAGGTTTTTCCTTGATAGTAACCCAAATCTACCCTCTCTGAGCTTGAAACAATACCCCCTTGTTCTGTCACCACAAACCCTGCAACAGTGTCTGTCCCCTTCTTCCCTGTAGCTCCCCTTCAGATACCGAGAGGCCGCTATCAGCTCACCTTGCAGCATTCTCTTCTCCAGGCTGAACAGCCCCAGCTCTCTCAGTCTGTTCTCATAGGGCAGGTGTTCCACGTCATGGATCATCTTTGTGGCCGTACTCTGGATCTGCTCCAAAAGGTCTATGTCTCTCCTGTACTGAGGAATCCACATCTGGATGCAGTACTCCAGGTAAGGATCACCTCCCTCGACCTGCTGGCCATTTATTTTATTCAGCCCAGGACACGGTTGGCTTTCTGGGCTTCAAGGGTGCACTGCTGTCTCTTGTCTACCTTCCCATCCACCACTGCCCTCAGGTCCTTTTTGCAAGGCTGTGCAAAATCCTTTCATTCTGCAGCTGGAATTGATAGTCAGGGTTGCCTTGACCCAGGTGCAAGACCTTGCACTTCGATTTGCTGAACCTTGTGATATTCACCTGAGACCTCTGCTCAAGCCTGTTTAGGTCTCTCTGGATGGCATCCCATCCCTTTGGTGTGACAACTGCACCCCACAGCTTGGCATCAGCAGCAAACTCGCAGAGGGTACACTTGGTCCCACTGTCAGTGTCACTGTTGTTGAAGACAACAAAAAGTAATCTGGGGGACATTGCTTGTCATCCAGACACTGAGCCATTAACCGGTGGCTGTCAGGGCTATAGGATGAAATATAAAAAATGCACGATGAGGGACAAAAACAAGGAGTGTGGAAACTACAGATAACCTATGCACAGATAGGTTATTTCACAGGCAAAACCACAAAACTCAAGGCAGCCAGCATCCCATCAGACTGAGGAAAACATTTTTTCTGGGGTCACGTGTCAGAGACTTCAGGAAGGCTCTGCCACATCTGATGACTACTACCAGCTCACTGTCATTCCAGTAGGGTCTCAGGACACTGAATCAGGGAAAGTACAAAACATTTCAAGGGCCTTTACATCCCTTGGAAGCATGCTAAAGGGACTAGCTGTGCAAGCAGTGCTCTCTGTCCTCCCAGCTGGCAACCCTTAGTGAGTGACACAAGCAGGCTGGTATCAAGAGACAGGGAGAAGGCTGAGGTACTTGACCACATTTTTTGCCTGATAACTGCTCACCCCAGAAAAATCCTCTCCAGAGGGGTTATCTGGGCAGCAAATGGGGGCCTCAGAGTCTCCAAGCACTAACTGGAACCCCCAATTAGTATGACTCCTTGCTTTTTTTGGTGGCATTAGTTTTATAATGAATCATCAGATGGCCCAGCTCAATGGGCACGGGTTCTATGGCACAGAGTGTGTAGGAGGTGCTCGTGAAGGGGGAACCGTCTCGACAACTGGACGCTAGGAACAATGCGTGATTCCACGCTTCCTTTATTTTTATAATATCCTTTATTTATTATACGTTACATCCTAAGGGACAGGCGGTGTTAAGAACGGCTAGGGGCGTCGGGGAGGCCGCCTCTTGCGGGGCGGAGGAGCGCGCTGGGCGCTGGCGGCCCTCCTCTTCGTGGGGCGCCGGGGCCCACCGGCCGAGCGCTTCCCGCCCCGGCCGCGAGCGGAGGGGCCGCGGCTGCGTCCCTGCTCGGAGGGACCGGCTGCCTCGGGACCCGGCTCGTCGCCGGGCCGCTCCCGCTGCGCGGGGCTGGGTGCGGCGGGGAGCTCGGCGGCACCCCCGCCCAGAGCCCCGCCGGACGTGCCGGGGAGCTCCTCCGCTTCGGGACCCGCGGAGCCGTCGTAGGGAGCGGCGCTGGGGGCGGCGGTGCCCTGCGGGGACGCGGCGGGACCGGACGGGGCCGCGGGGCCGTCCTCGTGCTGCTGTTCCACGCCGGGCTCTTCGCGGCCGTCCTCCTGCTGCTGGGCGTTGTTGGGCTCTGGGAGGCCCAGCAGCCTCCGGGCCTCCGGGCCGCACAGTATCACGATGATGTTGATGAGCCTTTCCATCAGCGGTGCGGTGACGGCTCCAAGGATGTTACGGGTGCGCTGCACCAGGGCGGCCCTGTCCAGGCCCACCTGGCATAGCAGTACCTGGATCGTGCTCATTGTTATAATGATCTGCCACAGGCGAATCCCCGGGATGACGGAGAGTATCTCCTCCAGCCAGGGCAGCACCGGCCACAGGAGGTCGGGTCTCTCCCTGAAGAGTGCTGCCCACTGCTCCGGTAGAAGGCCGCCCACTCTAACTGCTTCCACATTGCTGTGTTCAGCAGCTGCCGCGGTGCCGCTGGGGCCGGTGGTGGTGCCGAAGCCGATGGGCACTGGCAATGCGGGTGGGGACACCGTGCATTCAAGGTACATGTTTCCCCGCACGGAGACCCGGATGCTCTTCATGGCCGTCCTGCACAGTGGGCACGTGTCTTTCAGCCTCGCCCACCGATGGATGCAGCCAGCACAGAACGTGTGGTTGCACGGAATCACACGTGCAGTGTCCTGTCGCGCATCGCCGCAGACGGGACATGTCCATGGCTCTTCCGCAGCCATGGTCTTCTCGCTGCAGTGGGCTGGGAGAACTGCAGATGACAAGCTGTTCTTCACCAGAGCTGCAGCGGTGGTGTCACACTGCAAGAGAGGAAGAGGCTCACAGTCACTCTCTGTCCCAGCGTCTGAACGTCCTCAGCAGTCCATTCCTCAGCAGGAAGCCTTCCCAAGCCCCGCACTGGTTTATCTCGTGCACCCTACCCTAACCCACGGCTGCCCTGAGTGACCCAGGTGTCCCCGCACCACTCACCTCCGCTGCTGCGGGTGCGCTCTGTAGCGCCCCGGTTGCCTGCACTAGGCAGGGCCGGGGAAACGAGCAATGCTCTGGGCTCGGGCACTGAGATGCTGCAAGCAGCCCCAGGCACGACCCAGCACAGCACAGCACAGATAAACCGTTGCTCGACCTCCAAGCCTCGCACAACTGCTCAGCAGGGTCCAGGAACGAGCCAGAATGAGCCGGGTTCCGCCAGCGCCCCAGGAGAGGAGCAGTGAGGGCTGAGCAGTCACAGTGCGTCACCCGGTGATGTCACAGTCTGCTGCTCAGTGATGTCATCGACTCACCTGGGTTCTAAAAGTACTCCAAGACCATCTAGTTCCAAAACTACCCTAGAATTGAGAAATCTGCCACTACACCGAGTTCCCAAAGACTGAATCAACATGTCCTTTAGATTTACTTCAGAGATGTGGATACAGCTACTTTCTGGCAGCCCGTTCCAATGCTTCGTAACACTTTTAGTGAATATAATTTTCCTAACATCAACCCAAACCTTTGCTGGTGCAGCTTGACACCATTGCATCTTGTCATTTGTTTCCTGGGAGAGCAGACCAATTCCCACCTCCATTCTGACTCCACTGAGATGACTGTAGAGAGCAGTAAGGTCTCCCCTGATGCCATTTTTCTGTAGGCTAAGTAACCCTAATTCCCTGCTGCTCACAAGACTTGTCTGCAGACCCTTCCTCAGCTGGCACAGAGGTTTCCCAGGGGAGGTCAGCCCTTGCCTGCCAATCATGTAGGCTGTTAGGCATGACACAGGATGCTGAGCAAGAGACACTTTCACTGTTTGTCTACTGAGGCTCAGGATGAGGTTCAAGCATACACTTTGGCAACGATGTGAATGTAACTCCCTGCAGCTGCCCCATAAGCCCCAGGTGTCCCCGCACCACTCACCTCCGCTGCTGCGGGTGTGCTCTGTAGCGCCCCGGTTGCCTGCACTAGGCAGGGCCGGGGAAACGAGCAATGCTCTGGGCTCGGGCACTGAGATGCTGCAAGCAGCCCCAGGCACGACCCAACACAGCACAGCACAACCAAACACTTGCTCGACCTCCAAGCCTCGCACAACTGCTCAGCAGGGTCCAGGAACGAGCCAGAATGAGCTGGGTTCCGCCAGCGCCCCAGGAGAGGAGCAGTGAGGGCTGAGTAGTCACAATGCGTCACTCGGTGATGTCACAGTCTGCTGCTGAGTGATGTCATCGACGTCACTCATGTCCATTTTTATGGACTTGTCCATCCATAAGCATGAAGTTTAACGGGCAGCTTATGTACAACAGCTATCCCATAGGTGTTGGCTCTCTCCCAAGTGTATCTACCCAAGCTTTGTAGTTTTATGGGAAATCCAGGTGACTTAACTCATGGCATTGGTGATTTTAGTTGAATCTGCAAACTTTTAACTTAAAGTTGAATCTCATACTACTTCAGAAACATTCAGGTTTAGGGTCAAATTCTTCACTATTTAGGAGAGAATAAGTGGACTTTCTTGCATCTGTTCTAGAAAACTTCTGTGATACAGATATTTAGGTCTTTAGAGTCATCTTTAATTTTTGCTTGCGTAGGAAAATGTGCACACCAAACAAAAGATTTTTCACATGCATCGAAGCATATAGCGATTAAGAGAATGTGAACTTCCAGTGATGGCATCTTATCTATTTGATACTTGAATCTTTGAGTCTTGACTTTGCATAAAGTATCACCCAAACAACCTATTTTCATCTTTTAGAAGTAAGAAAACAATGCTCATTTTTATGGGTAAACAGAGCTTTGATCACCAGTATCTTGTGTATGGAATTTGAAACTCTTCAAGGTACTTCCAAGGGAAATTCCTTTGTCTTTTACATTTCTTTAATTGAAATGCATACTATATATTTTAGAAATGTACGTATAGAAACACGTACACATACATATCAGTGCTTTGGTTCTCAAGTCACTGGCATAGAATATTAACCCCATTAAAAACTATGACTGAAGCATTGTAAGAAGCAACAATATACAAGGTTGTTTCTGTTAAAATCTTGCAAACTGCAGCTGGTAGGCCAGGCCACCGTAGACATGTAGATATAATAAGAAATTCTGAAAAAAAAACAATTCCCACTCTGTAAAAGTATCTTCAATTGTTGCACAGGAAATGTAGGATAAAAGGAGCGTTTTATCTGGAAAGAAAAAATACACAAAACAAAACAAAGCGAATAAAAAAAAATGGAAGCCCTCACTTTAGAATAAATAAAGAACAGTATTAAACATGATGTATCACTCAACTTATTACTGATGTACAAGCTATACATCTGATTATTTGCTGTAATCTGTTAAGTATTGAAACAGATGAAACAGCAATTCCTATATTCATATTTTCAAGCCTGCTTAAAATAAAAATAAAGGTAAAAGTATAGAAAAAATAACACTTCATTATTATGTTTGAGCAGATAATTCTGCTTCCCTTTCTCCCATGCTTTCCCTCCAGCCCCCTGAGTCTAATACTGCTATGCAGCGTATAAAGCAAATTTTAACATTTTGCATTAAAAACTGCTTCAATTCATGCTGTGTCACTATTTTGTCAATTGTATTACAACAAAGTCTGCACTGAGATAACAGGTGATAATGATAAATTAATGACTGATTACTGAAAGCAGAGATGACTAGTCTGCTTCTTCTGTTGGATAAAAGGAACCCTTCATTTTTTCTTTACTAGGAGAAGTGCTCTGTTTGGAAGTTGTTTCCAGAATGCATTCACATTTTATTCACTTGCTAATATTATTGGAATCCTTTCAACCACTTGATTATTAAAGTTATATTACCATTTTTTAAGAAATTGAAAAGTGGAAATAATTTTGGATCTCGATCACACTAGACTTTACCCTACTACTATCTGAGTTTTCATTTACTGTCCTGCCTGTGTGAGATGTGTCTTTCTTAGTAGGGTATTTCAATAATCTACTGTTACTGACTTGAGTTGGATTATAAGGATATTTTTCTTGCAAGATGCTTTGGAATACATTTCTGTGAGCATTTCTGAAGTATATATATATGCATCTATTTTATCACAGATTCACCAATTATAAAAGACCTCCCAGATCATCTTGTCCAGCTGTCTTCCTTTTATCAGTATTTCCCCCCTAAACCACGTCCCTTAGTAGAACAGCTATATGTTTCTTGAAAACCTCCCTGGGCAGCCCATTTCGGCACCTAACCACAGTCTTAGAGAGGAAACTCTTCCTAATATGCAACTGAGCCACCCTTGGCTCAACTTGAGGCCAATCCTTCTAGTTGCTAGTTATGTGACACCCTCTTTCATTTGTGCAAATACTTGTTACTGTATTAATCAGTGTGAAAGTAGAAGACTGAACTCAGAAATAAATATATATGTGGCCAATAAATAATGTTAAGAAAATGAAAACACTGACTTTGTGGTTGGGTACACATGATCAGTTTCAAGCTATAGGAAAAAGTCTCTAAAACTTTCAGTAAAAATTTAGACATAATATTTTTGGATGTATCTTATATGGCAGTACAATCATATGTGTGCTGCCGTGTCTTTAATATTTTTTTCATTTTAAATTCAGATGATGCATTTCATGAGCAATAATGAATAAATTGGAAGTGTCAAAGGATGTATCAAATTCATAAAACAGGAAAATAATCTGATGTTGTATGACATGATTATCGTTACAGAAAATAATGACTCTCAGCTTCATCAATCTCATATAATGATGTTTTTTTAAAGGTCAGAAATAGATTGATGCCACTGCCAAAAACGTATTATTCTAAAGTCAGGCTGGCTACTTGTCAGCTGAGGATCTGGGCTGAAGATGTATGTGATCCATGAGATTTTGAGTTTAAATTCCTGGACTGCATAAAAACATTAACTAAATTAATGTTCACTGAATTTTCCATAAGCTTATTTAGAAAATATTTTAATACATCTCTTTTTAAGAGAGAAAAAATATTAAAAGATTTAAACACATGTAGTTTGTCAGTTCAACATACTTTTAATCCTGTATTGAAAATCACATGATGTAGCTAAAATGTGAAAGCTTTTTTGTATATTCCACACATGTTTATTCTTGATATATTTATGTTGGACTTTCCAAATAGTTTTCCTCATTTGTTTGTTTCAGGAAATTCAAATGTCATTTAATAATTTCACTTTTTCCTTCTTCATTTGTGAGCAGTTCCTCTTTTCTAGGTCTGTAAAAGCTATTAGTTTACTTGAAATGTCGCACTTTTCTTTAACTTCATCACTTTGGTCAGCTTTGTGTAATTAGACACATTGCTTTTCATTTTTTTCTGTTCACAACACTATTCTAAGTATTTCTTACTTAAAAGACTTTAAGCTTAATTGTATTGACGGATTTCTGCACAGTTCTTAAAAATAATTTAAAACAAAAACATAATTAATGATAACACTAATTATAAGTAAAAACATAGCTAGATTGGTCTTGCACTCAAAATAATAATGACTCTATTATCTCTCTTCCATGCCAGGAGAAGTAGGCAAGAAGCAGAACGTCTATATTCTCTTCCTGAAAAATGTCCTTTCATCTTTTTCTCTAATCTGAAATTGGTAGTATTCTCATTCAAAAATCTTACGTTTTAGGGCAGAGTTATACAAATTATGCTATCACTTGTGTCAAATGAGACTTACCTACAATGAATTTATATATCTTGACTTGAATTATTTTGCTGCCTGTACTGGAAACACAAGTTCTGGTTGAAAACATCTATTAGGTCTACAGAAGCTGGATGGTTTAGCTAAGATTAGCATTCATTACATGTAAATCTATTCTGTGCCTAGTTTATTGTTTTACAACAAAACTAAAACTTTTGTTAACAACAACAAAAAATATGTGAGAACTCTGAAACAAAAAATGTTTGATCTTGTTTACATAGTGTTGAATTGTTTTGAAGACAGAGATGAATTTAGTGATGATAACTCTACACCGTGAATAAAACAAAACATAACTCTGGAACACAACCTGAACAATGTGTTTCAGATTTAAACTGGAAAATCCTGGAGAGGGTGAAATTTTATCTCTTCTGGCAATATTTTGTCTCAAACAAATGCTTGCATGTTTCCGATTCAGTTCTGGAATATAAAGACAAAATGAACAGAATGAGCAAAATGAACACTTTATCCTATTTGTTCAGGCCTTATAAGAGAAGTCAATAATCAAATGCTTGATCAATAGACTACAGTGTGTAAACTCTTCTATAACCAGTGGGTGCAGGGATGGTATTCTGAAAATAAGAGCTAATACTGTATTGTGATCTGATGTATGTCACAAACCCAATGGGTTCCTTGAGTGAACCAGTGATAAACTTGATAAGTATAATATCCACATAATCTAAAAGTACCTGTATTTTTAATTCAGCTACATTTTTTAACAGAATATCCCATACAAACAAGAACATTTTCAAATGAATAAACAGTGACTGCACAAAACAATTTGAATTTTGAAGTAAATAGTTTAACTGTGCAGGCGTGTATTCATGTACAATAGTGCTCATGTCATTATGTCTATTCATCTTAATACTCAGATTCTTTACAGACAAAAAAGACATTCAGTTTCTGCAAAACAAGACCAAACTGCAAAATTTCAAAATATCCTTGGTGCTGAATTGGAAAAGACAGATGAAACAAAGTGCAGACATTTGAAGTGATTGAATTCATGAAAATCCCAGTTTATTAGAGTCAGATCACTGACAAAACTAAGATAATGAGGCTTTATTAATTAATAACAGGAAAAAAGAGAGAAATATGTTGATGAATTTTGAATGTTCATCAAAATCTTCTCAGAAAGCTCAATTAAATGACAAAGAATTAGAGAATGTAGACTCTTTATATGAATTCAGAATGCATCAAACTTCTTTGTGAAGGACAAAACAAGAAAGGAAATAGAAGGAACTTCTGGAGGGAAATTGTTTCAGTCTGTCCTTTGAACCATGAACAACATACTTGTTTAATAAGTATAAAAACAAAAATGAAACTATGAAAAATATAAGATAAAAATATCAATTTTTTGTTTCTGGGTTAATTTGTTTAATGGGGGCCTACAGCTATGTGTCAAGCCATTTAAACCTGGATGACCTGGTAGATTTAATTCAACCTAATGGCTTTTATTTTCATTCACATCACCTCTGTTTCCGAATGAGAATGCTACGTGAGAAAGCATCACCTGAAGGTATTACTAATCATGTGACATTGTACCCACAGCTATTTTTCATCACCACAGCCAGTGATTTTATCACAAGAGGTGATCAGTGTTACCATGAACAAATCTGTATCAATTATATCACATCATTAGAAATGGTGCTAAGTCATAGCTGGCATACGTCAGGGAGTGAGGTGAACTAACAAAGGTTCCCTAGGTAGCTGTTTTTGTTTCCCTCAAGACTGCTTTGGCTTTGGCTAATGACTACTCCTTGTGTCAGTTCCACTACTCAGCAGAACAGAGAGAGAAAACGAGATGCACAAAACTCACGAGTCAAGAAAAAGGCAGTTTATTTAATAAAAATAAAATAAAATTACAACAAGATCCTACTTCCCACCAACAGGAGACTTCCTGGTGGGTTCTCGTTACACTTAGCTGTTGTTTAAGAAGGCAGACTCTTTAATAACAAATGCCTCTCCTTTCTTTATTCTTCTGTCCCCCAGCTTTTATTGCTAAACATGACACCACAGGGTCCGGAGGGCTGTTCATCCCAGCTTCTCTAGCATCAGCCCAGTTAGTCACCCGTGGCAATGATGGTATGGTTATTTTTTCTTACTTTACCCTCTCAGCTTCTCCCCTGCAATATATTATATGTATCACATAATTTATGTATATTGACTAATCCATTTTCTTAAAACACTGTCCTTAATAAACAAAAAAAAATCACATGGTATTTCTGTCATTTACAAAGAGATTTACTGCAGATGATTGATTTTAATCTTAACAATAAACCGTCAGCAAAATCTGTCACATGTGTCAAACGTATTTTGCTTCTTTTGCTGTCATCAGGATAGAAGAGCACTTCATAATTGTAGCTGCGTGTGAAGTTTTCAGTGCTTTCATTCAGTTTCCAGAAACCAAAGTCTACGGTGATGAAAACACTGATTCTGAAAATATTACTACTCAGCATGCAGAGGAAAACACTGTTTAAACAAGATTTTATGATATACCCACACAAAAGAAAATGTAATACTGTTCTTTCACTGTGGAAATCCTATTCCTAGCAGCTGCATTTGTATTAACTGAAGTTATTGTGAAATTGTGAAATCTATTATTGCACTCTGGATGAACAGTCACTCTTGCAAATATCTTGAGGAGACTAAGAAATCCTGTCAGCACTTTAATGGATTGGGATAATAAAAAGATACACAGTCCATGTCTGGCTGAGCTAAGTGCCTTCATGACATCTTTTTCATCAGCTGTTTGATAGAGGTATTATGGAAAGTGTTCTGAGGATGCATTGAATGTGACATTCTTCAGTTTAAGAAGTACATCTTCTTTGTCACCCTAAGTCACAGAATTAAAAAAAAAAAGAGAAAAAATTATTTATGTTTGCCTCTGACTACCTTTTTTACTGATATGTTATTTTCAAAAGAGATTATCTACTTTAGACAAAATTCTGGAGCTTAAACCTCTATCCAAATCATCAGGGTTAAAAACAAGGAATTATGTGAAATTTTGTTACAAAAAATAAGTTTCACTGCAGAAGAACAAAAGACTAATCTATCTTGTTGGTTGGCTATAAGTTCCCTTCCCATTCAATTAGACTTTTTTCATTCATTCATTAGAAAAACAAAATTTAAAAAGTCATAACCAGCAACAACCAACAGAAGAAACCACGTTGGGCCAGTAATTTATTAAACTGTTGAAGACAAAATTTTGACAGAACTACAGAAAATAGAGAGCCCATTTCACGTTTCTGATGTTTATGTGTTCCCTTCCTGCATTTGTGCCACACAGCATCTCAAGTGCCATCCTCTGAAGGATCACTGGTTTCCCATCTCTGACATTTAGGGATGGACTGGAGCTGTGTATGCTACAAATTTCCTATACTGTTCCATTTAAATCCAGGATTGAAGCTTTTAATATAATGACATCTTTCATTAGCCCTTTATTTTAACTTAATCTCTCACTTGGCAATAAATGGCAGAAATGTCAATTCCATAGTAAAATGTAGAAATGTGATGTCAGCAGATATGTCTTCTGATTCCTGCTGCTTGAGAACTGGTCAGAATTTATGCCATTCAGAACATCAAACTTTCAAGTGAAGCCTTGCAAATGGCAAATCTGTGTTATATACGATCTTCAACAGCTAGAGGACTATGAAGATTATGTGAAGTTTAGTTGACAGCAAGACCTGAATACCTTTGCAGAGACATCATTTATTAAAGATGTAGTTCCTCAACTCCTTGGTTCATCATGTGTGTGTCCAAATTATATTAGATGGAACTCCGACAGAACCGTCATTAAGATCACTGGAGATAAGTAATTGAACTAATTTTGTACCATCCTAGACAGAGATCTTAAAAATAAATTCTACAATTGAGACCATTTGTTCAGTGTTCTGTGCATAAAATAAAGGAAAATCTCTTAAATGAAACCATCTTAAGAATTCTGGCAAAAAACAAAACTATTGCCTTTGATTACCTGACTTTTGAGTTTGCATGGGTAGTTTTAAATATTGCAATTTGGAATTGAAGTTAAAAATAGTTCCTTTTTTTTCTTAAAAGGTTAAGCGCATTTCAGTCATCGCAGAACACTATCCATAGTACGTGCTTAATCAGAGGATTGCTAAATTCATTAAATAATCTGGATGTGAACTGAAAAAAATATATATATATTATCATAATTAACATTCCTAGGGTTCATATAATTCACAGAATTCAATTGGACCATATAAGCCTAAAAAAAAAAAAAAAAAAATAGCATAATACAAGTAAAACAAGGAATGGATGAAAACTTTCTATTTCAGGCACAGGCAAATTTTCAAGAACTGACTTTTTAAGGTATGTGAAGATATGAGTGCTCCTTTATACTCAAAAAGCATTGCCAGATAAACACTTCATGGAATGTGATGGCAGTCATAGTACTGCAAATGACAGGAGGAATGAAATGTCCTAAGACAGTATGTTGCAAAACTCTTCTTAATATCGGAACACGGGAGTGCGAAAAGCCTGTACCTTTCTGTGGGTGGAAAAATAAGCCATCAGAAGCTTGTAGTAATGGCAGAGCACAAGAGGTAATAGTCTCTGCAAACAAACAAGATCTACTTTATATTTATCCTGCTAATTCTGTTTCTTATTAAAAAACAAACAAACAAAAAAAAAACCAAAACAAAACAAAAAGCTAATTTTATCGTTTGAAGATCTAGGTGGAAATATTTTAAGGATCCTAAAAATGTCATATGCAAAAACTACGCCAAACCTCTCTGAGAGTCAGATAAGTAAATCCCTAGCCTTACTGAAAATCTTAGCCATGGTGTAAAGTACAAAAAATTAGAGAAACTTGGTCTTTAAACGGTAGGCAAAACTTTTAGTCACACCAGTAGTAATGATTATGCCATGTTTGAGACCCTTGTGATATGACAATCAATCTCCTTTGTATTGCTGGAAAATTACTGTCCCTTTTCCTCTTTGCCCTGCCACTAGCTAGCAAATGTTCACCAACAGAAGCCATTTTCTTAACATTACCTCTCTGAAACTTGAAATTCGAGGTTGTTAAATAGTATATAGCCTTTTGTTAACCCTCTTTCCTTATCTGTTGCATTAGCTGTGATTAATGAAGACTCCGTTCTATCTCTTTCTTTTTTCTAATAGCTAGAGTTAATAGCAATTTCATGCCCTTAGTATTTTGACCTGAAGAACAAATTACAAACAGAGAGACTTCAAGGAAGTGAGGTGATATTTTTTCTTCTTAACTAGAAGGAATAATGTTGTATTAGAGCTGAAAGCCTTGAAATACTAATCTAAAAACCAAAGATCTCTAATTTCATCTCCTTCTCATTACCCTGCACAAGTAATCACAGAATCACAGAATTGTAGAGGTAATGGACAATAGCTGAATATGAAAGGAAAGCATGGTGCATAGAGGACTGCAGTATTGTATTCTGCCCTGTTCAACATTCCTGAAGACAAATTTTTATATTAATTACATTTAAAAAAATGTTATTAACTTACAGACTGATACACTTAACTTTAAAGAAATATATGCACTGTTTACATTGACTTCACAAATTAGCTAGTTTTATAAAACCCTTCATAGAACAAATGAACAAATTACCTCTACAGATTGAGGGATCTTAGGCAATTGCGTGATATGAACTGGAGACTACATGGAAGACATAGAGAAGATCCACTCTTATTATCATAGAATGACTTAAATTGGTAGGGACCTTAAAGTCCACCCAACCCCAACCTCTGCTGTGGGCTGGTTGCCACTAACCAGATGAAACTGACCAGGGTCCATCCAGCCTGATTTTGAACACCTCCAGGAACAATGCCTTCTCTTCTCCATGCTTCCCGCCTCCCCTCCCAGAGAAGTGCTCTAATCTTCTTCCTAGCCTTTCTTTGGACCTGGTCCGATGTCTCCATGTCTCACTTGTGCTGTGGACCCCAGGATGCAGTTCTTCAGGTAGTTCCTCATAAAGACAGAGTAGAGGAGGTTATCACCTCCTTTGACCTTTTGATCCAGTCAGGTTATGCTTGGATTTCTGAGATGAAAATGCACACTGCTGGGCATAGGTCCAGCTTTTCATTCACCAGTACCTCAAAGTGCTTCTCTACAGAGCTTATGTCCATTCACTCATTGCACAACCTGTGTATTGTCATGCAGGCTGTAATATTGCTTTCCCCGATGGCAGTTCAAAAATAACATTTGATTTGGATCAAATCAAACGTGGATCAAAATGAAGATGTAAACTTCATAATTTTTTTGCTTCTGTACTAGCTTAAAAAAAAAAAAAAGCCTTTTTCCTTTTGTTTTACCTTCTTTTTCAGCTAAATGTTTGTCCACTGTCTAAATTTTTTAACTTGATGAAAGGAAATCTTGATCATTAGGCTCACGAGTATTACTGTGAACATGATTAAAAATTTACTAGCTATTTGAATATGGTATCATCTGTGTATTATATATGTTCAATTAATAACTTGCATTATTTTGATTTTCTTACAAGTTGCTTACATATAAATCCCAGCAGACAAAATTGACAGGTTACTTAATAATATTAAGCAAATAGATATGTTAAAAAAAAAAAACAAAAACAGTTTGCCAAGCAGCACTTGTTCAGTTAGCATCATGTGAACAACAGCATTAACATACAGCAGATTATAAATGGTATCCAGAACAAAATTAAGCCTACTGAACGAAAGCAACTGTATCCCACCTCTGCAGTGAATGCACAGCATTTGTATGATACCATATTTCAAACTACGTAGACTCTAAATTTAGAGACAGAAAATAGTATATACAGCATGAAGAGATAGTTCAAAGCCTACTGAAAACAGATAGTATAAAAATTATTCTAATGCTTCATTTATTGGAGTATCTAAATTTGTTTTTCATTATTTTTGTATCAATATTATAATCAGTATTATAATTGTAGCAGTGTCAGGGAAATTTAAAAGCAAATACATTCAAATAAGTACCGATACTACTTATAACTTTGAAAATTGTAGGATTTACATTCAAAGTGACATTAATTTAATGCAGACAGCGTGGATTTTATGCTCAAGTTTACTGTGCAAAGTTTTGTTTGTTTGTTTTTTGTTGTTGTTTTCTGTATACAGGAGAAGCCTATAGTCCTTCCCAATTTAATTAGCAGAGGTCATAAAGATCTTTTAGGGGTAGCATTTATTAGATGTTCATCCAAAGTATGGTTCTCTTTATGCGTTTATGGTACTGCATCTCTCAGTATCTGCGATCGTTTAGTTTTATTTGTGTGTTTCCATAGCCACAAAATCATATTCGTATCGATTATGTACAATTTGTGTAAAACACTGCCTTTGTTTGCATATTGACAGTGAATTCCATTATAAACAAAAGAGCATTTTAAAGAATTGAAGTTCTTCTTAGAAGAAGGAACTACTGAGCATTTGGTAAGAAGCAATTATCAGGAATCCCCACAGTGCCTCCTCACTTTTCAGCTCTACACCCACACACTAGGGAACAAGCAGATGGCAGGTTTTATTTATTTGGCTTTTGCCAGCTACAGTGGGTTCTGTATCAAGCCCTAAAGGGTATGCCCTTTACCAGAATTTCAAAGAGAAAGTCAAAGTAGCCCTCATCAGAGTGGTAAGCTGTTGAAAAGTCCTAGGAACAAAACCGAAGTCTGTTTCTCTTCTCACCTTACCTCATTAAGGATCAACTGCTAACTCTGCGTATCATGTTCTAGCAGTGATAACTAACCTCAAAAGTGAAAAAGGAGAAGCTCGCTTTCTGGTTTTCATCATGGCCACCAGACTACTGCAAGTTTGCCAATACGGCTCTGACATGAATAACATAACATCTCCAGGATGGCAACTAAGCACCTTCCCCCACCGCCATTAGTGACCATGCTAAGGAAACAAGGATAACAATTTGCTGAAATTTTGAGAGCTCAAGATTTCTTAGTTTCTTGATTGGGAAAAAATATAAACTACCTTCAGTAAAAATAGTCCTTAGTTCTGGTAGGTGGATTCTTAACAAATCTTTCCTTCTGCATCAGGACTTCTTGTGTGGCAGAAACAAGACGACATGCTGTCAGTACACTGGGGTAGCATGGGGATGTTTTCTAGCTTCAGGTATCAGTATGCACTAATAGCTAACCTTTTATTGTAATGTTCAGGATAAAGAAGCTCATGTTTTTGTGTATTACTTTTTGCCAAATTAGCTTTCAGGTTAATTTAATTAATACATTTTTTTTATTATTATTAATACATATTTTTTATCACAATTAAGACTTTCCTTGACTTATGGAAACAGTTTCAGATCAAAAGTGACAAGGTCAACATGTTCATGGTAAAAACTGTGGAGATGTCAAAGGGTGACTCCTTATGTTCTTGTGTAGCACTGGAAACACCCTGAGGAGTTCACTGCTTCAGAATTAAAAAAAAAATAAAAATGCTAACCACCTGTGGTTCAGACCATTATCACTCAGGATATGTCCTGAGCTCACATTTTCAATGTAGTAGACATACAGGACAGTTTGCCTCCCCTAAGAGGCAATGTAATGTAAACATTACAGCAATGGAAAAAGTCAAGATATAGCACATGAAAGCTAAGTGCAACTTTTCTCTCTTGGAAAAGAATTTTAGAGAGTTTTGCTTGGTTTTGGATTAGAGCACACATAGCCTGGGAGAACAGGAAGCAAATTAGGGCAAGCTGTCAGAAGAAAGGGTCATATCACTAATGCTGTACATTACAAGAATTATCTGCAAAGGAAGTCACAGGATTTACAGAGTGACACTTTTTAAAGTCAAGATTGAACAGTGCTGCAATTCAAAGAAAACATTTAGGACTCCTATGATATACCATAGGTAATCGATTGGATAAGACATTATTAATGCTTATTCCTGGACCTGAAAGTTGTGAGTAAACGCTAAGTTATCTTTTGCATGAAAATAGCTGGGAGATGAAGACTTGGTAAAGCCAGTGCAGAAAATATTTCAGACCTTTCTGCTTTAAGGTCTGTAATCATCCTGGTTGAAGACGTTTAATTTTGGTAGTTAAGATTGTGTTGCTGTTGCTCATTACCCTTCTTGCTTCATTGAAGTTCACCAGAGGATGCTGAGTGAAAAAACAAAAATTCTGTAAATGTTTGAATTAGGCCTGCATATTCAAGAAGGTTAAGACTTCAAATGAGCATACTAGCAACAGGACCAATGCAATGAGAAGGTGGTACAAAGAATGGAGAAAATGGAATGTTCGCCCATCTGCAAAGATCTAGGCACCAAGGGAAAACTCCACAAAGGAGAGATCTCTAACCAGAGATCCTTCCTTGTTGGCAGTCAGCCCTTAAATGAGGTCTTTTCCACACACACACGTGAATTTCCTTCACCTGTGTTCCCAGGGCTGACTGGGCTTTTTCTCCAGGTGCTCAATCAGTGGTTCAGGCTGAGACTCAGCAATTGCCATACAATTCATAAAGTTATAAAGAGGCAATAAGGAAAAACTCTACAAAAATATTATGGAGAATGCGATGAACCTTATTACACTTCTTAAAATTCCATACCAAATAGCGTAAATAACAAAACTGTTGCCTAACCACGTCAGTCCATAACACCCTGCATAACTGACCTCCTACTGCCCCTTCTCTCCCACTGCTCACCCCTCTCTCCCAGCTGCTGTCACACAGCGATTTCCCATCCACAAACTCTGCTCTCCCAGAGCGCACCCAGTGTTGCTTATGGCTCAGCTCTAGCATGTCAGGTCCCTGCTGAAGCAGCTGCAGCTGCTCTGCTCTCACATGGGGCACTGATGGGTTCTGCTCACACAGACCATCCCCACAAAACATTGCCCTGTAAACACAATATGTTTGTTAATGAAAGATGTATGTTGATGTTAAAAATGTATTTCTGATTCAGGTGATGTGCTTACATGCGGTTAGGGTAACAAAGATGTGCAACAGCAAGTACAGAGGATACAATATTGAAGCTATAATTAGAACACACTCAAATTTCATTCTAAAATTACAAATATTCTATGTATTCCTCATTACTTCATTATTTCATCTTAATGTGTAAAAAAAACTGAAGACACCATTTGCACTGATGGCTTAGTTTATTTTACATTTTAGTTTAGATTTTACACACAGGAAATGTGCCAGCTCATTTTAAACAGTTCAGTTTTACAACAGACTTTAGTAGCGTTTCACACTACTTCGTAAAGCAGTGCAGTCATTTCACTATGCTTCATTGGATCAACCTATAAATATTACAGTGGCTGCAAAAAATAAAATGATTATATAGACCAATTTACACAAAATACATTCTAAATAGTCCTGTGTTGCTGCTGTGTGAACTAAGCAGCAGCCAATCTTTTTTACATGAACAGCTGGTGACTGAAAAAACAGATGAAAATGGATGAGTTGGGTCAACATTATCAGGGCTTCCGGTAAAGGAAGGAAGAAGATCTTCTATGTGGAGAGATATTTCTAAGCAGGGTCCAGGGCAACTAGTTTTTGTCAAGAATTGGGTTTATTTTATTTGTTTTAGTTTTATTTATTTATTTCAATAATGATTTCCAAAATTACTTTTCTTTTTCATTTCAGCTTGCATATTATTTCAAGAGAAGCATGTGAATTTCTCTGTAAGTTTTTGTTCGTGTGAACTAATTCTTTCAGAATTATGCATAGAGCATTAGTGTGTGAGTGACTTTATTATGGCAGAATAATGCATGTTTGAAAAATATTCTTCTGTGTCAGTATTTAAACTACTCGTAACATGGTCTCAGAATGATTAAAAGAAGACAAAGGGAGTTTCTGAGCACTTAAGGGAGTGCTGAAATAGCTTATCCCACAGGGTATTTTATAATTTTTAGGACAGCATTAATATTATTATGTTTATATTCATGCAGAACCATAGGTTGGAAAAGAATTTCAAAATTAACAGCCTGACCTGTCCCATCATAAACTCTGACCTTTTCTGCAGCATGTCTCTTAATCATTCCCAGGGCCGGGGACTCCACTTCTCCCACAAACATCCTGTTCCAGTGCTTGGCCACCCTTTCATTGAAGGAATTCTTTCATACACCCTACAGTGGCACAACCTGAGCCATATTCCTCATGCTCCATCACTTACCACCTGAAAAAAGAGGCTGACACCTACCTCACTATAATCTCCTGCCAGGTAGCTGTGGAGAGCAATGAGATCTCTCCTCTACCTCCTTTTCTCCAGACTAAGCAGCCCCAGCTCTCTTGGCTACTCCTCATAAATCTGGTTTTCTAACCCCTTCAACTTTAAATGACTACATTAATTTCTCTCTTGTATAGTGAAAGGCTTATGCTTTGCCTTGCAACCAAAGCTGTAATTTATGTTTTAGATTAAAGTAAACTCCCTGCCTATGTGTTTTGTTAACAGCCAAATTGTCCCATTAAATAGTATTTTGCCCCACAAATAGTTCTACTGATCCAGACCGACCAGGGAGCAATGTACTAGTGTATTGGTGGATACTTGTGGTAAGATATTTTTAACAGTGGGGCCAGAAAGATAAAGCTGAGATCATTTTTACTTTCTTGTAGCCCATTATTGTTGTAATAATTAAAATACCTTGATACCTCTGTTCAAGAAGCGTGTAGATGAGGTGCTGAGGGATTTGATTTAGTAGCTTGGTGGGTAGGGATGGTGGTGTGAGGATGGTTGGACTAGATGATCTTGTAAGTCCTTTCCAACCTAATGAATCTATGAATAAGCTTCAGTAGCAACTTCACTAAAATGATGTACATCACACTTTATTCAATTCTCATGTAAGATATATTACCCTGTTATTCTTTGTGGCGCTGTAGATGTGTGCTATTTAGTGTTCAGAATTAGAATATGCTGCTGTTTTTGAGTTGATCAGATCCTTAATTTCCATTTGCTTTCAAAAAATTTTACCCTCTTAATCTTCATATTAGCAATTAACCTTTGAGCAATTCCTTTCTTCAGAATGCTTCACAATTATTGCACTAGAACTACCTGTTAGATTGCTGGTTGGTGATATGGATTCTGTGTTGTACTATTTGCCTTGGATATTAGATTCTAAAAATTAGTAGGTGCTGATTCAGAGTGGGAACGGTGAACTATGCTTAACAGACAAAGAGGTGAGTAGAGGTGCAATGAAGCAAATACATGAAAACTAGTAAGAGATGGGTAGAACTTTATAACATTTCACAGGGAGAAACGTGAATATGTATCTTCATAAAAGCTGAAAAGTACAAAATCAAGTAAAGTTTAAAAACAATCCACAACTACAAGAGTTGCTGAAGATAAATTAGTCTACATCGGTCCCTCCAAAAGTAATGCCTCCTATTTATTTCCATAGAAACTACAACAGATACAAAGCACGCAATTACACTGTTCAATGGAGGAAATTCTCAGCTACAAAACACAGTTTTTCAACATAATCACCACCATTAATTCTATATTTTTACCACCAACAAGAACAAGGGACTGCATTCCATGCTCTTAAAAATCTGTGTGGCCATCTGGAGCATGGTTTGCCTTTCACATCTCTGCATTTCACTGCTGAAACGCACCACCCACTGCCTCACAGTGCTCACATCCACTGGCTGATCTTCAGAATCCTTTAGCAAGTGTCAATGAGTATCAGAGTGTCCAATTTTTTCTGCATGGAGGGATCAGATGACATACATTTGCTCCATGTGCACTTTCATGTTGGTTGCCATTTTGTCATTTTGCCTCTATGCTGCTCTCTGTCACACTGCAACAACATGTAATGAAATATCAATGGAAAGGTTCAACCTCTACTGCCACACCACCAACATCTGCCTCTGACATCATGGACCAATATCAAAAAATAGAAGGCATAATTTTCAGAGCAGCCCTCTTAAATTTGTATTTTAGGATCCAGGATGAGGGATAACCAGATAGGAAAAAGCAGCATAGAAAATTCAGCAGATATGATGAAGTTGAAAGTGCAGATGTGAAGGACTTTAAAAATATACCAGTGTGTATATAAAAATCTTGACATTTAGAGGCAATATTTTTAGGAAGGTTTTCAATTAGAATTCTAAATTATCTTGACAAACTTATTTGTAAATGATTCTTATTTCTTCATAAGGAACAAAGTACTTTGTTATCCAGCACAGGATGCACAGTCACTTTTATATTAGTGACCTTAGATCCGAAGCAGAATATGTTCTGTAAGAATCACTTTGTGACCAATTTTCATGTGAATAATCCTATCACACAGAGCTGGGGGTTGCAATCAGTCACAAACCTTATCAGGATAAATTTTTACTTCTACTGTTACACCAAATCGCAAGTATTAGTAGCAGCATTGCATCCAGTGTGTAGCCATTTTTAAAATCAAGAACTTTGGGATTATTTAAATTTAGTCAATGTTCTATTTCAAAGAAACAAAATTATGGTTGTGATGAGAGGACTTCGTTTCCTATTTTTTCTTCCTTCTGCTCCTCCAACTCTTTATTCGCTTTGTATAAATCTCCAACTGATACTCAGAACTGATTTTTTTCTGTCCAGTAACATTCATAAAAGACAGTTGGTCCTCATATTTATTTTTTTCATCTCTTCTATTTGTTGTGCTTTTCAGAATTTCTCGAATTCTCATGAATGTATCACTTGGTTATGCTCAGAACAAACATGTCTTGTTTGTTCCAACAGTAGTTTTTCAAAAGATCCTTGTTTACCAATATTTTTTTCCATGTGCTCACTGCTTGTGTGTCTTCTTATATTATCTACATAAAAATGCCTCTAACCTATGCTGTAAAGTATATTTTTAAATAAAGTATTGCAAGCTGTCTAGCAATCTCCAGCTGTATGATTACGTCCTCTTGTAACCCAGAGCAGGCAAATAAAGAAAAAAGGTTAAAGATCCATTGAAATCTCAGTAGTAAACAGTGGCAAAATAGGCAGACATTTTGATATCGTGGCTTTGGAAATAATTTAAGATTTGTTTCCAGAGAAGACAAACTGATTTTGAGCAGAAATGAATGAAATCTCCGTACTTTATACCTCACAGATTTTTATCAACAGTGTAATCTATGTAGAAAAAATATTCTACAACCTTTAGATACTTGCTGAGCAAAAGCACAGGCTAGCTGAAATTTGTGCTGTATTTCTCTTTGAAATGAGCTATTTATTACTGTAATCCCATGTATAAAACGTTTAGGGTATTTTTTACACTCTGTAGTTTTCTGTGTTGAATTCAGACATTCAGATACATGTAACTTCCTGGTGACTTCACTATAAACTGCACTTATTCACCTTAGGACAAAGCAAAACTCAAAAGCATCAAGTTTATATAAATATAAGAACTTTATACATAAATAGAAACATATTTCCATTTCATTTTCCTAAGTTTTTGGAAATAGTATTATATGAACACAGAGGATAGGAGTTTTTATAACAAAATAAAGCAAATCAAAATAACAGGGAACTATTCAAAGTAATGGTAATGTATTAAAAACAAAAATAAACAAAAAAAAAAGGAAATTATTTTTCTCTATTTTCACTGTTTATACATTTTTCTTGGTCTGTATGCATTTTTTCATTACTGTGTTCCATTTTTATAGGAACAACAGTCCCTGAAGATAGTAAAAAATCCCAGTAATTGAACAGAACTGTATTTTAACATTCTGAAAATTCCTTTCCAGCAAAAATTCCATGCACTGTGGTTCTCTTTGTTTACCCCCAAGTAGGGTGGCTTGGCATCGTGGAAGAATGTATAGCAGTATGTGATTTAGAGATGAAATACAGCTTGTATTGCATGTGGTTGTCCAAATGACTTACAAGCAAACCACCTTGAAAAGGTGTTATAAAACATACTATGCAAATGAAATAACTAACTACATGTATGAATGGATGTTCTTAAAAATGGAATTCAGTCATATTTTGAACTTCTTCAATAGTACACCAGTGACAGGGATTGTTAGCAGAAACCTGTCTGAGTTTCCAAAACACAGTATATTTCCATTAATTGAATTACTGCTGTTTGCTTTAGATCATCGCACATAGGTTAGCAAGAAAGCCCTGGGTGAACACAACAGAGCTAGTCAATATCTAGTTGTTGAGTTCTGCTAAATTATTGTGATTATGACTATCATTTTAGTTAAATTAAAAGCATGCATGTGAATTTGAATGAGTTTAATGTGATAAAGGCAACAGATGTGCTTGGGACGTAGAAGGGTTCATTTACAGTCTGTTAGGTTGTTGGATTGCTGGCAGAGGGCAAGGTTGATTTAATTGTTGGTTTTGTGTTGTTTTTATACAATTATGGGAAATGGTTGTTCAGTTGAACAAGACGATGGTAAACTTATTGTTATCTATTGGACCGGCAGCGTCCCAAGAGGGAGCAATGCACACATTAGCACAATCTCAAAATATTTTTTCAGTTACAGATATTGAGGTCACTTGGTGACACCAGCTATGCTGTGTCCATAGGGACTCAGCCATGGAAATGGCTGTATAAAAATCTTCAACGTTTTTTTTGTAAGTATTGCGTAGGGCCCTAAGGATAGATGAGGAAAGGAAACTGAACTTCTGTAAATGCTCTGGAAAGCTGGTAGGAAGCTGATTCTAGTTTTACAAGTATGTCTGCACCCAGTGTTGGGCATAAATATGGAAAGGGCTAGTTTGCTGACTTTTCCCTCTCCTTACCTTTGCTAATTTATCATTTCTTCTTTTTGAACAGACATTATGTGCTAATTCTTTTCTCCTTTTCTCTCTGACATTTCTGTGACAATAGTTGTTCGAGTATGAAATCACAAAGATTTCCTTGTCTACTGATTGTGTTTTCAACAAATATCTCCCTAAGAAAATTAATTATTATTATTATTCTATTAACTTTGCGATTTTTGCCATGTGACTCTAAACTCTGTGGGATACTTCTGAGAGAAAAAAATCTCATCAGCTGTATGATGGCATATGCACTATAAGGCATTCATGATTTCTATTTGATTGGATTTGGCTTGATTTTAATTGATAAGTACTTTAAATAAATATAAGGAAAAAGTTTCAGAGAAAAAATCTGTCATAGGAATTTGATAAGAAAAGCATTGCTTGGTGAGTTTGAAATAGCTAGCTACAGTAGAGGATAACACAGAGGGGGAAAGATTTCTTTCAAAATCTTTTATTTTCTTAAAATATATAAGGCTATGTATTTTCAAATATGGAAAAAATATTAATAATTAAGGAAAAAAAAAAAAAACACCAGAAACAGTTCTTACTAAGAAATAGTTAATGAAGGAAAGTATATTGGTTGTGATAATAGCCTCAAGTTTGGCACCAGTGACTTCAGTTCTGTCCTTCAGCACAGGTTTCTAGTATGCCTTCAGCCAAGTCAACTATGATGACATTTCAGAAGCACTTGGGCAATCCATTTTCAAAAGTGACACAGATAATCGAAATGAATTTTCAAAGGAGAAAGAGCTGTTATTCAGAACGACATTTTACAACCTACCGAGAACTGTAGCTAAAATGTAGTTTATTAGCTTTCCACTGAAACAACAACAACAAAAACAAAAACTGCAGTAAAATGAGCTTAAATATTCTTTGGAAAATGGGCTTAGGAATATTTTACCACATAAGAATATCTGATTTTTGTTTTTCCTTACCTTTTTGAGTCTATGCTACAACGGTTGAAGAGGGAGAGTATATATCTACCAGATACAGATCAATGGGTTGTTGTATATTCATTAATATACTTGAAGCTATCACAGATTTTGATGAGGATATAGATGGTTAAATTTTCAGTGGTTCTGTCTTTTTTTTTTTTAACTCCAGCATAAAAGTGTTGATTGGCTAGCAATGAGAGAAAAATGTGTTCGTTTGCCTTTGAAACGTGTTCTTCTTGAATGACAACACTACTTGAAAGCCCAAAAAGTCCTTATACATAAGCAAAACAATGTTTCCTAAAGACTTGCATTTACTGATCAACAGTGTCTTGCCCCTTCACTGTGTGTAAGAATATAGTTTTGTATATAAAATGAAGATTTCATATAAGACTGTAGATCATGTAGAAGAATCTAGACTCTGAGCAAATACAATTAATGAAACAGTGAGTGATGATCATTTTATTCTCATGTAATGTGACAGAAGTGAAATTAATCCTCTTGTTCTGTAGTGTTGTCCTGTGCCAGCTGTTCTTCCACAGCTACTGCTAAACCATCTCCATGTAATATTCCATTCTACTTCACAGAGCACTGATAAAATGTTTTGTATTATAAATGTTCAGAATGATAACGTCTGTCATTTCTTTATCCCCAGTTTCATAAAAGTATTGCACTTAAAAGAATCAAAGTACAAAATTTGATAGTGAACTGCTCTTTATACAACTATAGATTTTTTCTGCTTCTACTTTATTGTTTTCGCTGAAAGCCAGACCTTTTCCTCTGAAATGCAACTTCCTCAACAGAACATTTATACATTTATTTTCAGCTTTGCAATTTTAGGTTTTATACCTCAGATTAGCACTTTCAAATCGATTGTCTATGGCAAGTACTAAGATACCATACATTTTATTTGTAGATAGAACTTATAATATTGTATTTTTTTCTTATGTTTCCATTATACTCTTATCACTGAGAATGGAATACCTGTGGGAGGATGTTGGCAGCTCTTGTTTAACTTGGAGAAAAGGAAACAAGAAGGAATCTAGTATAAATCTATAAATTTATATCAGAAAATGCAAAAGTCAATCAGAAAAACAGCAGTGTGTTCAGACTGTTCATCTGCAGCTGGGAAACAGGCAGTGATAGAAGCACATTTCCAGCATCCTGCACTGAAAACCTGTATGTGAGCCTTTTAATGTCATGGTGATGGTTTCAGCTTGGCACAGGGCTGCTCTGCAACAACAAATACAACAGTTTTCAAGTATGAGTGGCAGTTTGTGTATTGGTATGACGTGATCTTGTATATCAGATTTGTAGAGAGAATTGGAGCAAAGGCAGGTGATCCTTTGTTAATTTGCAGCTCTCATATATTGCAAAACACGATTAGCATTTCTATTTTTATTTTTTTTTTAACTTTTTTTAAAAAGCCCCCAAAATGCAAGTTTTTCCTTCAAGCATACAGAAGAATAACACACAAAAAATACTGTAATTATCTTGAACACAGTTCATTTTGGCTTAATGCTACCAAGAGTGTTACTCCCATCTTCATTCTGGCAAGAAAACAGCATTCAAGGACACTGTCACAATGGAGAGATGTATTGGAAACAGAGAACTATATGGTAGCATTGCCAAGGAAATTCTAATAACAAAGAATTAGCCAGGTGACAGAGAATGTTGGCCAGATGAAGATGGTGACACATGTTAGGCAATTCTCCCATATAAGTTATAGTAAGTTATATTATTTATATACTACTGTTGTTGAAGTAAAAATTAAGGAGGAAATTGAAGGAAAATTAAATAATTTAAATCTTTGAAAAAGTCTGGGGAGAGGCTGAGATGGACTTTTTTTGGTCCAGCTCTCAATCATTTTCCTGATAGATGCTTTCTTTTTTTCATTTTCATCTGAACAAAGGAATGTGCATACCAAACAAGTCACATTCTCTTAAATAAAGGGCATTTTTTTCCTATTTTTTTAGGAGTATTATGCAGGTTGCTCCAAAATACTACTTCCTATATCTAACCATAGGAACTAGAAGAGGTACAAAGAGCAGAATTACATTATTTGATAGAGGAAATTCTCAGCTACAAAACATTGTTTTTCAACAGTGTCACTGCCATTAGCCAATTAGCATGGTTGAGCTGATTGAGATACTCATCATTTCATGATGTGACAGTTGTGCTGGGCCATCTGGAATGTGGTTTCTCTTTCACATCACTGCCACCACTGCTGAAATGCGCTTCTCACTGTGCTCACATATACTGCTTGGTTCCATAAACGTTCAGCAAGTTGATGAATGTCAGTGGATGCCATTTTTCTGCATGGAGGAATTCAGCAACACACCTCTACAGCTCCATATGTAGTTCCATGTCAGACACCATTCTGTCAGACTGCCCCTCTGCTTCCAGCTGTCACACAGCAACAAAATCTAACAGGAGACGAGTGGGAAGTTTCAACCTTTACTGCCATACCACCAACATCTGTCTCTGACACTGTGGGTCAACATCATAAATAGGAGGCATCATTATCAAAGCAGCCTTCATAGAAACCAGGAATCCAAGACATGAGCTGCTTCAAAAGGAACATCTAATATTTAATTTCTATCTGTCTTTTTTTAGACTTTAAACATCATGAAGCCATGGAAACCTGACAAACACAGGAATGTTGGACAAAATTATTACTGCATATTATGATCATAATGCAAAGGAAGGAATACTAGAACTCCCCTAAAATCAGCTCTTCACACGGAATAAAATGTAGTATCTTTTGACGTGACAGTTTGAACAAATTCCTTCCTTTGTGACAATATATGTTTTGTAGACATTCTGAATAGATAAATTAATCCTGACATCTTGAACAATTACATTTTCTTCTAATGAAGAGAAAATCAGAAGCAAACAAGGATCCATCTTTTGCATAAAGGAGTCTAAATAATGCATCAAGCTTTGGGGTTCTTGTAAATGAAGGAAAGACGGAAGATGTAAAGATAATCCAGGAGTATCAGTGAACGATGTCCTCACTGCTATCTGTTCAGTAGCAAAGCAGGACATTTCTTGTAATCGTCCACAGGTGACTTTCTCCTCAATAAAATCCTGACAGCACTAACTTCTAATTCTGTCCTTCCCTATTTCCTGAAGTTACAAATACTACATGTACATTGTTAACGTATGTCTTTTTGAGACATCTCGTCAATGATGTGCTCCTATACTCCCAGCTATTAGAAAGACTAATCTACACAGTTGCTAAAATTGCTTTTATTTCTCCATAGTCAGCACGTGGGATATGGCAATCACGAATACAACACACAGATGAGAGGATGAGTAAAGGATCTGGGGGTTCTGGCTGAAGGCAAGTTGGACACAAGTCAGGACTGTGTCCTGTCAGCCAAAAGGGCCAACTATACTCTGGGGTGCATCATAAAGAAAGAAAATAAATAATAAATGAAAAATATTAACTGTTATGCCCATAGAATTTTAGTTACTGGCTGAGTTCTGGCTTTATTTTCTAGCAATCTTTTCCATACACAGCTTTGTGTGAAGATGCTCCTTATTCACTTTTTCTTTCCCCTGCCCTGCCTCAGAGAGCTTCAGAGAGCAGCTCACTTTTCCCCTAAAGAGCATGTTCTGTTGTCTATACTTCATTCAATTCCACACAGGTTAATTTCTATGGAAAAAAAAAAAATGACAAACAGTAATTAAACAGAATTTCATTCAGAGACCTTGCAGATCTCAAGGATTTGCAGTGAGTCTTATTCATAACCTTGCTGTTTTTCTGTATCCTTTTCTGCATCTTTTTCATTCAAGAAAAATTAAAGCCCTGAAGCAGCCATTTTGTAACAGACTTCACTGACGTGTAAAACTTCACTAAGTGCAGTTTAAACTAAGTCACTGGGGATCTTTCCTGAGCCTAAAATGCAAAGTAAAATCCTGTGTTCTGAAAACTGGAAGTTCACTTTTGTATCCAATTCTTTGTAGATGTAATCTTGGCAGTGAGCTTTCCTACTGCCACTCTGTTCCTTCAGCTGTGCGAATTTTCCCTTTTAAGCTGGCTGGTCAGATCTAGATTTGGCAGTGAAATCACTATGACATGTATCATAACCTTCAACTCTGTTGCAAAGGTTTATGCCAGAGGCAGAGCTGCAGGCATAAATAAATAAATATATTAAAGAGGCCCGAAGTGGTGTTAGTGTGCAGTGTTGCAGTTGCCATGGTAATCAGCTTACAACTTTTATAATGCCCAGAACACCTGCCCCTTCTTAACACCCTATACTGAAATTTGTTAGCTGACTGTAAGCTAATAATTAACTGCTAACAAGATAATAACTTATTCAAAGGCAATACAGGGACCCTATGATTTTTTTCTAGGAATTTAGTTCTAATTTAATGTTTCACCTTTGTAGAAATAAATGTATTGTTACTGTCATCGTCAATCCATGCTCTTGATGGATTCTCAACATCAAGCCTTCTTGATGAACTGACTTTGACAGCAACTGCATGTAAGTTGAGTTTTATAACATTTGTTCAGGCTCTTGATCTTTTCTAGCACAAAAAGCAGTAAAATTCTTTTAAATGGAATTGTTATTGCAGGTAGGTGTTTTTGAATGAATAAATTAGTAGGATCATGCTTCAGTGCTCAGCTTCTGTCATTCTGCTTTGAAGTAGTTAACTTTCAAATAGTTTTAAGGAGATTGGGAAGCTGATAAGATAAAACATGGCAACTGAGTTATGTGACAAGAGATAGCTCTCTGTGTTACTGTGTAAAACTAAAAGATATTGTTCTAAGTGAAAAAAATGCATATTGTGGTCTTTCATGTATCCTACTAATTATAGTATAGTATGCATCTTAAAATATTTTATTATCTTATTAAAAAAGCCAAAAATAATAAAAAGAATACATGCTTTCAGAATGAGAGTCCAAAACATTGTGCAGATATCCAGAACAAGTTTAAATTACTGGAAATAATTCATTCACTCAAATGTGAGAACCATGTAAGACTAAGTTTTTCACTGGCCTATATTAGAGTATGAGTTTTCCTTGCTAATAAAGTTTAAGTATGGTTTATGTGCTTTCTGCTCTCTTCTGTTCTTGTATTTAAGCAGTAGAGATGTAATGACCATGGTGCTGTGCCATGCCATGAGGTGGGAAGCACTGTGTAGAAGGAAGTCTGAATCTTTTCTTGTTCACTCTGACTAAGCCCTCACCTTCATGACTTATGAAGTACCTTTGCTAATTGACCACAGAAAGTCAGAGAACACTTCAACTAGTTCTGAATCCTGCATTCACAGCGTTTTCAAAAGCCAAGTTTCCAAGAACAGCAGTGCAAAATGTAGTTTACTATTGCACTGATGCAAAATGATATTAAAGGTAAAAGGATTGTAAGTAAAACAGCACTTTTGGCTTTCCTGAAGCAACAGGAGAAAAGCCACATTTAATTACTTTTTTCTCAAACAATAATAACTTTAAAGAAGCCAGATAGTTAATCTAAATATTTAATAATGAATCAGGATATTATTCTTCTTCCTTTTGAACAATGAAGACTACTAAAAATAAACGTAATTTATCTACTTACAGCTTCAATCTGAGGTGAAGAAATTAATTTTCAATTGCTTTTTTATATTAGGACATTGTGTGCCAAAAGTGATCATTTTAATGATCATTTTAACTAAAAGAGAGTGCTTAAAGTGATCATTTTAGTAGTGTAATGCATGATCTTTCACTGAAGTGTGTATTCATGCAAGGAACTGAAACTTGTAATTACAGTTCAAGAACACAACATTTAAAACTTCATCAGTGGTAGCTAAGATCAAAATGAAAAGTCTGAAAAAAGAGCTGTCTTAAATTTTATTTATTTTATTATTATTTTTTTTTATTTTATTTATATATTAAGATTTAAAGTGCGAATATCAAACATACAAAATATTCTTGTATTGCTCCCCAGACTTAAGGAATACAAAACTTTATTGAACAGATATTTTAATATCATGATTCTGTCATATTGTAGTGAAATTTTTAGAATAGTTCTATAGATCTGTCTCTGAGCAGGGCAGAATGTAAGATTATACATTTTTAATAATTTAGGTAAATCATAAGCAGAATGATAGTAATATAGAGTAAGCCTATGGAAAGAGAAATGTAATGTGGCTGAACAGCTAATATTCTTCTAGGAGATTTTCAATTTCTCCAGTGAAATATACTGAATTAAATCTATTCTTATGAAGATGTCATTGAACAAGCCTGTCTTCAGCTGTTCTGAACTGAAGTAGATCAGTTGCAACATATCAAAAGGTTATATCAAGTGAAAATAATATTTACTCTTTATCTGCTCTTGTTTCAAAATGCAGATAACTATAGAGCACCATATAGTACATACCTTTAATTTTCTGTTTGCATGTGGCAGCATTTCTGTTCAGTGTGGCTAGTTTCTTATTTACATATACTTGTGTCAGGCAGAGATAAACTTCTAAAAAAAAATGGAAAAAAAAATCAAGTTCAGTCATGCTTGAGAGATTTATTTTTTGTAATTTTAAACATTTTTAGTTTAAAACACCATATCAGAAACTGATGACAGCAAACAACGTATACAATGATTTATTGTCATCAAATCAAACAGCTTTTACTTCTTAATTTCCATGGAAAATGTTCAATAAAATGAGTAAAATAAAAGTAAACAGTGAAAGCAGAATCTTGCACAGAATATTACAACCAATTACATATATTCCATTTGATAAAGAAGTTAAAAATAAAAGCACTAGGAAAGTTTCTTTCATCAGTAGGGAAATATGAAGTTTTCTACTTTATTCAGAGTTAATCAAAATCGAAAAGGGTCTAAAGATACAAGTCTTGACTATGTAAAGCAGTGTGAAGAACTGGGATGAGGAAAAGTGGAAAAGTAAGGAAGATGGACCAAGAAAACAAAAGAGAAGTAAAGCAAACAAGGATGAAAAGAGAGAAGGAGAGATCCCATATGTCATTTTCAGTGTTGCTTTACTCAGTTATTTCTTGTATTTCTAGCAAAGGTTTCAGAATTGAGCTATTATCAACACTCTAACATGGCCATGTAGTACATAGGAGCCAAAGTGAATCATCTTAAGCAACATCATCTATGCAAAAAATAGACAAAAAAAATCTAATCTAATACTCCTTTGATTTTTATTTATGTATTTATTTATTTATTTTACAGCTGTTGCTTCTTCCATACGTGGAAATACAGTTAGATTTAAAATGTTGCAAAGTTGTGAAAAGAGCATTTTTCATCAACTTCAGGAAGACTAGATTCATCCTGCAATTTTAGTTTTCTTTCTGTATTTAAATTGTTTTCAGAAGTGAGACATATCAAATTTATTTCAAAAATGTAAATTTTTATTTTGCACCATGCGACTTAGTAACACTGCTGTCAATAAGTTCTTTCTGGGTTGATAAGTGACAGATCAGATTATCGAAAAGTTTACGTGAGATATGATAGGTGCCCACAGCACTGGATTCCTTGGAGTCCTTGAAAAGTTCAGCTCTAAAACCTCGCCACTCTTTCTGCAAAGAAATTCTTTCTAATATCCAACCTGAACCTCTCCTGGCACAACTTTCACCCATTCCCTCTTGTCCTATCTCTGTTTACATGGCAGAAGAGTCTGACCCCCATCTCAACACAATCTCCTTTCACGCAGTTGTAGGGAGTAATAATGTCACCTCTGAACCTCATCAAAACAAAACAGCCTCAGTTCCCTCAGCTTCTTCTCACAAGACCTGTGCTCCAGAACCCTGACCAGTTTTGTTGCTCTTCCCTGTATACATCCCACTGCCTCACTGTTTTTCTTGCAGTGAGTGGCCCAAACTGAACACAGTACTCGAGGTGCAGCCTCACCACCAGAGCTGGATGCAGGGGGAAGATTGCCTCCCTATTCCTGCTGACTGCACTATTTATGACAGTCACTAAATTCATAGTCTTATTTTACACAGTCTCTTTTCTTTCAGTGTTTGCTATTTTCCTTTCATTTCTGCCAAGAAAGCTTAGCACTTCCTCAGGAATCAGAAAATATCAGACAAAACCTTAGGGTGATATTTCAAAGTGGTATATGGAAACTGAGAAGATGGAATGCTGTATGTTGATAGACTTGTAGACAGCTTTGAAAGCATTCCCTCAGCTCTCACATCTGTTATACTTAGGCAGGGCATGGAGGGAGTCCTACTTAATTTTTAATTTCTTTATTTATACATTTTTTTATAACAGCACATACAGTTATTTGCATTCTTGAGCAAACTGGGAAAAACAAGCTAGTCTTCTGAAGCCCTTGTCTGCCTTTCTGTTACAAAGGGATTAAATAGACTTTGGAGCCCATGCTCTTCAGGTAATTTACCACAATTTGAACTTTAAAAAGTATGTGCAGTTTAAAGCTATATTCAGACAAACCCAACCTCAACATTCTCCTACTGCTTCAAATAAAATAACAGTTTACCTCAGTGTATGCACATGAGAACATGCTTATGTATAGATATGCAGTTTATAGTTTATTTTCCAGTGAGGGAAGTCTTGACCAATGCTGGTGCAGATTAAAGCTTGTGCAGAGAATAAGGCAGTATGAAGAGCTTTTTGCTGCAGATTGCTGTTAAACAGGAACTGGACTCAATAACGGAGTATCTGTGTGAGACAACAAAATGAGGAAGAGATTGACTAAATGATTTACTTTCCATTTGAGACTTCTGCCATTTGTTTTGTCTTGCAGTGAAATTCTTATTTCTTTTAACTCTCTGGTTAAAAATAATCACTAACAGTGATACAAAAGACTCAAAAGTTTGAGTCTTTGATATTTCAAAAGACAGCTTGGGGGGCCAACTCAGAGCAAATGGAAGTCAAATCACTGCTTTCTAAAACTAGTGCTTGTATCAAATTTCCCTGAATATATGAATTGGCGATTTATGTAATGTATTGTAGACCACTGAACTGCTATACTTTCTTGTCTTACATAAAGTGTTTAGAAATACAGAGCATACTTTGTAAGCTTTGTGGAAATAATTAGACAAGGTTTATAGAAACAACTGTTCTGGAGTTCATCATATTAAGAATGCAGTGATATTTGCTCTGCTATCAAATATTATTTGATATTATAATTTCAAATAATGTCTTAGTTGGAGTAGGCTGATAAAATATTATGAAGACCCTATTGTATATACCTATATATAAGGTACAGTCCTAAAGCCTACATGTATATTAAAATTTATGCTATATAGTAATCTCTTTTCCTCGGAGAGAAAACTAATTTAAACTACCTCAATATGTGGTAAATGCTAAAACTATTCCAGCCCTTATATTAGTAATGCCTGTAATGTCACAACTACTAAACTTGGTTGCATAGCTTTATCCTGCTCCTGTTCATACTGGCAATACATTGCAGCAGACCTTCAGTTTCTGGTTAAGATGATGTAACAATCTAGAATGTTTATTCAAATATTTAATTTAAAATTTCCTAATGTCTAAATGTCATGATTGCATTTCATTTTCAATGAAATATTCATGGAGTTCAATTTCTGATTGTACTAAATGTAATTTAACTTTTGAAACATGTCTTTAAATTAACAAGGCTCTACATTATTCATTACAAGTCCAACAGATCAAGAACTTTATTTTAATAACAGTAACTACTTTTATTCACTTTGATTCTTAAATTTTATTTAGAAGTCAATTATTTTTTATTTTACTTTATTTTTTTTTTTAAGAATTAGCTGATTATTGGACCTTCCACAATCTTTGAATGAATTTCTTGGAATTGCACAGAGGAGACAGTGAAGACTTGGATCAGCATAATATTATAATTTGTTAATTTTACTTAATTAACATCTGCTAAAGACATTCAAACAGTTAATAACAAAAGAAACCCATGATAATTATTATATTTTGAAAAATATTATGTAAGATCATTTCCAAGTTTTCATGACAATTTTCATTTGTTTGTTCTTGTTATCCAGTTTTTCTTTCCTCTGTTTTGAACCCAGCAAACTAAATTAAGTTCTTTAAAGAAATGATGATCACAAATTGAGTTACTCTGTATGAGATATTCTTCACCTCAAAACCTATGTTGTGAGAAAACAAAATGAAGCTGTGTTAGAAATATTTATTGTCTTCACATCAAATCACATAACTTTCTTTTATATTTTTAATCTTAAATCTTTTAAATTTTGTTTGCAGGATCAGATTAAAATACATTTTACCATTAACTCCTACTGCTCTTTCATTTATGTTTTAAATATTCAGAATTATAGCTATTTTTCTGTAAAGTGGTGTGTTATCACTGGATATATGCAACTACTGGTAGTCAGTAATCAGAATAATCCATAGGTAATGTTTGTTTTAATCAATTTTTATCAATGATTTATAAATCCAGTAGACAAGTCACAAAATCAAGGCTGACTGTCTCCTTTGTAGGTAGTACTAGCATATCTCCAGATGTCCTAGAATTCAGAAATAGATATAACACTTCATAATCTGTCCTAAAGGAAAATAAATTCATTGTCCCTTTGTAATACATAGCTAAATATCATTAACTATATATATATTATATGTTATATATGCATATATATAATATATATTATATATATACTTACATATATTTTTATATGTGTTTTATATATATGTACATATATATAAAGAAGTTTAAAAGGAATTATTTGAGAATAAATTATAGAATCATATAATGATTTGGGTTGAAAGAGTTCTTATCAATCAAGCAGTTCCAGCCCTCAACTGTTGGTGATGTTGCTTCCCCCCAGAACAGGCTGAAGAAAGGGAAACATTATTCCCATTTTCAAGAAAGGGCTAAAAGAAGACCCGGAGGACTACATGTTGGTGAGCCACACATCTATGCCTGAGAAGATCATGGAATTGATCCTCTTGGAAGCTCTGTTAAGGTAGACATGAGATGAAGATTTAATCCAAAACAGACAGCATAAGTTCACCAAGAGCTGATCATGTTTGACCAATCTGGCGACATTCCTATGGTGAAGTGACACCATCGGTGGACAAAGGAAGGACAACTGATGTTGTCATCTAGATTTTTGGAAGGTCTCTGACACAGTCACCCACCACATCCTTATCTCTAAATAGAGAGAGATGAATTTGAGGCAGCGCATGAGGAATTGGTTGTATGGTCTCATCCAGATGGTCATTGTCAACAACTCTGTGTCCAGATGTAAGGTAGAGATGAGTGATGTCCCCCAGGAGTCTGTGCTAGGAAAAGTGCTCTTCAACAACTTTATCTATGACCTAGGTAGTGGGATCAAGTGCACCCTCCGCAAGTTTAATGTAACACCAAGCTGAGTGGTACAGTTGCTACAATAGAAGCAAAGGATGCCATCCAGAGGGACTTGAAACATGCTTGAAATCAAACTTGAAATCAAAGAGAAGACTGCTTCAAATAATTAAAGGGAGCTTACAAAGAGGAGAGAGAGTGACTTTGTACATGAATAAGGAGGAATGGCTTTAATGTAAAAGAGTGGAGATTTAGGTTAGATCTTAGAAAGAAGTTTGTCAGGTGAGGCCCTGTCACAGGTTGCCCAGGGAAGCTGGGGATGCCCCATCCCTGGAGATGCTCAAGGTCAAATCAGATGGGACCTTTGGAAGCATGATCTGATGAGCTGCAAGCTGCTCACTGCAGGCTGGTTGGAACTCAGTGAGATTTAAAGTCCCTTTCAACCCAAACCAGTCTGTAATTCCATGATATAGTTTTGTGAATATTGACCTGATTTTCATGTCTGTCTTGGAATGGACTCTATTTTCAAGCATTCCTGAATCAGAGTGATTCGTAAATACAGACAGACAGGCTTCAGGTAATACAATGCAATCAGCATTTCCTCAAAACTGACATTTGAATCAGCTGAAAAGTTGTGTGTTAGAATTTCAGTGTCACAGAATATTTTCAGATAGGGCTTTTATTCTATGTATGATATTACATCAAATGTCTAACATCAGAATTAACCGATCTCCTGTAACAAATGCAGAATCTTTTTTTCACCTGAGAAAAAACTACAAGAAATGTATCATGGAGGAACATGCTGGATCCACAGATACTGTAGATTTATTTTTTTTTTCATGGTTCCATTGTTGATATTGTTACCTAAAAATATGGTGTTTCTTTAATCAAGTTAGAAAAACTGGGCAGAGATTCAAGTGATTCATACCTGGTAGACCAAATATGAGTACTAAAAGCTTTGTAGGATGTATGTATTTGTTTACTTATTATATTTTCCTTGTTTTGACAGTATTCTATATCATGACATCACACAGCAAGCTGTTTAGTCCTGGAGCACAGTAGTGGGGAACTGCACTTCCCTGTACAGGGTCCTAGCTTCTGTCAATCTCAGCTATTCTCATGCAGGTTCTGGCTCTCCAACAGGAAGATTCATTGAGCAGAGACATATTACAGTTTCCAGAAGTCTCTATTTCTTTCCATATGATTTCTGAATCCAGGTGATAAGAGATAACTGGTTTTTATTTCTGGACTGTGCAGATAGCAGCACTGTTGGAAATCCTTTCTCTCACATTTGTTTGATTTACCATCTTTAACTCCCTTTTTATATCATTATTAAAAAATTGTTCTACTACTTGTTGTAAATTAGTTATTTCTCCTATCTTAATTGCTCTGTCTCCATTTTTCTTCTCCCCAGAAATAGGAAGAGAGGGTAAAAGGGTCGAGGAAGGCTCCACCCCATCAGTGTGTGGAAACACAAACTAAACCACATCATTATCTTTATTGAAGTTATTTAGTAAAATTGTTAGAGGAAAATATATCATGCTAGATCCAACTGACCAAGAGAAGCAATGCTGTAGCTGTGGTATATCCCCAGATACAACAGCAAAAGCTGAATATGTACTCCCAGCAAGTGCGCACATAGAGCACATTTTTTTACATGTATACATAAATACATGGTTGGCCATGCACATCACAAACTGACACTCAGGTGGTAGGTTTCACATCCAGGGACTAGGAATGGTAGCATGACCAAGGCATGAGATTTTGTTTCTCACACCATTGTACCCCTGTGGGCCCCTCATGAGCGACACAATGCAGGCATTCCTGTGTCTCCTCTTTAACCCTTCAACAGCACAAAACACAGTCAGCAGATTCTCCTGTCAGAAAGCAGAATCATTACTGATATCCAGCCTGTGATTTTGACTGTAACCAGGGTAAAAAAGTTGGTCCTTTAAATGACTATTTTAGATACCACATATTCCTCCACAACTAATTCTCCTTCCTCACCGTTATAATTATAAAAATGCCTCAAGGTAATAACATCTCACTGAATCTTCCAACACCCAGAGAATGATGCAGGGCCTGCAGAAAGAAAAAATAAAAAATGGAAAAGCCCTAAAACTTAAATTTCCCTAATCTACATTTCGTCAGCTTTACTGTCTCACAGAACTCTTGTGTGATTTATAACAGTGGGGACATATTTTGGAGATAGGATAAACTCCACAGCAGGAGATGGATGAGGTAGTGTATGTTACAACAAACACAGCTTCCCAAGGCCTCTTAATACTGTGCAGGTACTTTCAAAGCATTAATGATTTATAGTTAGTGTTTAATTATTTTTTTTATATTTCTGTTCAGTGAAAGACATCCAGAAAAATTAAAAAGCATCAAACTGTGCAGGAAGGAGAGGAAACAAAAAGGAGCTGATGGAGGTGCTGAGGACAGCATGAGAAGCTTGAGAGCTGAACAGAACAGAGAGCTGTCATGCCAGAATGCAGGCTTCAGAGGGTTCCTGAAGGCTGAGCAGCTAGTAAGCAAGTGAAAGCAACTGAGAAAGTGGCAGGAGAAGACAAGTGCTTGGAAGGGGATAGGGAAAGGTGTGTTTTATTTATTTCTCTGTCTTAAAATTCTAGCATCTCAATGAATTCAGCCAAGATGCAATGCCTGATTAAAACAAAAACAACAAACATCACTACCTTCCAGACCACTGAAGAATCTGAGAATTGCTGTAAAATGAGGATCAATCAATCAACAGCTGAAGCAATTGAATCCATTGCCCATTCCCTCGCAACCAAAATGAGCCTAGCAATGAATAAAGAATTTTCTGCTGAAGTTACATATGTCTCATGGCATAGCCTCAGATTTCCCAGTCACTACAAAAGGGCTCCTACTCTCGGCAGATAATTATGGCTAAATGAGATAACGCACACCTCATGCAGATAGCTCAGTAGAACGCCACAGAGGAGAACTGCCTGCAGCTAAAATCAATCTTGAGATGAACTGTCAGTCAAGGAAGAGATATTATAGTTGTTTGGGAGCTATTTAGATTAGGTTTTGTCAATAGCTGAGCAGCTGTATGTTGAATGTGCTGGTGCAGAACCAGAAAGATGTCTAGCATCACCACAAATGGCACTGTAGTAGCCAGCTCCTGTCGAGAGAGACAGTTCAAGTACATTTGCATCCTGAAAAATGAGATACCATCTTAGTGATGCTTTAAGTGTAAGAGAAATGGTAATAACTTGACTCATGTATACATACTGCCAATTTGATTTCCAGTACACAGAGCAGCTTTTCTTTTGTTTTGTGGGTTTTGTTGTAGTTTATTGTTTTTATACTGCATTTTACAAAAAAATACAGTCTGACATGGAAATAAGAAGTTAGGACGACTGAGTCTCCCAGCATCTTCTCTGTTTGATAATACAACCTATTCTGAATAAATATATTCATATAACTTACTGTTTTTACACATCTGACCAGATCCCAGCTGAATCAAATTTAAGCTCTAATGACAGAGCAATCAGAGCTTCAGCAGCCTATCAATGAACGCTCATCAAATGTTTGCAAATGTCTTGCCCAGTGGCAACATGCAAATTGGAACTAGTAAATAGGCCAAAGGATGTGGAAAAATCTCCTGCTGACATAAAATGACATCTGTTAGCTAGGTAAGAGCAGAAGGAATGCAATCAGAGTGCTCCCAGCATGACACTTAGATTGGGGCTCAATCTAGCATGATATGATGATCAGTTATATCTCTCAAAAGTGGTTCTTAAAGCTACATTCTATGCTAAAGATGTAGCTTCATAAAAACATCACCATAGGTGTCTACATTTATTGATTCTAAATGGCTGCAGGTCAAAATTGCACGTTTAACGGGATTTCTCCTCCCTTGTGCCCATAGCTATTCATTTTTATAACAAACCTTGAGTTGTTGAAGTCAAGATGGGATTTATTTATTTATTTATTTATTTTCATGTTTTAGAAGGTGTCTACAATTTTTATGGGAAATAGCTGTGCAACTGCTGATCTAGAAGATTTCAGTTCTAGTTTCTGCAGTTAGGATACAAGCGTTTACCATAGTAATGTAATTGCTAGACACGGAGTATGAAAGTGTAAACATCTTGAAAAGGAGTATTATCTTTGTTTTAAAGCAAAACATAGCAAGAGTCTTTCTTTTGGACCTGGGATTACTTTTTGTTTTGAAAATGCTAATTATTAGGAAGCAACCTTTGGAGATGCGAGCATATGTGAAGTTAGAGGCAAATCTGAAAACACACTTTTTATGACAGATGAAAGGAATGCATCTTACCTCTTCAGTGGCACAGTACTACTATAGTCATGTCTATAAAACAAATCATTCAAGACTCAATTGTGAACATGAGTTATTTGTCACTCCTTGTGTTCTGCACTTTGCTATTTTTCTCATGCTGTACTTTATAGTAAGCCTTTCTTAGAGCCTTTATTTGTATTGAAGAGGTTGGAGAGGTACTGAAACAGCAGCTCAAACAACAGGAAGGCAAGAAATGGTTACTTTTGGGAGAGGATGGTAGAGAGAACAAGTTTGACTGAACAAACACAAATGAAGGAGAATGTGTAAACATAATGGTATACAGCTGCTACTTTATTCTGAGGGCTGCTGTGATCACAAAATTGACATTTATTAAAACTCAAGTAGGGTAGTATGGGTTGGCATTTCGCACCTCTGCTTTTCTATTTTAAGGTTAGGAGCTCTGCCTTATCTTTTGGGCAATGGCTCCTGTGTGCTTTCTGTTAATAGTGGGAATCAAGAATTCGGGAACACAGAAGACTTGATTTTTGTATCTGGAGAGGTTACAAGGTCTTTGCAATACCTTTCAAGACATCTTAACACAAAGGAAACACAGAGAATTCATTCCATGGAAGCAAAGTCAGCTGCTCTTTCTCACCCTGTGTAGCTTAGCCCCGTAGGAGCCAAACTCCACAGAAAACCGCAGGTATACTCTCATTTTGTCAAAATGCTTTGCCTCAGATTACTCATGGAACCTTTTTCTATTTCTTTTTTCTTTCTTTCCTTATTTTACTAATACTATTTAAGGATTTGATCCAATAACCATTAAATTGCAAGAATTATCATTATTTTTAATGGAGTCTGCTGGAACTGCTTATAAGAAAACAAGAAACATACAAATCTTTGAATGTTCTCACTGTAAAAAATTAAAATTACCATGTGTTTGCAATTACAGTTCAGCTCCTATTTCCCATCATGTTTCAATCATAACATTAAACTGCTACTGACCATTAACCACAGGTTATCAAAACTGAAATTTGATTAAAAGAATTCCTCTTACTGATATTTCTTAATAATCATGTTTGCTTAATAAAGAGTTCAGTAGACTTGTTCATTCCATATACTCCTGTATTTGCCAATAACTTTTGTTGAGGAAAATAGTTTTCTGAGAAACTGCTTCAGTGAAGAAAAATATCATTTTTTCAAGAGATTATAAGCTTTGCAGAATAAGTAAAACAAGCATGACCTAATTTTAATCAGTGCTGAACATGCTCAGTCCTTTCTGAGTTGTTAGAGAGCTGTCACTTCTCATCAACAGTATCTGTCAGTAACTGTCATGTGGGGTTTATACACTTGTTAGTTAAGTGATAGATAGTTGGTACGACAATCTTGCTCCTGTTTCCACCATCCTCTGCATCTTCTAATGACTTTTTCATGAACTACATGGCTGCAATATTTTTTTCCTCTATTGAGAGACCATCTCTGATAAGAAAATGATTTAGAAGACTATAAAATGGATAATAATTTATAATACTACAATAAATATTCTTGGGAGAGCTGGTGAGCCAGAGCTAAAAATTCCACTGAAATAAACAGAAACATTTATCTTAGCTGCGTTGGATATGTTTATCACAGCAAAAATAAATAAACGTATAAAAATCTTTTACATTGTTGGCTTGTTTCAAATAACCTGACGTAAGTAATTTGCAGTCATATTACTCTCTCATTCTAAAGCAAATTCTTCTTCCAGGTTAATTTTGACTTTTCACAGTGTGGATGTGGTTGGTTTCAGGACATGATAACCACATGGAATCACGTGTGGTAATGTTGGAAGGGACCTCTGCAGATCACCTAATTCACCTTTCCTGCCCAAGCAGGGTCACCCTAAAGTAAATTGCACAAGATCATGTCCAGATGAGTTTTCAATACCTCCAGAGAAGGAGACTCCATAACCTTTCTGTACAACCTGTTCCACTGCTCTTCACAAACTTGCTGAGTGTGCACTCCATCTCTTCATCCAGGCCATGGCTGAATAAAGTGAACAAGCCTGTATTTAGTACTGACCTGGGGGTGCACAACTAGCGATGGGCCTCCAGCTAGAATCTTCACTTCTGAGCTCTGCCATTCATCCAGTCCTTAGTTTACCTCACTGTACATTCATGGGTTGTGCTAGGGAAGAGGAAAATATGAAATTTTGTCTCACGTGGCATTTTTTAAGTTATGTTTTTATTGTGTTTTTGGTTTTGCTTTTGTTTTAAGATCAATGGGGCTGGAGGTCTGTGGCTGGAATTGTGTGACATCACGTAATAAAGTGGTACCTTTGTGTGAACTATTATACTAGGTGGGCATTGCACTCCTATCAGTACAGGTTTTGAAAGGTCCAGAAAGAGCTAGTTAACTCCTGATTTCTTCAGGACCAGATGTAATGAAAAGCAGCTTCTTCACCTAACTTTGACCTTGAATAATCTATCTGCTGATTGTTTTAACTTCTGAAAAGGAGAGAAACTGCAAGCTGTCTGATGAAACCTGCTAAGTTAAGTTTTCTGTGGCTGTGTTTACATTTCTTAGGACTCAGTTATCCAGAAACATATGTCAGAAGAACTTTCTCTTCTGTCTGTCATTACTTAATTTACTGTTTGAAGAAATGGAATCATGATTTTTTAGAAGTAAATTTAGAGAAATAAGTTTCTCAGGAACACATGACAATATTTTGAAAGAAGACTATTCTGGAACAATACAGAAGAAAGGTATCCACCTTCCTACTTTCGGACACTATGGATGCAGATTAAATGTTTATCATTGAAAGTTTATCTGCAGGCATGGAAAAGATTAAACAAACTTTTTCATATTATCATAGTGAAAATACTAAATCTGATGGAACCCGATGACCAGAAATTGCTTGTAAGCCTAAAGCTTTTCTCCAAACACTTTCCTACTCCCACATGTGCACACACATACACACACGCACATGCTGCTACCTAGAAAGACTGCAGTCATAAACCATTTATGGGAAATGGAAAATGCTGCTCAAGGCAAGATTTTCAAAATTTAGACGGAAAACAGCGAGAGCAAGCTGAATACAACACAAAGATTCAATTTAGCCAATGGCCATTTTGTTAGATCCTTCTTCTGTCATGAAAACTTTTCATGGAGACACGACAAAACTCTCTGACTCGTTAGATGAGTTTTCTCTAAGAGGATAAAAAAAAAAAAACAAAAGTCTCCAAAATCCAGCAATCCAGTTTCATTTCTTTCAGTTTATTCACACAGAGCATACTATATGGCTGAATGCCTTTTAATTTTCCTACAGCTGCTATATATAAATGTTAATGTAAAATAAATTGTAAATACAACTTCTTTTCATTTAATGGGAATTACTCATTCTTTACAGAAAGTACTACTGGTTGAAATTCAGTCATAGTATACATTCATAAAATAAGCCTTCAAGATGACACTTTTTTTTTTTTTTTAATGTAACTGATACACATATGCTGCTTGAAATAATAGTGCCCATGAAGTGTTTTTGTTGTTGTTGCTTTTAAATGTGTATATTCATTTTTTGTTTCTCTTAAGAGATACAATTTTTACTTTATTTGGTAGAAGTGATAAATGAATGCTATTAAACATGTGCATGTATGTATGATAAGATATTTTAATTATAAGATAGAGATGCTTTGAAACATTTTAAAGTGCAGTATGCACAAGGTGTATTGAACATACTTCTTCTGTCAATGCATGCCACAGAAGGACCATGAGCACAGTTTGCAACCAAAAACACTATAAGGGCCCTGTCTTAACAGAGAAAGTAAATGTATGCTTACGTAATGGACTGCCCATATATCAAACTGCAGAAGACAATGAGAATATTCAATCTTCAACAATTTTTTTCAATGGGAACTTCAAAACATACATTAAATTTGTTGTACATATGTGGTTATTGTTTTGTATACTCACAGTTATTTTTGTAAATTTTTCAAGATTTTATACGTTTGAAATCTACATGTCCAGAAACTGTTACATCATGAATGTTGAAAAATAGTTAAGAAAGGAAATGAAAAGGCTTCAAAAAAGGCAAAGAAACAGTTATAGAAAGTTGAATGAATTTCCCCTCTGCCTCAGTAACAAAAAGGTTGCTTTCAATAGACACATCTTACTAGCATAGATAAGCCATTGTGAGCATACGGAAATTGTGCGCGTGAACATGAACATATTTATTTAAATGCTTACTTTTTCATAATTGGAAGATGACAGTGTCAAAACAGACACTAAATTTCATTTATTCATTTTTATCCGTGACTTACACTAATTTTCTTTTCCATAAGCATTACTTTTTTTGATTGTTTTATGTTAAGTTTTTCTGTTTTGGATTCCATATCCTTTTCCTCTCTTTTCATTTTGCATCAGCATTAATTTACACACTATAATGCTACAGTAGTGTAGTGCTGTTTGAATAAAATGCTAAAAAATGCTGCAGTTATTTCTGTCGAAACAGATTTAATGTGTATTCTCACATTGCAGAGCCAAATAGTAGTTCATTACTGAGGAAGCAAAGTATCACAGTTTTGCTAAGATAGTCTGAACTACATATTCATATGAACTTCATTTTGGCCTCTAATTCTGGGTCACATCCAAATAATATGGATTTTACTGTGTTTTAGTCACAAGGGTTGAGAAAAGGGAAATGATCTAGCCTTTCATTGGTTCTTTATGCTGTACTGATTACTCCATTAGAGTTTTATGGTTGTACTTGTAACTCTTCTTTCTCTTTTATTGTTATGGGTTGAAGTAAGTAATGTCACTAGCAAGAAAAAACAAAAAACAAAAACAAACAAAAAAAATCCAGTTTATTGTAACTTCACAAAAGGACATTTCTTATATATATATATATAAGACTCACATATATCAATGCTATCTAGACACAGTACAGTGTTATATAAAAGGAGACCCACTGAAGTGACCTAAATTGTCCTTTGGAATGGTTACTTACCTACTTCTGCTTCCATCTCTATGAGTAGTATGTTCTTCATCAGAGGGCAGTGGGCACAGAACAGGCTCCCTAAGGCAGTGGGAATGGCTCCAACTACCAGAGGTCAAGGAATGTTTGGACACCTCTCTAAGACACAGGGTTTGATTTTTGGTGGTCTTATGTGGAGCCAGGGTTTGGACTTAATGGTACTCATGGGTCACTTCCAACTCTTATAATAACCCAAACTGAGAAAAGCAAACATAAAAAAGCAAACGTCAGTGTCAGTAGCCTCTAGCAATGACAAAGATCTAATTGTAAGTAATTTCATATGATAATTCCAGCAGATGATCTCCAGCTCTAAGACAGGAAAAAAGTACTCAATATTTTGGGTTAACATATGGACTGCTCCAAATCTTGTGATTTGAATGAATTTGAGCACAGAATAAATCTGGGATTTTTCTTTTCTTTTTATTTTTTACCTTCATTTTATCACTTTTTGAGCATTACTTTTTTTTTGAGGCTGTGCAGTGGTCCAAATCAGGCATATCTTTGTTCTTTGTTCTTTGTTTTCTTTCACAGTAAATTGTATGTTAACCTGATAATAAGTAAACAAATTTATAAATGATAATAAGAAAAGTATTTTCTATATTATGAAAGCAGTACTTCTGTTTGGAAGTCATGATCATTTTCCTTGGAGAAAATGGTGCTGAGGATAGTAGACCCATAAACTGCACATAAGTATATGTATATTTAAGATCTTATGAATAAGGCACAAATGTTCAACATAGTGACAGCAACTCAGCACAGTTTTCATACTGACTGTGCCAGAATACTTAATTACATAATTGAGAAGTGTGCAAATATTTCTCAACTTTTGTGCTCAGACAGGCTGTAATTGAGTTTCTTCATCTCTCATTTTTACATTGGCATGTACTAACAAATTAAAAGCAAACATTTGCTTTTAAAAAGTCACATTACTTGGCTAAATGCATTTAAAATTTCCTCTTTTGTTAACATAAGCTGCAAATGTGTGGGCAAAGAAATGAAATGCTTAATGAGGGGGTGTCTTATGCTTTTGATTTCACTGAGATTGTAGCTCAGGTATAGATTGTGTAAGAGACTTAGAAGAAGTTCCACTGAGTTTGCATGACAGCATTTCTGCTATAGAGCAAAGACTGCACAAGTGCTGAGAACAGTGTAATGAAGCCTGTTCTTCTGTCAGTTATGTTGCACTTCCCAAATATGTGCCTGAGACTGAAAGATTGCCACTCGAAGAGTAGACTGTGGTCTGCATAGACCTCAAAGAATTGAAGTGAAAGATATATTTGGTTGAGTGCAACATAAGATACTGGGGAAATACTTGGCAGGATGAGAAGTTCATGACAGTATTTCTTGATAGACTATTCTGCAAAAGTGTAGTTATCAAAGTGAACTTTGTAAGAGTAATACTTTTAAAATTATACTATGTCATAGGACCAATCCTGTTCGTGCCGTGTGTGTGGTAGCTCTGACAGCAGTTTCTTGGCTAGTGTCTTGGAAATAAATCATGAGTTTGTTTTATGTTTTGCTTTCATGTATTAATATTTTCCACTTTCTATTCTATAAATATCCCTTAGAATAGAAATAGGGAGTTAATGTATATAAAAGGTAAGGGGAAAACAGTCCTTGTAAAGACATCAAATCCGGCAACAATAGGAAGTAAAACTTGCACTAATTTTCATCCTTTCTTTTGCAGCCCTTGCTAAATATGATGTTTAAATGAAAGAACCAATCAAAAGTAGATAAGAAATATTAATGTCATTATTTTAGGTTCATAATACCTAATTCAAAATCTTGAATTGTTTCCTTTGTTACAAAATAAAATTAAAAAAAAAAAAAAGAAGTTCTAGAAAAAGAAAACATTGGGATATTAACAGTACTATACTTTATTGATATTATGAAGTTATTTTACATATAAAAGGTATAAATAATTCCTCCTCCCATTTATTTAACTTCAGACACCTAAAGAAGTCTTGTTTCCTTTAATATAAGAGATCTAATTGTCTGCTGGTACACCTACACGTGGATATTTTTGATTTAATTACACAACATTATTACTGTTCTAAAATTATCATTTCTAGAGGAGTTCAGTTCTGTGTCACAGTTGACACTTTTAGAGAAAAACTAAAAGGTTAAAAGCCACTCAGACAAACTGTTACACTGCTCACTTAGATACCAGTGACCATTGTTCTGAATAAACCCTTAGAGAGAAGTCCATACAGAATAAAAGGTCAGCCTCTCAGCAATCAAATTTTTAACATATGTTCAATGGAAGGTGTTAGAATTTCCATTAATTGCATTCTTTTTAAATATTATTCCTCTTCAAGAATTAACTCTGCATTTTCAAACTCCAATTTAAGGCAGGTTTAGAGATCATCTTAAAATATGAAGAAAAAATGGCTTTTGCTTAATATAGTACCATATCAAATTGACAAAAGTAGTTAACACGCATTCCTTTAAATATTAATATTCTGAAGAATATTTAAAGAAGTATACCTCCTATAAACTGCTGACCAAATATCACTGATTTGGGCAGATTTAACCTGTGGTTCTGATGACAGTTTTTTCTTTTCGTACCCGCTGCCTAATTTTTAAGGAAGATTTCTTTGTTTCTACTGTCTATGTACTTGTGAATGCAGTGAGACAAAATCCATAGTAGAGAGATGAAAGAAGATCCAAGCTATAATATGAGACTTGAAAAACTGGAAAGGATCTCCTTAAATACAGCTGGATTCCTACTTACTGATGAAGGTTTTGATGGGGATAGCTGCACTACAGTGCAAATAAATTTGCTAAACTGGATAGGCTGTCTAATGAGGTGAATTACAGTCACAGAATCACAGAATTGTTTAGTTGGAAGGGACCTTTAAAGGCAGCTAGTCCAAACCCTCTGGAATGAACAGAGAAACCTACAGCTACTTAAATATCAGTAATCAGAATTAGGTGCCTCAGATGATTAAGAGAAACATCTGGGCTGGCACAGGTTCTTAAGTATATATATGAATGCAATTTAAGGTTTTTTTCTCTTCATTTAAGTGACTATAGTAGGACCTACTGCAGCAGTCACCTTCATGATTATAGGCAAAGTGTTAACAGATAGTGCCTTCAACTCTGACAGTCCGTTTAAGTATCACTGTGTTTTGATCATACACATTCAAATAATAGCCCTCTGTCCAAACAATCTTCAGCCAGTTTGGGTCAGCCGTCCTTGTTCTGTGCCTTCCAAACTCCTTGTGCTCCCCAGCAGCTCACTATCTTAGAGCAGCAAAGGAAGCTGAAATGTCCTTGTCTCAGTGCAGCACTGCTCTACAACAACACATGAGTACGTTGCCAACATTATTTTCATCCTAAATCCAAAACACAGAACCATACGAGCTACTCTGAAGAACATTAAACCAGTGGAAACTTCGATAGAAAGGAACAAACAATCCTGTCAGCATATGAGCAAATTAGCAATTCACTAATGGAGATAAAAGCATGTACCAGATCTCTGTATAGGCTCCTTTTTTATTTCCTTAGCCTTTTGATTCCTCAGACACTGCATCAAATGTGCACTCCTATCCCTGTCGCTGATATCTTGTTTCTCTACTTTTACTTCTTCTTTGAGATCACTGATAAATAATGATTGCCACATCTCATTGAACTACACTCCTCTTACTGCTTCTTACATAAACTGCCCCTTTTCTATGCTAAAAGGTTATTTGTTTCCTAGTGTTGTGTTCAAACCTGGTTTGCAGATAAGCAGCACACTGCCTTTTTCTCACTCTCCCTCATATCTGCAGCAGGACAGGGGCTGAAGAAGAGAAGAGTAAAAGGAATAATACTTGTGGAGCTACAGTTAGAGAGCAGGACTAGAAGCACTGCTCCGCTTGTAACAACTGACAAACCTTGGCAAGAGAAAGTGGGATAAGAGAATGTTTGGTATGAAGTGTACTGCCCACACCTGGTTTGCTTGGAACAAGGCCCTGACCAAGCACTGTCACTTAAACACAATGTGACTTAGTTACATATTTAACACTATAGCCTCCTTGCACCAATACTACTCTGTAGCTACAGCTGAAAAAGGTATATAGCTTACCATGTGTATTGTTAGAGAGTGATGGAAATTGCAATTGTTACTGTTAAAAGGTAGAGGTAGATTGGAAGAGAATGTAATGGCTTGTAATAGACTGCAATAGTTTGTAACAGCTTCAAGAATAAAAGGGATTCATGCTTGCACCAAGCTGGAGACCCCGTCTCCTTACTACCAGCTCTGTCAAAACACTTGTGGGTCAAAATAAAAACATGTTAATAAGCAAAAGAGAAATATAAGAACAAAAGCGGGGTAGATCAATTCCTAGCCAGCTTCTCAGCAAAAGAGGACCAGATTCCCTAAACTCTTTTATTGCTGAGCATGATATTATCACAGAATCACAAAACAGCTTGGGCTGGGAGAGAACATAAAACCCATCCAGTTCCAATCCCCCACCATTGTCTGGTTCTCACTCCACAGATGAGTTGGCTCAGGGCCCCACCCAACCTGGCTTCTCTGGACAGCTGTGCCAGGGCCTCACCACCCTCTGAGTAAATAATTTTTTCCTGATGTACAGAGCTCTTCATCTAGTGAGAAACCAAAACAAAAGTATGAGGTGATACTACTTCTGTTTGATTTCTGAAGATTAGGATTCACCTTTAAATATATTGAGATTTAATAGGAAAAGCACATAAATTTTGTTTCTGAAATCATTTCATGTATTTTTTGCCTTATCAGATCAGTGAAAGGTTAAAAGTAATATTAATTAAACAATTACAAACTTTTATTCTGGTTAATGAGGCTAACAAGTCCTGTCAATTTTTATCTTGTTTTGCATTTATAATTTGCCAGTATTGGAAAAAGGGAAAGGGAAAATGAAAGGGAAAAAGAAAAGGAAAGGCAAATGAAAATGGAAAGGGAATCTATTTTAATTTTCATATTTATATCAGTAAGGACATGCATTGTTAAGAATCAGTTTATGACACTTCATGAATTCCATTCACCCAACGTGAGTATTGACGATCCAAAAATTAAAATAACAAATCTTCGTTTTGTTGTGCTCAGGAAACCAAACATTTTGGAATATTTTGAAGCTCTTGTGCATTTATTTTTTCGTTACATTTAAAACCCTCATCTTCTTCTTTGTGTTTAGTAGATATTTCTTGAGCTAAAAGATAAAAATGATCAGACTACAAGGAGTTTCAAGAGATCAGAAGTCACTTATATCCAGGTTTCTTATGACTAAAGGTGTTTGTCTTATTATCACTAGATTCAGATAAAGAAGTCTGCCAGTCACATAGGTCTTTGTCCTCTGTCTTAAGTCCTCCTCTCCAAAACAACTTTAAAATTAATTCTCAATATGTTTTGATTATAATGGATTCAAAACTAGCAGCTGCAAAGCTGCCCAGAGGAAAAAGATCTGGAAGTGCTGTTTGACAGCTGGCTGAACATCAGCCAGCAGTGTGTGCAGGTGGAAAAGAGAGCCAATGGCATCTGGCTTGTGTCAGAAGTAGTGCAATCAGCAGGACCAAGAAGGACTTTTTTTCCTCTGTATTCAACACTGGTGAGGCTGCACCTTGAGCGCTGTGTTCAGCTTTGAGCCCATGACCACAACCCTTTGGCTGCTGAGTGTGCCCAGAAAATGTCAATGAAGCTGTGAAAGGTCTGGAGAACAAGGCTTAAGGGGAGCTGGAGCCAGGATTGTTTAGTCTGGAGAAGAGGATGGTCAGGGGAGACTTTACCTCTCCCTACAAAAACCTAAGAGGAGGTGAGGGTGAACTTCTCCCATAGTGGTAGGATGAGATGGAATGGCCTCAGGTCATGCCAGGGGAGGTAAAGTTATGAGGTATTGGAACAGACTGCTCAGGAAAGTGGTGGAGGCAACTTCAATACCTGGAAGTTTTCAAGAAAAGTGTAGATGTAGCACTGAGGGACATGGTTCATGGGCATGGTGATGATGGGCTGGCAGCTGGACTAGATTATCTTAGTGGTCTTTCCTAACTCTAATGATTCTGTGATTCTATGAGTAGGAAACTACGTTAAAGTGTGTATTTGGATCTATGCTTGAATGTCCTTCCTCCTTTTACATGGTTACAGTTTTTGAAAAAACCCTGGAAGAGAAGTTCTCGATAAAACTTTAAATCAGAAGTTTTTGTTCAATGCACTTTAAAATCAAACCTTAGAATAAAAGCCACACAAATACAAATAAACTTGAAGTTATTCACTTTAAATAGAAATTGAACTCTCCGTACTGTAAACCATAATCAAAAGCATTCATCTGCAAGACCAGCTTGAACATTTTAGTTGTAATTTACAGGTCATTGACTTCTTCATTATAGGCAGCCCTTGGGAAAAGTAGTTTCTAATACAAAGGCATCTACAGTAGCCAAACTGCAATATGTGAGCACTGTAGCAGTTTGACTGTGACTTCAGGGTTTGAATATGCATTTAATAAACATTTGCAATCCAACTTGAGTTTACTAAACAAAATTAGTTCTTACTGGGAGCGGTAGTTATAAGTGAAAGAATGAACAAATAAAGCTGGTCAGTGATTTCCCTTTATTTCAAAGAGCCATATTTTGCAACATTAAGCGTTAGAGTAAGATCCATAATATTTATATGATCAGAATACATTTCAATGATAAATATATGAGATAGTTAAACTCTCACAGTACCTGAAATCTGACAGAATTAGATGAGTAGTGTATTTCTTGACTTGTGATATTATTTATGTTATTCTTCAGTGTTATGTACCTCTCACTGGAAACTCCGTGTATCTTCAGATTTTTTTTTTTTTCGCCTAACAAAATCTCCAACCTAATACAGTACAAAAAAAAAAAAAAAAAAATCAAAAAAAAAAAAATCAAAGGAAACTAATGGACATTAGAGAGTCAACATTTTCTACAGCTTCAAAAAGATTGTATATACACATATTCTGTCCCACAGCTTCATCAAGCAATCATCATCCATGAAAGCAATGCTGAAATGTCCCTGTACAATTCAGTGCAGTCCAGAGTTTACAAGGAGACAGGGGACGCCATGCCCCATGTAGAGCCTCAGCTGCATGCCAGGATCTCAGGGCAGATAGGGACTGGCACCACCAATCAATCTCCCCCTCACAATCCTTAATGGTCCTCAGCCTCTCTGCCTCCTCCTTCAGGGAGACCACAAGACTGAGTAAGTCATTTACCTAATCACACCTTACACAACCATGAACTGTTTTTAGGGGCAGCTAACAGCTTCAGAATGGCCACGAGAGGTCTGGCTCTCTGCACCTGCGTTGTCTTCTGATATTATCTTGGAGAATGTTATACCGTAAAGAACCCAAACTTTCTTTTTTTTTTTTTCCTCATCTTTAATCATGCAACAAATACTGTCAACATCTACTTTAAGTAACTCACCACACAATGTTTTCTATTTCAGGATCTTTGAGCTACAAAAGAAAAAATAAATAGCATCAGAGAAGAGCTAAGAAATTCATATGGGCAAAATCATGAGAGAGAGAGGTAAATATTTTATGTGAATAAAACCACATTTGTTTATCTAGAGCACACAAAACAACCAATTCTCAACTTTCCTTGGACAATTGGACTTAATTTCTTCAAATATCTCTGTTGGAGGCACATGTAAACTAACTTTGCTTGTACATGGCTGATTATTGATTGATAGATGATGGCTCCACACAGCTTACTTCACATAACATATTCACAAAACAACACTAACTTTTCTCATTACAGCTTTAAAATGAAAATGAACATGATCACGCCCTTCTCTGCTTCAAAAGAACTCTTATTTAAATTGTATTAAAAGGAAGTCCATTCTATGAGGACAGAACAGAGATAATAAAAGTAATTTACGTATTGTGGATTCTCAAAGGAATTTTACCAGCTGTTAAAACCGGTGCACTTCTGAAAATACACAAAGCAAAAACTTAGGGATCTAGGAATTACAGCAGTGGATAATGATATCATTGTTGATTTGGAGAAGTATCTTGGTTAACTGGAAACTAAATGCAAATATGAATTTACATGGTAGACACAAACAACTGCAAAAACAGCTACACAAAGCTTGAAGCCCTTTTCTGTACATTAGCCCTCAAATACTAATTCTAAAAAAGATTAAAGATTTAGTATGCATTTTTCAAGTTTGTATTCCAATCTGACAAATGATTTTATAATTAAACATTACTTGGGAGGATTAGAAAGAAAAAAGGTCACTTTTCACAAGATAGACAATTCCACCAGACAAGCTACTAAATTAAGACAAAGAAAAAAACTCACATTAATAATAATTAATTAGTTGTTTCTTGCAGTTCTCAAATAATTAACTGAAAATATTTCTATTTTAGCCTCTCGTCAAAGGGGTATTTGGAAGGCAAAATATGTTTTAGCTCAAAAACTCCTGGAAAAATTCTGATGAAATAGAACGTCCTCTCATGCCTTTGATGAACAAGCTGGGTGCTTGTTTTTTGTTGTTCTTCCCTTCCCTTCCCTTCCCTTCCCTTCCCTTCCCTTCCCTTCCCTTCCCTTCCCTTCCCTTCCCTTCCCTTCCCTTCCCTTCCCTTCCCTTCCCTTCCCTTCCCTTCCCTTCCCTTCCCTTCCCTTCCCTTCCCTTCCCTTCCCTTCCCTTCCCTTCCCTTCCCTTCCCTTCCCTTCCCTTCCCTTCCCTTCCCTTCCCTTCCCTTCCCTTCCCTTCCCAAACCTTCCCAAACCTTCCCTTCCCTTCCCAAACCTTCCCTTCCCTTCCCAAACCTTCCCAAACCTTCCCAAACCTTCCCAAACCTTCCCAAACCTTCCCAAACCTTCCCTTCCCTTCCCAAACCTTCCCTTCCCAAACCTTCCCTTCCCAAACCTTCCCTTCCCTTCCCTTCCCTTCCCTTCCCTTCCCTTCCCTTCCCTTCCCTTCCCTTCCCTTCCCTTCCCTTCCCTTCCCTTCCCTTCCCTTCCCTTCCCTTCCCTTCCCTTCCCTTCCCTTCCCTTCCCTTCCCTTCCCTTCCCTTCCCAAACCTTCCCTTCCCTTCCCTTCCCAAACCTTCCCTTCCCTTCCCTTCCCTTCCCTTCCCTTCCCTTCCCTTCCCTTCCCTTCCCTTCCCTTCCCTTCCCTTCCCTTCCCTTCCCTTCCCTTCCCTTCCCTTCCCTTCCCTTCCCTTCCCTTCCCTTCCCTTCCCTTCCCTTCCCTTCCCTTCCCTTCCCTTCCCTTCCCTTCCCTTCCCTTCCCAAACCTTCCCAAACCTTCCCTTCCCTTCCCTTCCCTTCCCTTCCCTTCCCAAACCTTCCCTTCCCTTCCCTTCCCTTCCCTTCCCTTCCCTTCCCTTCCCTTCCCTTCCCTTCCCTTCCCTTCCCTTCCCTTCCCTTCCCTTCCCTTCCCTTCCCTTCCCTTCCCTTCCCTTCCCTTCCCTTCCCTTCCCTTCCCTTCCCTTCCCTTCCCTTCCCAAACCTTCCCTTCCCTTCCCTTCCCTTCCCAAACCTTCCCTTCCCTTCCCAAACCTTCCCTTCCCTTCCCTTCCCTTCCCTTCCCTTCCCTTCCCTTCCCTTCCCTTCCCTTCCCTTCCCTTCCCTTCCCTTCCCTTCCCTTCCCTTCCCTTCCCTTCCCTTCCCTTCCCTTCCCTTCCCTTCCCTTCCCTTCCCTTCCCTTCCCTTCCCTTCCCTTCCCTTCCCTTCCCTTCCCTTCCCTTCCCTTCCCTTCCCTTCCCTTCCCTTCCCTTCCCACCTTCCCTTCCCTTCCCAAACCTTCCCTTTGCAAACCTTCCCTTCTCTTCCTTTTTTCTTTTCATTCTTCTTTTCTTTCTTTTGTTTGTTCATCTGTTCTTTGAGGTTAACTGAAATTTAATTTTATTTTACACAAAACAGTACTAGTTGGAAATATTATTTTTAGATACATAGAAAACAAAATCAATATAAATCTTGAGACAAAAAAAAAAAAAAAAAGAATATTTACTGCTTCACATCTCTGTCCCCTTCTTTAAAAAAATTTTCCACGTATTTTAAGTGATATGACAGACACACCATTCAAATTACACGTTCTAGATTTATGTATTGAATGGTAAAAGAACAAATTACCTAACCTAAAAATAAATAAATCTGTGTTTTAAATACTTAGAAGAAAGTAAATTTGAATTTATGAATCTGAATTTTATTTTACTATTACTACCCTTTTTTATGTGTGGTCTTTGAAAAATCTAAATGGATTAAAATAAACCTCTGTACTTATTAAAAATGAAGAAGGCTTTTCATAGAATCACAGAATGAAATAATTGTAGGGGTTGGAAGGAATGTCTAGAGATCATCTAGTCCAACCCCCTGCCAAAGCAGCTCCCTAGCCCAGGTTGCACAGGTAGATGTCCAGGTGGGTCTTGAATGCCTCCAGAGAAGGAGACTCCACCACCTCTCTGTGCAGCCTGTGCCAGTGCTCTGTCACTGCACTGTGAAGAGGTTGCCACACGTATTTGTGCCGAACTTCCTACGCTTCAGTTTTATTTTGCAAAAAATATGCCAATGGTTGCTATTGTCCAACTACAGCTGAGCATGTTACATTGTCTGTTACACTGTCCTCTGTAAATAAGCATTAATAGACATTTGAATAAATGAAAAATTACCCAGCTTGGTCATTCACAAATTGCTTGATTTGTGCATTTACTTAAATAGTTCTAAAATAAATTAATGAATAATTATCTGCATTTATCCTAATAATGAAAGTCCCCTTATCAATCTTGTCTTTGTCAAAATCTATTCCACTGCTTCATCTGGGGACAGTTTGACAATCAGTATCTGTCCTTTGTTAAGACTTTAGTCAGATAGGGGTGATATCCCTAGGAATTTCTCTGACAAAAAGAATCAGGGAGATTATATAGTGACATTTTACATAAATTTATGGCAAAGATGGTTTAATGAAGATAGAAGTTTCTGAGACCTGAAGATGTTTGACTGAACGTTAATGTTACTGCTATACTTTTTCCATAACTATCAAGCTAACTTGCTTATACAGCCAGCGGTCACTCTTACTTTCTGAAGTTTGTGGTTTCCGTGCTATGAAGATGAAAAAGGAAAAGTCTGAATCAATGGCATCCAATGATAACAGCATTTTAAATTGATTAGGGATCCAAAACTTCTCATGGATCTGCTGGAAGCTGTAGAAACTGAAATTTTACCAGAAAATTTAATGGTGAAGACTGGATCAGATACTAATGCTTCTAATACAAGTGGATTTATGCAAGCTTGAAAATTAATATGAATCAATGTAATGTATGGCAGTGGAATGCCTTCTTCATTATATAAACAGGTGTTTGGCAGCGTATGAATGTGCCGAGCTCTAAAGAGAATTATCCAGGAAAAGCTTGGACTTCACCTCTGGGCAGCTCTCAGGAACTGTGAGATGAGAGTAGGTGGCAACCCTGTTCTGCCAGGGGACTTAACCTGTTTAATGGCAATGGTACATCTGCCAGCTATGTAGAGTCTAAACACTGGGCATCTGTGGAGACTTAATAGCCAAACTCTAACACACCTACTAAGTAACCATGGGAATAGCAAAAGGCAGTGTGAGAGGGAAAAATTCCTGCCAAATTTCAAGAGAGATGGCAACATTGCCTATTCAAATAATCTGTTATCTATAACCCTTTCCTTTCTCTAGCTGCATTTCTATATATTGGGGTGTGCAACTGGAAGTAGAGAATATCACTGAAGGAGTTATCTAGATTTCAGTATAAAGCCTACTCAAATGTGCTACACTCTCACAGTTTGCTATGTAATTTTTTTCCTGTGATTTTATTTAAAAAAAAAAAAAAGAAAAAAAAGAAAAAATAAATAAAAGAGATATAAAGCAAGTTCCTTTATCACTGATGTTATTCACCTTCCAAACAGCACATTTCTACTCAAGTGTGATAATCTGTTACACTGTGGCAATTTTACTTCAAGATTCTATTTAAATGTTAGACAGTTGCCCATGAAGAACTGGAGAACAGTAAAAAAAATATTTATATAACCTACAGAACTGAAAAAAACTTTCATAAATGTAATGGTACTGATAATTGGCAGCAACAAGTCATAGATCGAATTCAAGCATGACTACATTATTTGATAGAAAAAAATGTTTTACTGGAACAAGCAAATAAATCCACTCTGATTTTGGGAAAATATAAAAATATATCGTTCAATTTCCATTATGGATTGTAGGTGGATATATCACATACACACACACAAAAGAAAAAGTTACAAAGCATAAATGTGCAAAATAGTATATATCTACATATATATATATCTCCAATTTCAATTTTGTAGCAACAAACTCTTATTCCTAGATATCAAATACAAGCAATAATTTGTTGTTCTGAGAGAAACCAGTATATTAAAAATTGCTACTAGGAATTAAGAAATTAGAAGATAGAGCAGTTGAAGCAGAATAATGAATATCATACCTGCCTCCAAACATCAACACTGGATGGCTGCATCCATACAGAATACAATCCATATGAAACAGTTAAGAAATGTGCTTGTGAAAGACCAAGGAGTACAAGAACTGAGATAATTAGTAACCTAGATAAAACAACAAAAGAATCGCTCAAAGAATCAAAGTTTGTCAAGTTTCTAAAGAAGTCAAAAGTTTTTAAAGAAAATCTGAAGCTAGAACTGCAATTGGTATTAACACTACAGTATTCTATTTAAAGAAAAAACGAACTCCCAGGAAGGATAATATGGATCTTATATTGGCTTATGGTTTAATTTTAAGGCTGTTTCAAAAATATTTTAGGCTTTCTCCATGCAGAAATCTGAAATAAAAGGGTACGTGAATTTGTTTCACTTAAAAGTGGTAAGAACAAAGACATTTTAGTCAATAGAAGAGTAGTACCAAATGAATAATGTATTTCTCAGAGAAATAAGAATATATGCTGTACACAAACATATTCCTTTAGGATCAAGTTCTCCTTTTAGAACATTGCACTATAAATGTATATTGCCTGCTCAGCACTTGTTCTGCCAGAAGTTAACTACAATAAATGTCCACAAATAAAAAGAGTCATAATCTGAGAAAGAGAAATGTAGTACTGATTAAAAATAAATGCTCAAAAAGGTGCTTGCAAGGTACAAGGAGATTTTCTGCTATCATGGCTTTTTCTGAGATCTGACCATTCTATTTAACGATTCCTAGGTCATGACCATAAAAAAAGTTCCTAAATCATGCTATTTAATAATCAATAGAACCTGTAGTAGGTCTGATACAAGTTAAAATCTAATAAGTGACCTCAGGGAAAAAGATTTAAGCTAGCGTTATCTAACAAGAACCTTTTCCTCATTTCAGTTCTCACAAAAAAAAGTTACAAAGTGAAAAATGTGACTTCATTTAGGAGATAGTTAGATTTATTTATTTATTTATTTTTAATTGCAGGTATTGAAAGTTCTCTTTAAAAACTAAATGATAGAAAAGAGCAAGAAGAATGAAATGCCACTTTAAGATCTTGCTTTCATGTAAATAAGAAAATTATATCCTTCTTTCAGAGCAGTGTCAAGTACAAATGGACACTAGATTTCTTTTCTCTGGTAGTAAGATTTTTCTTGACTCATCATACTCAGCATGATCCTACATTTTCCTTTAGGAGGGATGTTAATATAAAATGAGTCATGCAGTCAGTCACTGGATGAGAGAGTGAAAGTGCTTTCCCACGCACACATACTTCTAGTCTGGGTTTTGGTGCATGCTGTTTGAAAATAAGCAAGTGTGAGATGCAGGCTGAAGATGAAAGACAATGGGAAGACACAGGAATTAAGGGATTTGCTCTATGAGAGAATATGTAAATATGTTTAAAACAAGGCACTCCCTTCTGCAACTTAATCTTGTGATTTACTACACAGCATGTATATTGCATTTGTTTCCCTCATTCATCACTACATTCATTGCTCTAGTTAAGCGCTCCACCTTTCTTTTGGGAAGTTATGAGGACTTGGAAGATGAGGAACAAATTTTTCTTAAGAAAAGAAAAAAGGAAATAAGAAAAAAAAAAAAGATACCCATTTCAACTTATTTATTTTTGAGATAGTAAATTACTAATCAAATGTATCAAATGCAATTATTCAAATTTCTTAAAAAATAATACTGGTTGTGTAGATCCTCAAAAGAATATGTGTCAAAACATATTCTAAAGGACCATGAGAATCTCAGTATGTTGAAAATATAATGATTTTCTATTTAATAAATGTTGAACAATATTATGAGAGGTGATAGTCTTTGTTCAGCTGATGGCTTATTAAAATGCCTCTTGGACTTAAGACTTCTCACCAAAACTCTAGCAAAGCCTCTGGCATGTAAGTGGGAATAGACACTGGGAAATATAATTAAATAAGAATGTAGGGTTTTAGGAGATTACATATGTATTAAAGAGATCATATAATAAAATGATAACTAGTAATTGAAATATAAAGAAGTATTAATAGAAAGGATAAAAATCTTCATGCAAATTAAAAACAAGCGAACAACAATACAACAACAACAAACAAAAACATGGGCAATATCACGGATAAGATGGGAAAATAAAAGTTAATTAAAAAAAAAAAAAAAAAGAATGGAAACTAAAGAATGGCAGCCACAATCCTGTTTGTGAGATGTTGAACCTATGTGTCCATAGGAGTTTCTTTTGGGAATTAGATAAAGTGACTTACGAGAGGTAGCTCAACCAAAAGAGATTAAATTTATGAACATAAAAGGTGGGCTACTCATTGTCCTAGGGAAAAAAGATGAGAGCAGAACCACAGATGTCATTAAACTAGATATAGATTTTACTGAGAGTTCAGTAAAAGGCTGTATACAGAATAAGTGAAATAGTGAGAGACAAAATAATGACGAAAATGAAATTGTAAAAACTTTTATAGTAAGGGAAAAAAAAACATTGAAGTTCATGGAGCTTTTAACCTCTCCATCCATTCAGATTTGTCAAAAACATAAGGTCTGAAATTAAGCCACAACTATTATGGCTCAAAGCTATACTAGAAAAATTGATACAGATAATTCCATCATTAATTAATACACTGACTTGAGCTTGTACCATAGTAACACGAAGTCTTTATCACTTATGCCAGAAATATTACTAGGAAGACCTATTATTATGAAATATTGATTATTCTATTCTGTAACCACAGTAAAGGAAATCAAGATCAACTGTGGGTGTTACCTATCTCAGAGAATAGATAATGAGGCCCGGCTTATCACTAGTATGTGACTTCTGCAGTCATTTGTATGTGTAGATGTGTAGTACAGTCACCATGTCACATATCTGTACAGTCTGGAAAGCAGAAGGAAACCATGCCATAAAAGAGTATCGATCAACATACAAGAATTTATTTGCTGCTAAAAAACATAAATAAAAGCAGCTTATTACTGAAAGTGCATTAATGCCCTCTTACCCATACAAAATGGTGTATGGGAAACTGTGCTCAGTATTCAGTCATTACTCAGAGCCACGCAGAGTCATAATGACAGAAACACTGCGTGATAAAAAGATTCTCTTCTTTGAACACTTGTTCACACCTCCTGACAAAAATGTCAATTCACATTACCATCATGCAAATCATTACACCTCTCGTACTGTGAGAAATTCTGAACTAGGGAGGTTGCTTCCATAGAGAGAAACTAATTTCCAGCAATCACGTAATATGCATTATCAGGAATAAATGAATAAATAAAATAAGTAAAAGAAATAAAAATGTAAAGAAAGTTCATCTAAAACCAAGACAACAGAGCATTACTGCAAAATGAAAACTGTATCAGTAATGTCACTAGTTTATTATTAACCAGCTAGTCATATTCAGCCTTGCTTTAACTACTTAAAGGACAATAAAATTACACTGGATATCGACCTGCCTCATTATGTCTATTACTACGATCATCTGAGACCTCACTTTTTAATTGCAAGAGCTAAATTTTTAATAACTAGATGGTGAGAAAGATATTATGACCTTTGTAGGTTACTCAGAGTGTTTTGCGTTTAATTTTTCAAAGTTACAAGAGGAAAATGTGAATCAGAGTTTATAGCATCAGAATTTTTAGTTGGGAGGGATCTTTAAAGGTTATTACTGAAGCTGATCTTGAAATTGCCCAAGCATTTTGAATGCAAGAGGGTTTTCTAAACTACTGCATATTCTTCAGGTTTTTTTTCTTCAGAATTTTTTTTTGTGGATACATGTGCATAATTACTACATGTAGAAAGGAGAAATCAAATAGACAAATGATAACAATTCTGCAGAAAATTCTTTAAAACTTAAAGTGGATGTTGTATTACATTTGAAAAAGCAGTGTGGCACAGTGACACAAAAATTAAATGATATGCTAGTATTTAAAGGTAACCCTGTGTATAATACATATATATATATCTATTCCATCCTGCTCAGCTTTCATAGAATGAGAATGTATTAGTTTGGAAGGGATCATATGTTCCCAACCCCATGCTGTGGACTGATTTCTACCCACTAGATCAGGCCATGAAGGTGATCAGGGGTCTGGAGCATTTCCCCTGCGAAGACAGACTGAGGGAGCTGGGCTTGTTCAGACTTGTCATGGAGAAAAGAAGGCTGTGGGTGACCTAATTGCAGCCTTTCTGTACCCAAAGGAGCCTATAAACAGGAGGGGAATAAATGAGTAAACTCTTTAAAGGGTAGATAACAGCAGGACAAGGGGAAATGGTTAAGTTGATGGAGGGAAGATTTTTATGATGAGAGTGGTGAGGTGTAGTTGGTCCTGCCTGTGACAGGGGGGCTGGAGATTCATGATCCTTGAGGTCCCTTCCAACCTGGGCAATTCTTGTTTCTTATTCAAAAGATATTATTTCACAGCATAACTTTACCAAATGATAATACGTTTATATTGCTAATAATCAGAAATTAAGAAATGAAGGAGTTCATTGAAATTGAATAAATATACTCAGTGGAAATTTCAAAAATCTTATCACCCAAAGTGATCTGATGGTCATCAAAGAGATCTGATGGTCTTCAACGTGAAATGAAACTTAGAGTCATAATTAAAAATATTAAATGTAATTTAAGGTTGTGTTTTCCATAGTGCCTTTGTTTCTTAAGAGTAACATTAGAAAATCTAATAAACTTTTGCCTGTACTATCAGAGTAAATAATAAATTTCTGGTGTGTAATCTCAGTTTAACTGTAGTGTTGTAGGACTGTGCTTTTTTTTAATCTTTCTGATACTCTGAATTTTTTACTCCAACTGTGATTCTTTCACACCTGAAGTAAAATCTGATTTAATTCCATAAAAACTGTGCATAGGGAACAACCAGCAGAGCACACAGAACTGCTCCCTCAAGTTCAATTTTCTGTTTATACAGACCCTTGGTCATGCATAACAAAGCTGCTTTCTATCCAGCTGGTGACCAGCTTGCTTGGTCACACAGGAATGTATCTTACACTTGTATTTACTGAGCTCTATGATGATTCTATCAATCAGTCTCTGAAATTTTTCAATTTGGTCTTGTTAGAGGCTGCAGATTCTTTGTCAAACTGCAAACACCTGTACCAAGAACTCTGGTGGCTTATGCTAGGGCATTTACAGAAAACGAAATCAAACTCTTGCAGATCTTACCCTGATATTCTTCACTGCTCTGTTTTCTTTTTTTTTTTTTTTTTTTTCTCTTCTGCTGATCATCCTTCCATCTCTGAGAATGTCTGTCTTCATAACTATTTTAGTCATATGTATGCCAAGCTGGACCAATATGTACTCCTTATGGGACCTCTTTTAATTTTATTTTATATTCATTTCTGTGTGTGCATTTCTTTACAGGGCCATGCATTTGAGTCTTTGGATTAAGCAATAATGACTGAATCACTAATAAGTGAGCACACTCTACTATGAATAATTTAATTCATATTGATTCCTTAAATCTAACTATATAAGGATTTATGAAATCCTTCCTTCCCAGATGACAAATTATCATGTCAGCATAAAAACATATAATGCCAGAAACTCTAAGGAGCATCCAAGATTGTACTTTAATCATACAAAAGCATGACCTGCCTGGAATGAAAAGCAGAACTGACTACACTCTGAGTTACAATTTCCTTTCCATCCATCAGTTGGTATTAGACAGCTCACAGCAGTGTAAATATTGCCTACCAGGACACATATTTTAGAGAGATGAAATCCTCTAAGTAAGCAGTGATTGTGAGAAAAAAAAAATATAATATATGATGGCAGCTTTGTATGGAACTGCTAACCTTCAAGCTATCAGTGAAATTCACTGAAAATACATTTTCTTATTAGTAATTCTGTCTGAAAACTATAGTACCATGGGGTTCTTCGAGTTTTTTCTCTGCTTTTTAGTACATGAAAGGTTTTAGTGTCCTAGGATCAGTACTGCCAAGATGAAGAACCTGATATTCAACAGTGTCCCAATCATAATCATAATTATTAGCTCACTTTTGATTGTAGATTAATTCTGTTATTAGGCATTCACAGTTTGAGAATTGATTCATGATGATCAACTGAGTATAAAAGTAGATGGTTAGCCTTGTACTAGATTTCTTCAGGAATCACAGAAATATTATACCAATTCTTAAGGTTATTTAAGCTGCAGAATACGATACTAAGTGTTTTGATGCTCCTCAACTTATGGTTCTTAAAGGCTATAGCTATCCATCTGCACAGAAACTGATACAGTATCTGACAAGTTGCACACTTGTTTGATCATCTGCCCAGCTGCTATTAAAATCTACTCAGTGTTCAAATCAAGAGGCAGGTGAAGAATGGCATGCTTTCAGGCAATTCCAGTGTGCATCTGTCCGCTTAGAGCAGCAGAAGTATGTCTAGAATTCAGCATCTTCCCAAACCATGATTCTCATTATTCCCTAAGTCATCACTGTAAAGACACTCTAATCTGAGAGTAGCTGTGAAATTTCATTGAATTGGTGGAAGAATGACCAAACTGCTGAAGTGCATTTCAGAGTGGTTTGCCACTCTATTCATTGCATTTTTTTTCAAACTCTTCATTTTGTTTTGTGTGCTTAATCGGTTGTTTGTTTTTGTTTTGTCTTTCATCGCACATATTTGTAGTCACTTTTTTTCACTCAGACCATTGTGAATGGCTTTTCCACAAAACAGATACCTTACTGTCCATTTAAAAATTAATGTAACTCTTAATGTGGTGGGGGGAGGGAAATATTTTCACTTACTTGTCAACTTTGCTTCAATATTCCAATTAAAAAAAAAAAAAAAGAAAAAAAAAAAAAAGAGAGGACTTGAAATTACCATTACTCACTGCTCCACTTTTTTACTCTTGAGTGTCTGATTCAATTGTAAATGTACACCTGCAATGAATTAGAAAACATGTTATTCCACTATTTTTCATACGTAATGTACAACTTTTCCACATACAATTTGGAGTCTGATGGAATTAATTCCAGTCTAGACCAACTGAAATTAGTTCTGTTGAACTGTCGTAACTATGCAGATTTTGGACTATTTGATTCGGTTTCATCTGATCTAAAATGCAGCTCAGCATTTTTCATTACTGTGAAGCATTTAAAATCAACAATAAATCTTAGCAGAAAAGGTCATTGTTAACATGTTTCCTGATTTAATCATCCAAAGGATTAAAGAAACAGCTGGGCAGACTGAAAATATTTGTTGATATGCCAGAATAAAATGAACGCCACCTGAGCTCTAAAATAAATCTACCTTTATTCCCTGAATCATTTCCCTCTGGCCTCAAAGACATAAAAGCTAAAAAGATCAATAGCAAATTTTCAGTGATGTAATTTCTCACATTGAAGAGTAGGATCTGATAGAAGCTGATTTGCAAGAGACTGGCAAAAGTTCAGCTTCCTTTAAAAAGCACAATGCTAATGTGTTAAGAACAGGTAAATCTGCAAAATTCCAGGTAGAAATTGCTAATGTGATACTTTGCATCTTCCTTCTGTAGACAGATTTTCTCCATGGAGATGTTCATTTATTCCAGCAACATGCATTTAACTCAGTGATGCCATTTTAAGTGTATGCTCATCATCTTAAAACAAAAAAATAAATAAATTGAGTTAATTTAGTTTCCATCTTACAAATTAAAAAATATTTAACTAACAATAGAAACTAAGAGATGGCTTTCCACAGAATTTTGTCTAATACATTTTGAGAGAAGGACATTTCTCCTACTAACATATAGAGAATACTTAAAGATCAAATAAGTACATTACATTTATCATACAGACCTAAGTTTTAATGTGGCTTGTACCATTACCTCAGAGCTGACAGGTGGAGGGAAGGCACATAGGCTCCAAATTGCTTAGACCTCCCAGTCAAGTTTGCTTCCCTAGAGAACGATACCTGCCTGGTCAGGCCTGGTAGCAGGCTGGTGAGGAGGTCTTGATTGTGCTGTTGCTTTGTCTGGAGTCATGAAAAAAAAGATAATAACTAAAAAACTTGTTAAAAACAAATTTCTGAATGAGTTTTATAGCTTGGGTCATCGTGTGTTTACCAAGGTCTCTCTCCCAGCAAGGAAGGGCTTTTGCCACCTGTATGTTATAGGGATGTGGCCTACTTAGTGGGTAGACTAGGTTGCCTGACCTGAGCAACCATGCTGGTCAGTCTGGATGAATGGGAACTGCATTTCATAACAGAGGTGAAAATATTCTTCTATGACTAGGACAATCTCTTCAAATTAATCCTGTGGCTTGGTGGAGAGCATGATACCTATCTTGAGGAGCAAGGTCCATCCATTACATGTTGCTGGCAGTATAAGTGTCAGTGGTATCAGCTATGCAGTGGCTCTGATGGGATGATAGTATACAGACCCATTCCTCCACCTCTCCTTTCTTAACAATAAATATGTAGCCTCACTATCTTTGCTATAGTTTCATATATATGCTAAATAATTGGCATACATGAAGAGCAAGTACAGAAAGTACAGCTGTTTGTGACCCTGTTTTCCTCAAATTTTACGAATTTATTAATATTACCTCATATTAAGCAGACAATGCCAGTTAGGTAGCCCTTAATGCTATTGGATAAAACACATGGAGGACTAAATTGAACAAAAATATCAACTCGTCATAATAAATATCAGGATTTCTATCCCAGAATTAAGAAATGGATACCTAGATTCTGGGCAGTATGTCAGTTTAATTAAGGCACAAAATTCCTTCAGAAGATGTACAGATACCAAAGTTATCTAATTCATTCTGGAATTATTGCTCAATTAGACATTTATCTGACTTACAACCCTACAGCATTTTTAGTAATGTAGTGCTAATTTCCACTACTATTAATGCTATTGCAACAATAGCTTTTAATTAATCTGTTCCATCAATATAGGCTGTAGCCATAGATTGCGTTCCTGCAGTGGTTACCAACATAAATAGAGTAAAATAAATGGTGGCTTTTATTCTTATTTTGAAGTTAAATAAATAAAACACTTCTGATTTTCACTTGCATTGACAAAGAATAAGAATGCACAAAGTGTAAATTCTCTCAGAGTATTTATAGTGAACAAAAAACTCACACAAAGGTTTTATCTCATAATAATAAATTCTCAACAAATTCTTGCAATAAATTACTTCTAAATACTTACAGGTTATCAGCGTTATCAGCAGTAAAAAACTATAAAAAATGAGATTGAAAATATGCTATCTGAAAAGTAATTTAGACCAGAATGTATATACTCTTCACAGATATTGTAAAGGAATTTCATACAAAGTTTCCAGGAAATTATTTGTAAAGAAAAGATGAACAGTTTCTGATCGATAAAAATTGAAGATTTTACATGCTTAGAATACTATAATAATAGGCAATATAAATTACTGCCTGACCTTCATGAGTATTGATTTGTGTTCCACTGATGCACAAAACAGTGTTCAAGCAGCTATATGCTCTACAATTATTTCAGCACAAGATATAATGTCATTAAATGACTCAGTGGGTAATATGGAGCATTTATTGTTACGTATACCCTTGCATGTAAGATGCCATCTTAATTTAGAGTCTAATTCAACATCATGAAGCATGGTGACATTATCAATCACAGAGTCACAGAATCACAGAATTGTAGGCATTGGAAGGGACCTCTGCAAACAATGTAGTTCAACCCCCCTTCCAAAACAGGAATTCATTTGTGATTTTACCTCATTTATTTTTTTAAATATTACTAATTATTATTTTCAGGAGAATTATTCAACACACAGCAATGCAGAAGATCCTTGCCTTCAAGCAGAAAATATCTGGATGGCAGAGTCATTTAGACACTAAGTAATAGCTTCAAATGCTAATGTTACACAGTTTGCTTGTTGCATTAAACACTGTTCATGCTGTCTTTTCATGTACTCTACAACACAGTTATTCTTCCTGATGAAATTAATGGCTTACTAGGTATAGATTTTCCTTTATTTCTTATTTTCCCTTTGCACCCCCTCATTTTCTGTTGGTATTATCATTATGGTAACTGAACTGAAGAAAAACACATAATTGAATATACATACAAATCTCTAATGGCAGTATCATGATAACTTAAAAAGTGGTTTTGGTCTGGTAAATACATGATTATTCTCCAGTTACACTGAGCAAGCTTTTGAGAAGCTATGTAGAACTGTTTTTGTACCATTTATTTATGAAAGTATCATTACATTCTCTCCTCAGGAAATACTTGGAGCTAAATATTTCTATACATTCCAGGCTATAGAAATATATAGAAATATATTTCTGCTATACTTGCTCATGCACTTCCATAACAATCCTGGATCACTTCATTTCCCAGAAAAGATACAGAGAACTTTAAAGTGAGTTTTAGCTGAAAGAGACCACTACTGTGTAAATTATCTGTAAAACAAGCAAATTCAGTTTTTCCTAAACTTTGACTGAAAAAGATTGAGTCCCGTAGAGGTGTTGTCCTTCGGAAGACTAAGGAACTTTAAATTATTATAATAGGTACTAGAAATTCTAAACCTGCGAGACAAATAAATGAAGAAAGAAAATAAGTACAAAACTTTTCCAGACATAGCCGTGGAAATTAATGAATTTTCAGCTTATTATCAAACAAAAACAACACACTCAATCTTTCCAATTTAGCGTCTTAATTAATCAAACAAATTAACATAAAATATCATCACAAATGCTTCATTGTAAAAAAACATTTTCAGCTCCATTTTCTGTGACTCTATGAACTCAGTCAAATAGACATTTTTTACCACATGAACAGTACATTTATCCAAGAAAAGAATAGTCAGTGTCGCCTGGGGAATGTGATGGGAAATGGTATCAAATATGTTACTGAAGTCTAAGAAAACTTCATGCACAATACAGAGATATTATAGATATACAATTTTTTTTTCAGAATTTTTTCTCTTGTCTCCTTTCCATTCATAGAGTTATAGAATCACCAAGGTTGGAATAAAACTCCAAAATCATCCAGTCCAAATGTATACCTGTTATCAATATTTGCCACTAAATCATGTGCAACATCTAATATTTACTGAACACCTCCAGGGTTGGTGAATCTCATCATGGCTTCACCTAGGGAAAATCCTGTTTGACCAACCTAGGGGACTTCTGTGATGGTGACACTGAATCAATGGGCAAAGAAAGAGTCATGGATGGCACCATGACTATTTCATTAAGGCCTTTGATACAGTACTTCACAGTATCCTTCCCTCCAAATTGGAAAGATATGTATTTGATGCATGGACTGTTCAATGGGATAAAGAACTGGCTGCAGGATAGAGTCCAGAGAGTGGTGATCAGTGCCTCAAGGGTCTGGATGGAGATTGGTGATAAGTGGTGTCCCCTAAGAACTCCTTCATATCTTCATCAAGACATTGACAGTGAGGTCCAGTAGGTCCAGTGCACCCTCAGCAAGTTTGCTGATGACACCAGGCAGTAGGGTGTCATTGACACAACAGAGGGATGTCTTTCAGAGGGATCAAGGCAGGCTTGAGCTGTGGGTCCAGGTGAACTCCATGAGGTTCAAAAAAGCCAAATGCAAGGTTTTGCACCAGAGTCAAGGCAACCTCCATTACAAATAAAGAAGGGGGAATTAAATGACTGATAACAGCTCTGCTGAAAAAGACCTGGGGGTACTGGTAGATGGGAAGGTGGATATGAGCCAGCAGTGTGCCCTTGCAGCCCAGAACAGTGTGGCCAGTCGAGGTCGAGGGAGGTGATCCTGCCCCTCTGCTTTGCACTGGTGAGACCTCACATGGAGTACTTCATTCAGATGAGGAGTCCTCAGTACAGGAGAAAGGTGGAGATGTTGGAGTGTGTCCAGAGAAGGGACACAAAAATGATCCATGGAATGGAACATCTCTCCTATCCAGACTAATATGAGGCTGTTTAGCCTGGAGAAGAGAAGGTCGCAAAGTGACCTGATAGTGGCCTTTCAATATCTAAAGGGGAGCTACAGGAAAGAAGGGGACAGACTCCTTAGCACACTCTATGGTGATAGAATAAGGGAAATGGTCTCAAACTCAAAGAGGGTAGATTTAAGCTGCTATAAGGAAAAAATATTTACAGTGAGGGTGGTGGGGCACTGGCACAGATTGCCCAGAGAGCTGTTAGATGCCCCATCACTGTAGACTTTCAAGGTGAGGCTGGATTAGCCCCTAGATGTGGATCTAGCTATGAATGTCCCTGTTCATCACATTGTTGTAGTAGATGGCCTTCAGAAGTCCCTTCCAACTTCAAGTTTTCTATGATTCTATGATTCTCTGTTGTAGAATTTTAATTGATATGTTATTCTAATAGAGAATCAATATTGTTTGATGTCATTCTTGATTCTGAAAGGTAAAAGCCTGGTTTTGATGTATTACTACACTTACTCTGAAGTAATCTGATAATTGTTTCTGTCAAGTATTCTGTGGAAACTATACTATTGATATCAGCTTTGCATATTATATCAAACTGTTAATTAGTATAAGCTCACTGAAATCAGTTGCATTTTTGAGGATCGGTTCAGAGATAATGAAAAATAAAAAGTAATGATGTTACAGTTCCCATGAATTTGTACTGAGATAAAATTATCCTCTATCTTAGCAGTTATTTTGGTTAATGTCAGTGGGGGAGCCATTAGAATTCATTTCATGCTGTGTCAGGTGTGAAATTCCACTTCATAAGACATGAGTTTACCAAATATAGATCATATTAGACTAACGGGAAATTCTTTTTCTAGACAAAGTAAATGGTGTAGATCTAATTGGAATTTTGATAAAAATATACCATTTGATATAAGAAATGTCACTGGCATGGGGAAAGCTACAGAATCTTGTGAGATGGAGATTACTCTATCCTGAATGGAAAATGAACTCTCAGGCTGGAGAAAGTTCATATTCAAATTGTTGAGGATAGATATTGGGACCAATGTCATGGCAGGATAAAGCAGCCACCTATTATGATGAAATTTCCTGATATGGTAGAGATGGGAGTCTTAAAGACACAGAGAAGTACTGGAAATTCTGCAACACTTTCAGAACATGATAACAGCATACAGATGAAATTTACTAATCAGAATTCAGGATCATATTTTTAAGGACTAAGAATTTAGATAATTGATTGGATGCAGCTATTGAGAAGAAAAAAACACTGAACCACCGCTAAACTGCTATTTTCAACATTTATCAGGTACAGTATGATTCACATGCAACAGATGTGTCTTTTCCCATGTGAACATGTAGAACTCCTTATTGTTTTATTTCCTTTATCATACTGTCTTATAAGGTAGATCACAATGCTTTATTCCTCTAAGTACAGCTATATCAAAGAAGTAGTTGCTAGTTTAAAAGCAAATGAATACAAAATGACTCTTGTGTATTTTGGGAAAATATCAGAGAAGATGGGTCTGGAATTATTTCCAAAACATAACCCAAACCGTTAAAAAACAAACAAACAAACAAACAAACAAAAAAACCCACTACATTTTAAGATGCAATTTAATCATTTCTGAGGTAAAAAAACTCAAAAAACTAAAAAAGATATTTTTGCCTGTAACATAAAATTAGACTTTTATACGAGGTAGATTTATTTCAGTTTTAGTTTCTAATTTTAATATCTTCCAAATCTGGAAATATGGAAATATTTACAAAACTTTAAATAGGATTGGCTCCAGATGTTGACCTCTATTATCATTTTGCAAAAAAAGAACCACAGTATTTTCATGCCTTTTCACTACTTTGGATTAAGGCAGGTGTAGTTACCAACTTCTCCTTATGCACAATATTCTTATGAGATTGTTGATACTTGCCATCTTCTGACAGCCACACCAGGAGTTCAGACAACTTGCTTGTATTATGTATATTTGTTCACATCTGTGTATGAGTGTGAATTAGATAGGTCAAGGCTGTTTTCTGCAGTAAAGCATATTGCAGAAAGTGACTCGTAAGCCAGCAAGTCAGTGTTACCTAAATTATACTGGACCTCATGACATATCTTGGTGATGTACAGTGAGAAACGTACTCCATTCTGAACCAATATTTCTTTCAAATACCTGTTGACAATGTGTGCCAGTGAACCTCACTGAACAAAGCCAGTTAAGTAGGCATTCTTGCACTGCTCATGTCAGGCGCATGTGGTGTTTTATTCCTTTCCTTAAGTTCAAGGGGGTATTTGAAGCAAAGAAATATTGTTCCAGATAACCAGATGACTGAACTTAACATGTGGACTGCAGAAATCTTACGTGATCCACATTTCCTCGGAAAATAATGGCAGCCTAAATGAGGGTGAGATGAAGAGCGCACAAAGGAAGACCTTTGGGTATAAACAGAATGGGGTGATACGTATTATCTGAATGTAACAGTGGATTTCATAATGATCTGTAGGCACCAGTGAATGGTGAAACACTTCATCTGCATCAGACTTTTCTCAAGCTGATCACAGCGTGAAATGACAGGCAGCAGCTCTTTCTTCCATTGCCCTTATGTAGAATATCCTGCAGGGATTAAGCCTATCCCCTCTTCTCATTAACACATCTAAGATCCCGTGACAGGACACTTGACATTGGTCTGTTATGCTTTCAGTAACTTCATAACCCTTCCTTCTATGTCTGAACACTGACACAGTTGACAGGCAGGCAGATATTACCACGCCTGACTGACAAAGTGTTAAGCACCTAGACAACTGCTGGTTTTATTATTAACTGTTCCAAGATGCAGAAAATGCTTTAAGGAGATAACAGAGAAGATAGCATTTTCCCTCTTACAAAGAAAACCTTTCCTTTGATGTTAAGAAGAAGACTCAGATGCTTGTGACAATGTATATTCCTTGAGGTTTTTTACTGCGAGAATATTGATAGAATAATTTTTTGCACCTCTTATTTGGGATAAAGAAATTCTAGTATTTGATCTTTTTACCAGAAGAATTTATTTCTGCCATTTATTAAATTAGAAAGGTTCAGTTTCTGCCAAGCAGTTTATATCTTGGGCATAAATCTCTTTCTTTTAAGAACAGAATATGCCTACATGCTACCTGGATATTTGAAGTTATCCTAGTGTTACAGAACAAAAACAGCAACAACAACAAGAAAAACAACCAATCAAAGAGCCTTTGTTAAGCATATTCTTATTTGGCATAGCAGTCTATTATGGGTGTGCTAATGCTGCAGTAGCTAGATAATTACTCAATAAGTAGATGAAGGAAAAAAAAATGTACTGCTGTGTTGGAATTGTTTTCTGTTCACACTCAAAAAAAAAAAAAAAAAAATTCACCAAGTGATGAAAGTATAAAAAGATACTGATGCCATTCTACCTAGGGCTTCAGTAGTCATAACTGTAGGTGATAGCAGCAATGGACTCTTTTCTGATTAAAACGGAAACCTAGCTTTTCAAAAAACAAAGATCTTTTGAACTATTGGATTGCAGTCTTTTAAAATACAAACTATGATGACACTTAGTGCCTAAATAGTTTTGTCCAATTAGAAACAAACAGTTAAATGGATTTTTGTCCCCTTTTCTATGTAGACAATATCTTAACTGTATTACAAAACCTTTAAGAAATATTTAACATTTCTTGTTGCAACTTATCTTGAATTTGGTCATAGACCATGTGTTTTGTTCCCAAGCTTATTTATTCTTATTATACTGAGATGTTTATTCCAAACACCAATTGTTTCCCTAGAAGCAGACATGCTATTTTATTTTATTTGTTTGTTTGTTTGTTGTAAGGAAAAATGTTAACTTCAAATAATGTCTGGATTCTCTTCTGAATGCACCTTATACTGGCACTGGATAGAGATCACCTTAGTCCAAAAAATCCAGAAAAATTCTCTCTTGCCTGCATTCACGGGTTAAGTTCCAGTGGCAAGCTACTTTATTTGGCACTGATGTTTTGTTAAGGTAGTTCAATTACATCTATCACAACATCATGATTTTTGTTGGGACGTGCAGAATGTTTTCTCAAACAAGTGTCTTCAAGTATATGGGCAGCTTTCTGTGGTTCCACTCAGTTTGATGTGATGCCAAGTACTTGAGTTTTACCTCTTCTGTAACATGTTATCTTCAGTATATTTTATTTCTCTGTAAGAGTTGAAACAAATTTAATAAGTTTATAATGTGCTTTCTATAGGATAGCCCATGTGAATCATTCTACTAAGCTGCCATTAAAAAAATGAGTTATTTATTGGTACTCTATTTATAGTTAAATTTTTCTTTCAATCTTAAGACATTATAAAGATCAGAGGAAGGGTCTAGATGCTTCTGCTTTCAAGCTGCAGAATATAACTGTGAAGAATCCAACAAAAAGCATAAAATAGCTTTCAAATTAGCTAATGGAATTTTAGGTATCTGTGATGCATTACTAGCAAAGATGGCAAAATAAGACACTGTATTTTTTTCATAGTTAGATGCTGAAGAATTATTTGATACAAGACACTAGTTTTCATCTCCTGTAGTCATAAAGTCTTTAAACCAATTAAAGAAACTTTCCAGTTAATAATTCTTTTACTAATAGTTCCCTTTAATAATTCTTATTTTGTTAAGCTTACTTTAATGCCAGTTTTTAAGCTCAGTAATTTCTTAAAGATAACAGATATACATGTGGGAATAAACTGCATATAGTTTGATGAACTTCTTTTATTTCAACAGAGCCATAGCAATGCCCTTTTCAAAAAGGATGAAAAAATTGAAAATAATTGATTACTTACTTCCCATTGCAGTTACAAGTTGATGCCTTAATTATATTAAAATGTTCCTTATAAGCATCTAAGTGTTAAAACTGCCTTAATCATAAAATTCATTGCAATGCCTTAGAGGGAAAAAATATTCAATATGCTGCCATCAGACTACTAACCAGAACTTAAAACAGTTTTTTATGTCAACCAAAATAATCAAACAAATGTCAAGCAAAGAAATGAAACAAACACAGCACTCTGGAATTCTACAGGACTTGGGAGAGCAGTTACAGAGAATAAGGTCTTATTTAGTTACTAAATGTAACTCTTCTTGACTCTCTTCTTCAGAGCTTTCAGTGAGTTGAAATCAACTCACAATTTGTATTTTCTTGGAGCAGCCAAAGTCCTCTTCAAACAGAATCAGTAATCACATGAAGTTTAATTAAAGAGCCATGGCTGAATTCTGTACCAGGGACAGAGCTGAGCTGTGGAGGTAAAGGAAAAGGCTCCCAAGGGCAGTGAGGATGACCCTAAGCTGGTGGAATTCAAGTAGCACTTGGATACCACTGTGATATAGAGTAGAATTTGGGGTGGTGCTTTGTGGAGCCAGGGCAGATGATTCTTGTGGATCTCTTCCAAGTCAGGACATACAGTGATTTTCTAGTTCTACATTTCTATCATTTGAATACCTGGCTTGATTCTGGAATCATTTCACACACACAAAAATAAAAATGTCATAGAGCTAAAATTACTTGTAATGCACTGACAGATACAGAATCTCTAAAGCACAGAATTGTAGGGGTTGGAAGGGATCTCTAGAAATCATCTAGTCCAACCCCCTGCCAAAGCAGCCCCCTAGCCCAGGTTGCACAGGTAGGCATCCAGGCGGGTCTTGAACATCTCCAGAGAAGGAGACTCCACCACCTCTCTGTGCAGCTGTGCCAGTGCTCCGTTGCTGCACTGTGAAGAAGTTCCCATGCACATTTGTGCAGAACTTCCTATGCTTCAGTTTGTGGCCATTTCCCCTCATCCTATCACCACACACTGCTGAGAAGAGTTCAGCCTCATCCCTTTGCCTCCTACACCTTAGATATTTATAGATGTGGGTCAGATCCCCTCTGAGTCTTCTTTTTCAAGGCTGAACAGACCTAAGGTGTATAATGGGTTCTACAGAGCTAGTCCAGTCTCTGCAGTACATTGTTCTAGGAAAGTTTAACATGCATGCTAGAATATTTCAAACTAGATTAGCATTTGAAAGAATGAGCTTCCGAGCAAAGCTATTTTATATATTTAATAATTCAAAACATATTCTGTTGTATGGAATTCTGTTTGTTCCAATTAATACTATAAGAAAATATTTTTGTACTGTATTTTTTGTCTACATTTTATTGTTTCCTGTAATTCTTTAATAATAATAATAATAATAATAATAATAACAAACCTTTAATAAAGAGGTGGGTTTTTTAGTTTTAAATATACTGAAACAAATTACTTTTCTCTCTCCTTTTTTGAATAGCAAATTATTTCCTCAGTAAAATAGTTTTCAATTTTGAAAAATGAAACAAAGAAATGGTACAGATTCCCTAAAGAAAGTTACTTCTGGAATAAAGGCATGCAGAGCAGGAGAGGAGAGGGGAAAACAGGGAAGGGGAGGGGAGAAGATGGAGAGGACAGGGGATGGGGTGGAAGGGGAGGAGGAAAGGAAAACTATTTGTCCTTAAATGAAAAAATTGACTTCAACATGAGCCTGTGTAAAAAAATCTACACATTTTAATTGTTACTCTTATATCATTTTTCATAGAGTTATGGAGAAATGCAGGTATCTTTTATGCCAAACCTGGCCTTTGACATTATCTCCAAGAGAAAAAGTAACCATTCATCTCATAAATCAAATGCTACAACTATTTTCTTAGTCAAACATTGCAATATGGATATTCCTTCAATTTTAAAGAAAGGTACATTTCTGTTCTATCTTAAACCCTAGCAAATTGTAACCTGCTTCTGAACACTGCCACAAAGATGGTAATGGATTAAAGACACACTGCATTGTCCCAAACACACTCTTCACCCAGTGGTTAACCTACTCTGAGATCATAGGTCTTCTTATTCTCATTTTTGGCACCACAGCTCTCTGAGTGTTCATGCAGTCACACAGTCCCTCACTAACTGAGAAGATTATTGAGCACATTTATGGAACATCCTTTTATATTGATTTAAAAAATAAGCTTTTACTCCTGTCTCAGGACCAGGATATTTAAACTGAAGGTCTGGATGGCCACCTAGAAGGCAAAAAAATCAATAAGGCTGAGTGCTTTGGATGATCCATGTTTTTTCATGCCATTAAGGTGTCGGTGAGAACAAATAAAATCCATAAATGCACAACTATCCAGTTATATTCACTTCATTTATACCTACCTTTGTGAGCATTCAGCCAGAGAAGTAAGTGCTTAAATGAATGGGGACCATACGACTTGTTTAATAAAATAGAAAGAAAAAGATATTCTAGTTTCTTGTCAAATAATGCAACAATATGTTTGCTCTGCAAATTCAAAAGACACATTCTTATATATGTCACAACAATATATATGCATATACATACACATACATGTATGTAATATTTATGTAATTCTTCTGCTGAAGTCAAGGGAAATTCTCCAGACTAGCTAGTACATGTGGCAGAAAAGTAGCTGAAGTGTCCTCATACAAGAAGAACAGTAATAACTTTAATTTATACAGATAAAGTTACCCAATCTGTAGTGATGTGCTTGTGGTTGTCTTTCAGAAACATTCAAGAAAAACTATGCTGCTACCGAAATGACGTAAAGAATCAGAAAGTTAAGCTGGAGATACATGGAAGCAGCAACACTTTCCATACATTTACGAGCTATTATAAAAATATGATCTAAGTTTAATGCTGTGGATTTCAGAGAGTTGATGGGCATAAATCATCGTGTTATACTCTCAGAGTAATGATATGTACCATTTTTCCCTTATTTTCCCAGTTCTTCAATTTTTGCTTATCAGTATAACTTCTTCAAAAATAACTTTTCAGTCTGTACTATTTTATCCATAGATGGGGGTCTCACACTTTACTGTATTTGTTACATTTTACAGAAGTGGGCAGGAGATCCGTGAAGATGGGCTGCATATACCTTAACTGTAAAGAAAACTTACTTCACGTACTGCTGGAAATCAAAGAAAAGAAGGCCATATAATTGCATAACCCAGGAGTAAAATTTCAATAGTAGTGCTCTGCAACTGCTTAGAAATTAAAATCAATCAGATATAGTAACTCTATCCTTAAGAAAGCAGAGTTAATTATTTCCAGCTCTTATAGAACATTAATTCTCTGTAAGTCAGATTTACTGGCTACACCTGTGCTAATAAATAAAACAGATTGAGACTTGTTCTCTGTCCATAAGGCAAAAATAGCATAAGTCTCATCCATACAATTAAAATTTTTTTTCTCCAAGGACAGAATTCCCTTGTGAACAAAATCACAGCTGCTCTGTGCTCTTGAACTGTGTCCAGAGCTTCCTGGAGGAATGCTGTCAGGCACAGACAAAAGCTGTGTGAGAAAGCATGAGAAGAACTTAACACTATATACGACTGCATGTTTAAAATGGAGATTTATCCTTGCCTTTTTGGGATAGGTTATACTACTGTGTAAAACCATTCCAGGAGAGTCAGAAACACTTTATAAACTAAAATATTTTTTGAGAGATTTGATCAAATTTCTGGATTCAGAATTGCACAAGCTGGGATTAATCTCTGCCAACTTTATTACTTAAAAATAAATCTGACCCATGTAAGTTCTACCCTTTCTTATTAGAAGACAGTAAGCTACATGATGTAAACACATTGTCTCTGTAATGTTATTGGAAGCTTTTGAATATCACCTTGCTGACTAATTCTCTTTTAGGATTCCTTAAGCAGGCCAATTGCATCTTCCATCCTTTCTGTTTTCTGAACACTGATGATAAGGAACATCATAACTCTCTTCATCCTTTGGAGTGTGGTTAAAGTTTAGAGATCCTTCCATCCTACACATCATAGAATGGCCTAGCTTGAAAAGGACCTCACAGATCACCTATTTCCAACCCCTCTACTGTGCACAGCATCACCTACCACTAGTCCAGGCTGCCTAGAGCCACATCCAGCCTTGCCTTGAATGCCTCCACCACCTTTCTGGGCAACCTTTTCCAGTGCATCACTGCACTCTGTGTGAACAGGACTAACAGGCATTTGGACTTGGACTTGCTGAACTTCATCAGGTTCACATGGACCCACTTCTCCAGACTGTCCAGATCTCTCTGGGTGGCTTCCCTTCCCCCCAGTGCATCAACTGCACCACCTAGCCCGGTGTGATCTGCAAACTTGCTGAGGATGAGCTCAGTTCCATCATCTATATCATTTATAAAGATGTTGAGGAGCACCAGTACCAAGACTGACCCTTGGGGAACACCACGTTACAGGCCTCCACACAGGCATATCACAACCCCTTGGCTGCGACCAAAGGGTTGCTTAGATATCATTTGTTGCATGTGCACAAGAATTATTCCTTTAAAATCTAGGTAATGATTAAACACAAGTTGGTATGTGAGTCTTTCAAACCTTGTTCATTTCCGGTTCATGAAAGTTAGAATGTTTTAAAAGAGTTTCTGATACCTACTTTAGAAATAATATATTTTTTAAAATACATAGGTCACAATGCATACGTAACTTTTGTATAATGCTGAGTAACTTTTGTATAATGCTTATTTCATATGCTTTTGTATAATCATAATTCATATAATAGGATTATATGTATGATTAGTTGCATGTCTGAAAATCGCTGCAGTAGCATGAACGGATGATAAAGTAAGAGGGATTTCAGACTTTTTCCTAATTTTCTTTGAAACAAGACCTTTCCACAGCCATAAATACATGGTTTAGGAGTAATTGATTTTCTCTAGTAGGGTACTTGCCTCCTAAGAGTAGAAAAGCAGTGCTAAACTGTAAGTTATGGTGAATAACTAACTGTTTTCACAGCAGTAATTGTTTTGGTTGTCTTGCTGAGAATATTTTCATAAATAAAACAGTAATTTTGCTTTGATCTACAATTATTAACCATTTTTCATTGTCTTTATTTAACTTTCTGTAAATTAATAGCATTAGCATAGCTGTTTATTTTTATCTTTACCACATTTATATAAGATTTTACAGGAGAAATTATTATAAGGTGCTCTTCTTGCTCTATTTTGATTAATCATATTTCATATTATCAGCTCCCCACAGCATTTCACGCTTTCTGCTCAATACAGCAGTGTATCATAAATTTTGTTACTGGTGCTCTAGATAAACACATTTCCCAGCACAAGAAGGATATGGACCTGTTATAGTGGAATCAGAGGAGGGTGACAAGAATGATCAGTGTTTTTAGCAGGCAGAGAAAAGTGGGGCTGTTCCATCTAGAGAAGGTTCCAGGGAGACCTCATGGAGGTCTTCTTTCCACTGCATAGAGAGTACCTACAGGATAAAAATAGTTTAGTGACAGGACGAGGGTTGTAACTAGACTAAACATACTAGAGTAGTCTAGACAAGGAGAAAAAAAGGGAAGGGAAGGGAAGGGAAGGGAAGGGAAGGGAAGGGAAGGGAAGGGAAGGGAAGGGAAGGGAAGGGAAGGGAAGGGAAGGGAAGGGAAGGGAAGGGAAGGGAAGGGAAGGGAAGGGAAGGGAAGGGAAGGGAAGGGAAGGGAAGGGAAGGGAAGGGAAGGGAAGGGAAGGGAAGGGAAGGGAAGGGAAGGGAAGGGAAGGGAAGGGGTGGAATTTCTTTATTTGGAGGATGATGAGACACTGAAACAGGCTGTCCAGAGGAGCAGTGAATGCCCCATATCTCTGGAGGTGTTCAAGGCCATGTTGTACGGAGCTTTGCACAATATAATCATGGGCAGATGTTCTTGCCCTCGACAGTGCATTACACCGGGTTGTCTTTAATGCTTCCTTCCAATCCAAACCATTCTATGATTTTACGTTTTCTAACATCTACTACCTTATTAATTTCTATAAATATTTGATCCATTAAATGCCTCAGTATTTTAAGCTTAAGATGTCACTATTTTTGTTCCAATAATTATTATCTGTTAGGTAATGTTAAGTATATATGGTGGTAAAAGCATCAAACTACATACATAAGACAAGCAACTGTTCATCTGAAATAAGAGACATAACTTAATGGAGATTTTCATTTTATTGAATAGGAAATGATAGTCAGCTTGGGCTGCAAAACTTAATCTGTTGAAAATGCTTAGATTAGACCAGACTAAACTAGCTTAGTTCACTTGGAAATCATTATAAAAATATGTAGACATGATTCAAAAAATCAATAATCAAAGTTTAAATTACCTTATACTGGAGATAATCCAGTTACACATAAAAGAGTATTTTGCTGGTTTGTTGTGTCTAAAAATTTATGGTTTTACAGAAATGGACACTCAAAAAGATCTTGAAAAGATCATGTGGAGAGCTTCTGAAAAAGAAAGAGGTCTCTGAGAATTCAAATGATTCAATGTGTATAAGCAATGTGTCTGTATTATTATTATCCCTTCCAAAACTCCATTCAGTCAGTTCAGTTACATCATCCATCATCTTTAATGGCCCATTGCTTCTATGGTGCTTTCAAACTATTGATTTCAGACAGCTTAACTTCACTATTTGAAAATACCTTATTAAATCACCCTCATTATCCAATTCAACACATTCCAACCCAACACATTAACACGTCAGAGTTTTATATTCTTATTACCAAGTAGCAAAAAATCAGATATATACTATTATGAACTAAGTCTAATAGTGTGAAATCCCTGCACAGGAAACCTCTCAAGTGGATCAGCTCCTTCCCACAAGTATCCTTCACATGCTTAATAGTTGTTAATGATAGCAATTAACCAGTTCTCTGTTCAGAAGTGCCCATAAGCCTTCTTTTATAATGACCTTAGTACCTTATATACTTTAATGTGTTTATTCTGCCTAAGCTGTAAGAAGTAAGGATATCCCACTCCCCAGCAGGTGAGATTAACAGCATGACAGTGCAGAACAACAAAGAATTTCTCAGACTATGCTGATTTGATTCCCTGGTCTGCTACTTCTACTGCAGACGCTTTTAAGACCCAAATGATGCAATTTTTGCCAAACTCTTCCTATATGTTCACATTTAAGTCATATATTGGAGCAATTGCTGTTTGACTGTTCTTCCTTGGTTTCTACTTCCCTTTCTTCACCTTTTGTTTTCTTTCATCTCCTTTCTTCTCCTATTTCTTCCTTCATGTAGCCTGTCTTCTCCTGTGTTGATCCCAAGTTGAGTTGAGAAATTGTTCTTTAAAGCCTTTTTACAGCCAGCTGCTCTATGCATTGAGAGCTGTAATATATCTCAGCTTGCCTCAGCCATGTACATAAAATATCAGTAATTTCCTGCAACTAGGGTGGCAAGAAGGTAGATTATCTCTCTTTATGAATTACTTTGCCACTTTTTTTTTTAAACCTACTATCCCTGGTATTGCCTGTGAATAGTGTTGTCAGTATAGTCAAGATATTACACAGACTCAGAAAAAGATAAATTGATGAGTTGATTCCTGATTAAAACAGGAGGGGGAGTCAGCCATCCAGAGTGACCTAGACAGGCACCGGCTCAAGCAGCATGCTCTGGTGAACCTCAAGAGATTTAACAAAGCCAAAACGAAGGTCTTTCACCTGGGTTGCGGCAACCCTGCTATCACGACAATCTGGGGATGTAAGAATGGGACACAATCTTGAAAAAAAGGACTTGGTGGTACTGGTGTTATGGGGAGCTGAACATGAGACAGCAATGAGCCCTCGCAGACCGGTAAGCCAACTGTACCCTGGGCTGCATCAATAAAAGTGTGGCCAGTAAGCCGAGGTAGGTGATCCTGCCCCTCCACTCCGCACTGGTGAGACCTCACCCAGAGTACTGTGTCCAGATGTGGAGTCCTTGAGGAGACAGGAGAGATGTGGACCTGTTGAGGACGTTCAGAGGAAGGCCAAAATGATCCAAGGGATGCAGCACCTATCCTGTGAAGACAGGCTGAGAGAGCTGGGGCTGTTCAGACTGAGGAAAATAAGAATGTGGGGAGACCTGAGAGTGGCTTTTCAGTATCTAAAGTGGAGCTATAAGAAAGTAGGGGATAGATGCTTTATCTTTTCGTGTCACAGGACAGAAAAAAATGGTTTCAAAATAAAAGGAGGAAGATTGAGATTGTAGGTAAGGAAAAACATTTTTATGTAAGTGTAGAGAAGCATTGAAACAAGCTGGTGGTGGATGTCCCATGCCTGGAGACATTCAAAGTCAAACTGTATGGGACTCTGAGCACCCTGATCTAGCTGTATCTATCCATGTTCATTTCAAGGAAGTTGGACTAGATGGCCTTTAAGGGTTCCTTACAATTCTGTGACTCTATGATCCATTTTGTATGTTGTCCATGGGCTGCAAGTAGACAGCCTGCCCCACCATGGCCATCTCCTGGACTACAGGAAACTTTTGCTCTGCTTCTGGAACATCTTCTGCCCTTCTTGTGCACTGACTTTGGTGCCTGTAGGGCATTTTACCCACTCCTTTCTCTCAGATGCTGCAGTGCAGTAGTTTTTCCCTCACTCAAATCTCTCCCAAAGCATGACCAATGTGTTTCACAGCTCCGCATTGCAGCAATGTGTCCCTGTTGGAGCTGAAAGGAGCTGATTGAATGACGAATCAAGTTTTGAGTAGACACCTGGAATTTTTATTCCTCTGCTAACTGAACTTCCAGTACTTAAAATTTCCCAACTCAGAGACCGTTTCACCAATTAAAGATGGAATTTTCCGAAAGTAATTTCTTTCTCTGTAACCACCATTCTTGCACGTTTTCCAAAAGTGCTTTCTATAAAAGGTGGACTTGCAGTTGAATTAAAACCATCATTATACTAAGTGTGTTAAAAAAATAGAGTTGCTTGATTGATGTTCACCGGTTTCATCTGATGAATTATGAATATACAGACTATGAGCTGTGCAAGATTTTCTCCTGTTTTGTTTTTCATAGCACAGCCAATATCTCAGTGATGCAAATTGGTTAAGATTACTGAAAATGGAAAAGAATGTGATTATACCATGCCTGACATTTTTGATCAAAATGATATCTGGAAACACATAATTGTTAAGGAGAAACTGCAAAAGGCCTGTGCCACTTTGGACTTCCTTCAGGTGCAAGGAAGAAAAGAAGCAGATGCAATGTCCAGCATGCGCTTTGAGCTTTTCAACTGAGGGTTTGAAATGAACAAACCAGTCATTTGGGACTTCAGGGAGCAGGGTAGTTTGTCTTAGTGAATATTAAAGATGTGGGAACCTTGCAAAAGGAAGGTGGTGTTCATTTAAGCACACAGGCAGCAGGAAGGATTGTGTCGCTATTTGTATCTTTTCCATTAAGGATTTTAGTTGTAGGTAGAAGTGCCTATAAAATTTATTATTTTTCATTAGCAAACTGCAGTGTGAGTGCTGAATTTGTAAGCAGAACAGCCATTTCTGAAGGCATTTTAGATCTTGATTTCTTCTCTCTCTTATATAAGAATCTTATTTAATGTCTCTGAGCAACATGGCTACAGAATTTTGCTTCCCATCTGAAGAAATATTTCTTTCAGTTTTATAAAATTAAACTACAGTCTGTGCAAAAAGCAACGTATACAATAAAAGGACTGGAGTTCAGATTTACTTCCTCACTTTTAAGATTCATCAATAGCAGCCAACCAGAACCTTGCTGATAGTTTTAAAGACAGATAATTGATTAAGTGTAAGTGGTACCAGTACATATATTGCCTGGAAGAAAAAATCCAGACACATAAAAATGCAGACATGGACAAATGGATTTGTAACCAGGTACTTACAGCAATAACAATGCTCAAGAGATGGTTTTCTTTAGGGGTAAATGTCACAGTATTTATAAACCTTGAGAAGGCACCAGATGAAGCAGGATGTGTTTGTGCATCAAAATATTTCACTTGGTGCTTGGAACACCAGTAACTACCTTGGAACGCATAGACCAAAGAGTGGAGGTCCTGCCAGGCACCAAACAAAATAGCAGAGTGTGATTCTATGACTGACTAGGACCTCACACAAAAACAAAGTTCAGAGTCACACTTGCAAATAGAAACGTAACTTAGTAAATCCTATTTTCAGTAAATACTAAACTGTAATAGTTGCCAAGATTTTTTATTTTAACACAGTTAACATTCTTCTGGAATATGGATATTTTTAAAAGACATTTATTTGTATATATACCAGAGCTAAGTTAGCTATGTTGATATGTTTTAGAAGACCACAGAGTCAAAGAATCATGGAATTTCTGGAGTAGGAAGATCATCTAGTCAAACTCCCTTAAGATAAACAGGAGCATCTGCAGCTCAATCAGGTTGCTCAGAGCCCAGTCCAGCCTGATCTTGAATGTCTCAATTCCCCATGTAAATTTTGCAACCTAACAGAAAAAAAAATTGAAATAAAATAAATACCAAACAGAAGGAGACAAAACTTAAAAGCATAGAAAAATGATTTATGTTGAATATACTGTAAGACCTAGATAAGGGCATTTCATCCATTCTCCTTAGGTTCATATTTTTTATCCTATGTTGTTGTTTTTTTGTTGTTGTTGTTCATTTTTTTAAGCCTGGTTCTAGATCACTGTCTTAAAAATAACAGGTACTGACACTTGTCACAAAGAAAATATTTCTCAGGTAATATTTTCTTTAGTGTCTGCTCTCCTGTATGCAGGGCAAATGAAATACTGAGGATGCACTGACTCAGAAAAAAATCATTCTACTTCCTGCTGTTTCTCTTCCAGCTTGTAGGAAGGATTTTTAAAGCAACAACGTTCCTTTTATCATCCTTCCTTTGATTCCATAAAGATCATAATCTCTAACTCCTGAATCAATTTCACTCCATTTCATGCTGACAGCACAAGTCCAAACCAGTCCTAGTTTTCTACCTACATGTAAGTGAGGCTGCTGCTAATCTGAGATCTGCTCTTAAAAGGATCTGACAGCTGCAACTCTCATTGATACCCAACGAGGTAGAAAGAACACAGAGCTCTGCTGCCATTTTGGAATGGATTCTTAACAGGCCTGTCACATCCCCTTTACTCGACTCTAATCATTAACATTTTCTTCTAGCAATTATTGTCCTGTCTCTGCGTTCATGCAACAGAATATTGAAGGAGTGGACTCTTCTGAGTAGGCTCACATGTGTACATCACCCAGGCCCCTGAAATGTTTTCCACATTGTTTTCTTCTATTCATGGTTCAAGAAGTCTTTTGTGCACCAGCCATTTTCTTTTATTCCACATTTCTGTAACTAAGTGATGTTTTGATAAGCACGATAATGCTTTTCAGAGTATAAAAACACAGCTGTCAGGGCTGAGACTCAGAGGCAAAGAACAAACTTTAGAAGCTAACCCACACTAGCTCATCTGTTTTACCATTTTGCCATTTTCACCATTTTGATTTGAGACATGGTGTCTTAAAGCTCTAGTTTGTTCTGTTTCCTTAATTTCAGATTTTTAACTTTCACAATAAGGAATGATTCAATCCTTACATATGCCTACAATTTTCTAAGTCCCTGCTAGGATGCGTTTTATTAAAATGAAAGTGACTAGGAGTAGTTCCTCATCGGATGTATTTTCTGCAGACTTTGAAGTGCTATAAATACTTCTCTGACCTTCAAAATGTAATTGTGCTCAATGAGTACATGAGTACCTATATTTTTCAATATGTTATGAAGAGAAAGAAGATATAATGGTGTGTTTTAAAAAATGTGTTTTGTGAAATAGAAGTCTACAATACAATCTATTGGAGAAAAAGTCTGAAATCAGTTAACAAAATAAGTAAGCACTCTTAATCAAGCTACTATAAGAATGGGAGTAAATATAATAAATTCCTAATCACAGATTCTTCAATAATAAATAAGGAAAAATTTTTTTTTCTTTTTTTGTTGGTGTCTTAATGGAGTTCTGAGAGGGGGGGGTTCCACAGATTTTCTGTATTTAATGAAATAGAAAATTATGGTTATAATATGCCGTTATTTTCATCTTGTTGTTCAAGGAAATCTTTGGTTGACATATGATTCTGCTGTTACTGGGAATTCTGATGAACCTATAAACTTATGTTTACAAACAAAATATTTGAACACATTCAGACTGGAAGAGTACATTTTGGTTTAGAAAGGAAAGATAATAACGTGAATATATAGTGTCCCATTAAGAATGCATATGTATGTGGAAATAAGCATAAATTAATAAATAGTATAGCAAGAAATATTTTCAAGTATACTATTCATTATCTACTAGACTAGTGAATAAAGGAAAGCTAAACTCAGAAGGGGCATGATTTTCTCCTGATACAAGGCCGACATCAGGATTAGAAATACAGTGTTTCTACATCTAAGATGACAGCTTGATCCACAAGCTTGTGTACTGTCTCAAAAAGTAACTTAAAACTCTCATGAAAACCAATATAACATATGTTGCTCTTAAGAGGTACAGTATTAGCAGTTGCATACTGCACTGTGATATATGGAAAAACAATTTTAGGTTAAAACGTTTATACTTTATTCATTTGCATACAGGTCAATCTCCTGAATAATGCATACTCCCCTATAGTTATTTTCACAAAGTACCTGGAGTGTGTCTCTGGATAAATTAAGCACATATTGAAATCTCACAGAAAGAAAAGATTAGGCAGCTGCTCTTATTTTTTTTCCTCAAGAATTCTTCTGGGTAAGAATAAAAATGAACGTGTTAGATGACTGATTATATCTCCCATCAGAAGATAAACTGTTTTGCATTCTATTGTAGTTTGATCTGAAATTTGTTATGTGATACTGGTTCATATATATTTATAGTGGATGAGGAATAGTTTCCCACAGCTACATATGGTTTGTTTATGATCATTTTAAGAAAACATACTCAAAATAAAGTTTTATAGATGTATCTTGGAAGTATCCAGTCTACCTTGGTTTAAATAGCAAATGTGAACATACTAGCCCATTATACCAATTTATGCACGTATATATTCATACCAATGCCGGTACAGTGTTTCCATTGTGTATACATACAAATACATCTGTAAAGGTATTCCTGAATTAAATATTATGTTGAAGTGAATTCAGTGAACCTTTGTTCTGAAGGTTTTTGCCACTATTATGATTAGTGTAAGGCTGAAGATTGAAGCAAATAACATACTGACTGCATAAATTACATTGACTCCCTGAAGGCATTCAGTATCTGAACTGAAGAAGGTGGTTTGCATGCTTCATTTATTTATTTATTTAAGTAAAAGAATAAATAAATGAATGAAGGAATTAATGAATGAAACTTCTGAGACAAGAAGAACCTCTGTAAGTAACGAGGTCAGACATTTACTGTAAACCCCAAATGCTGGATGTTTCCAGCATTGATTATTTGCTGAAATAACTGTCAGAGCTACACTGGCTTTCCATGTTGTGGCTGTAATATTAACATCCTATTAAAATACAGTAGTGAAGACATTATCATTCTCAGTTATGGATCAGAACACCATTTGGGGAGGTTTTCTATCAACTCCTCAAGCTGATGAATTGATTTGTTATTAATAAAATGGCAGTGTCGGTGGGTCTGTACAGAAGGCTTAATATAAGCCTAGACAAGCAATCTGAAGTTCATAATTACAATATGTCTGCTTGAGTCAGTCACTGTCTTTCCCAAGATCTTGGTGGATAGAGGGTGTGAAGCTGTGTGCAGGATAATCTGAAGTTAATCTGCTCCCCGTGTTTTACACTGGGCCCTGAGGGTACAGAAGACCTCCTCATGTCTTGTCACTGGGAACCTGCTGAAATGTAACAACATAAAATGTCAGTGAACACCCTGGATACTGCCAGCCACACAACTATGATGAACAGTATGTAGAAATCCCGTGCAGCTTTATAGAGAAGTACATGGTTTAATGGATCAGACTGGTAACTCAGCAACAAATAAATATCTGCGTGCAACTAGCTCTGTCTGGGCTGAAACCAGAACACATGGAAAGCACTATCAAACTGAAACCTGTGCATATTACACATTTGATGCACTTGTGCAGCTTGATTAGTAAAGCACAGTGACCTAATAATAGCCCTTCAGCCTACCTAGAGTTGTCTCAAAAGAAAACAGAACCTCCTGGAACAAAAAGTGGATGAAGGAAGAATGTTCAATATAAATGAACAGGTGAGTACTTTTTTGTTGAGAAACATCAAGGAAGTCACATCAATTTTCCAACATTAAAATTTGAATAGACATCATATGCAAAAACATGCTGCCAAACTTGATGAATAAAAGGAATGTTCATAAAGACAAAACAGTGGAACTGAAAAAATCTGTCCCCACAACAATTTTATTATTTTTTAATTTCATAATTTTATTGTGTATATATATATATTGATCACTGATTTTGTTTGTTTCTTTGTTTCCATTTTCCTTTTATCTGTCTTAGCAAATGATTTCAATCTCAACAAAACATTATCAACAAGTCATTGACATTTCTTAATTGAATTGGATTGTGGCTGTGTGCTGATACCTTTAAAATATTTAAGATAGGTAGAAAAATAAAATAAATTCTCGTAAAAATGCAGTTAAGCTACAAAAATTATACATTACTACAAATACCGTACATATCATCTTTCAAGTAAATAATCAAATTCTTGGAAAAAGAAAAAAAAACGTTTGTAAATATCAAAATCATTTCCAATAACAAACAAAGAAACATAAAACAGATGTGACTTAGTGGGTTGTTGTACACAACGAGTGAGACTGATGAAGAAATCTCTTGATTTTTCTTTAGGCAGCTGTATTAAGCATGAGCTTAACAAGTTTGTTTTGTTTTTTTTTTAATGATTTTAGCACATAATGTCAACGTGAAAATATCTTGTTATTTGTCCCTTAACATGCATGAACTACTCCCTCTTGAGTGGCAAGTTTGGGCTTCAGATTTCACCATTTTTGAGTTGCCTTCAGACTTGAGTACATTAAAAACTGTAAAGTAGAAATATCTTTGTTAAAACTAGATCAAAACTAGGTACTTAAAGAACACAGAAGTATGCCAGTGATTTCAGTGTTGGAATGTTATTATTGTTCGCAGTTTTGAAACTCATAAACTAGCTGCTCTTCATCTGTATAACAATATAGCACTTCTGAAATTTCTGTATTTTACAGCCTGTCCTCTGAGCTGTAAAGTCCAGGAGGTGAAAATAAAATGACATGTCAGCCTCAAACAGTAATCCATATCAGTATAGTCTCTCCTACCCTCAAGAGTGATTTTGCTCGACGTGTACTGACTTAACAGATCTGCCACTGGAAAGCTCCTTACTGAATGACTAAGCTGCTGCAACAAAAAAAATCCATCTTTCAAAAAAAATGTACAAATCAGAAAGTAGAATGATTCCTGCTTCTTGGCTGGAATACATTTTGGTGATATAATAGTCGGTTATTTTGTTTAACAACTTCATGCACCAGATCTCCCAGCTAGACATCTGCTTTCATCTGTCATAAAATCCTTGATTCTGATCAACTGCTTGCTACTTTATGGCCAAATAGAAGCCCTAAAGAAGAACATTAGTCAGAGATAATCAATTCACAGGCTGTGCACATATCTGAGGAAGATACTGCTTACCATGAAGACTCAGCTAGAATATTTATCATACTGTAAACTCTTCTGCCATGCTCAAGATTTCCTTCTAATACTCAATAATCCCTGATTTACACTTGGATTGTCAAACTCAGGAAGCTAAAAGTACATTGAGGTCTTGATAAATGTCTTCCCTATTTCCCAGCCTCTTAAGATTGCTGTTTTGATGCTCAGCTCCAGTGACATATGACACTGACACAGTATACAACATCAATACAACATCTGACATCTGTCTTCATGTGAGATTTTGGTAGCTTGACTACTCATAATTTGCACTCATAATTACAAATCCAAAGATATTCACCTTGTTTTTTTGTAGTGGCTTAAATGTGTCTATTACTTCAACAGGTAGACAAGGCACACTGATTTTTTTGCATAAAGCATTTCTTTTCTTTCCTTGCTACCATCTCTGTCATTCCTAAACTATTCATATTGCTCACTCAATTGAATCACTTTCTCTCCCATTTGCTCCAAATGTCTTTTTTCTGCAGCTCTCTCATTAACTTAGCCTTCATGAGGCTCACTGTCAATATCCTTGCCCTTTTCTATTCAGAGAACAAGAAAACAAACTTCATACTTCTCTTGTTTAGATCATCAAAGTATTAGTAACACTCAAAAAATGGTATGGGCATGCCCTTTGAAATCAACAGTCTCACTTGAGTTTATTCTCACTCCTCTCTCAGATCTAATGTTCTTAAGATATACCAAAATAAATACTTTTAATGTTCCTGTGTAGTTCTTCAAATACACGAAAATAGTCTTGCTTAAGTTGTGCTGTAATTCTCTATTCCTCCATGAAGTTTTTGATGGACTGAGTTCCTCATGGCCAAAAATATGTCATCAATGGAGACATCTCAGAGTACTGCCTGAGAACCAAGACAAAAATCTACATAGCCAAAACTAAAACATCTTTTAGTAAATTTGTCTTTGGCAAACCAAGATGATGGGACAGAAGCCTAAATAAGTTGCTCATGGGCATCAGTGTATTATATGCATAGGAAGATAGAAATTCACTTTTGGCACAACAATGAGGAGGGTGTACAGGCATTTTTTTCTGAAAGCATGGGGACAGAGTGGAAGGTAATAATTGTTAATAATACTATATCCGTGAGAGAAGTCCCTTGAGGTCTGAAAGATTTGTTGAAAAACATTTGCATATCTCTAATGTTCTCCATATTCATGCTTATCTGTCAAAACATAATTATGAGCCAGGCTCTGGAGGAAGAGCTACCTCATGTTGCATTGGGTAACTGAGCTAAGAGTGAACAAATCCTGGAATTACAGCCTTTATAGAACTTTTGATCTGGGAAATAAAAAAAATGAGCTTTTCCAGAGGGATATTTTAGAATTTAACATAAGGAAACTGTTTTACTAAGTTCTGAGAAATAAAGTGAGACTGCAGTTCTGTTTCTTCCCAGATGAGTGAGAGCATTGTGAATTTTTCTTACTCATTCTCACATCCCAGCTCTCCTAGTGAAAACACAGCTAGTTGCATCATTATAACTGTAAAGATACTGAACCTCAGATATAGATATCTCTTTAACAAGTGACTTCTGATTAGTTAGTCACTTCTGATTAATAAGTCATCTCCTCTCAGAGAGGAATTTTACTAATCTGAATTGCAGATGCTAGAGATGCCTACATATTGTTACCTGAGTCAGGACTGTATTCCTGCTGCCTGCAGGAGCCTGCCTGCCTTCCTGCTAGTGAGTACATAAGCCAAGATGTGGACTTTAACATTATTGTCCTGGTAGGAAACCACAACTTTTCTGTGTGGCTGAATAAACACTTGTGCATTTCACTAGGTTTGTGTGAATCTCCTTGCAGGCATTGTACAAATATGTTTTCAGAAGGTCTGCAATGGATTTCTGAGTGATTTTGAAACTAAATATGGAATCTGCCATTTCCAAATTAGACACAATAGCATTCATAAATGTAGACAGTGTGTGAATCTTCAAAGTTTAACTCATGCATTTTCTTGTCTGGAAATTACTAAATCTCCCAGAATTTCAGGCTGGGCAGTGAATGAAATCTTTCTGCTTATCTTGCTACTCTCCTAGGGATAGGCATCAGGTTGCTACTGACTCATTTATAACCTCTGCCACCGCTTCCCATTCTGGTAATGGCTTTGGTATGGAATAACCTTCTTCATTCTCTTCCTTCTTCCTTGCTAAATGAACTGACTTTTGCTTCCATTGTTTCTGCTTCTGGACAGGGTTGACAGATACCAGCATGGGTTGGTTCAGCTGTTGGATTGGGTCAGATCGAGAGGCATTTCCTTCCTTTTGAGGATACTGAATAGTATTGAATAGTACTGAGTATCTGCAGGCCAGACCCCAGCACAATGCAGAGAGCTTTAATTCTTTGTCATTGCAAGAATCAGGGCACATCTTTCTAAAACATTTAGTCAACTTTTGAGGATTCTGTGCTTCTTCAAGAGTGAATTCCAGATCCATCAGAAATGATAAACATGATAAATACCTGCCCATATCTCCTCCACACCTTGCCATCCATGACTATCCTGTCTCAGAGTAGATCTCTGGGTAGTGTTTTAATAGTTTCTTAATCATAAATAAAACCAGAAACACATGCAGAAGACATAGCAACAAGTTTCAATCTAGTTTCAATATCCCAACTATATCCAAAAATTTCAGGTAGCATGGTTTAGCTTGCCTAGAGTAAAGAGTTTACTAGTTAAGAGTTTCTGCAGTGCAGTACCCGAAATGCAAGAATGTACTACTGAGTACATTTACCAAATTAAATGCAAGAATGTACTACTGAGTACATTTACCAAATTAAATCCATCACCGCAGTAACATGAGTAGATGCTATATTCAAACTGACAAATGATAAATAAGATTAAGGCATCCCTCAGAGATGATTAACAGCCTAACCAGAACAAAGGAAAAAAAAGAAAAAAAAAACTTTGTAAGAAAATAATGCCACATTAAGAAGAAAGAGATCAGCATTGTGAGCAGAAGCTATTAAGTCACTGCACCTCTTATAAGAATTTCATTTTAATACACACTCTGGTCAGATCTGTTATCTCAGCCCTCCAAACCCCACACTGGGTGCCAAAAGGACTGCTGTGGTTTAACTTGGCAAGTAGCTAAACACCACACAGCCTTTTGGTCACTCTCTTCCCAGCGAGGTAGAGAAGAGAAGCAACTTAAAGGTTGATATAAAAACTACTTACTAAAATTGGAAAGGAAGAGAGAAATATTAGTAATGATTATAAAATATGTGCTTGTATATTTACAAAACAAGTGAAAAGAAATGCAATTGCTCATAAACCACCAACCAATGACAGGCCAGTCCCCAGAAGCATCTTCTCCTGCAGCTAAATCTCCATCATTTTATTTTATTTCTTTTCATGATATTGTGTGGTATCATATTGTATATACCTTTGACCAGTCTATGTCAGCTGTCCTACCTCTGTCCCCCCAAATCTTATTGTGCCCCCTCAGCCTCCTTGCTGTCAGAACAGTAAAAGGAGTTGAAAAAAATGAAATGTCCTTGACTCTGTGCAGCTCTATCCAGCATCAGTCTGTTACCGCCACTGTTTTTCTCCTAAAGCCAAAACATAGCATCATGCTATACACTATGAAGAATCAGAATTGTCTGAGTTGGAAGGGATCCATAAAGACCACTTAGTCCAAATTACCTACAATGAACTGGGACATCTAGATATAGATCTAGATCAAAGTGTTCAGAGTCCCATACAGCCTGATCTTGAATGATTCCATGGACAGATCTTCCACCACCACTCCAAACAACTTGTTCCAGAGCTTCTCTACACTTATTGTAAAGAAACATTTTCCTTATATCCTATCTAAATCTTCCCTCTTTCTAGTTTGAAAATATTTCCCCTTGTCTTATAGTTACGGACCCTGATAAAGAGTCTGTCTCCTTTCTCACTGCCTTCCTTTAGATATTCTTAGGCCACAGTGAGGTCTCTCCAGATTCTTGTTTTCCTCAGTCTGAGCAGCCCCAGCTATCTCAGCCTGTCCTCACAGGTGAGGTGCTCCATCCCTTGGATCATTTTTGTCACCCTCCCCTGGATGCTTGCTTTCCAACAGATCCACATTTCTCTTGTACTGAGAACTCCACATCCAAATGCAGTACTCCAGATGAAGACTCACCAGTGCAAAGTAGAGGGACAGGAACACCTCCTTCAACTCACTGGCCAGATTTTTTATTATACAGCCCAGGATATGGTTGCTTTTCTGGGTTGCAAGGGCACACTGTGGGCTCATGCCTAGCTTGCCATCCACTAGTTCCCCCAATCCTTTTTTGTCAAGGCTGTGCTCTATCCTTTTGTCCCTTGGGTCATATTAATAATGGTGATTGATGCAACCCTAATGTAAGACTTTGAACTTGGCTTTGTTGAACCCCAAGAGATTCACCAAGGCCTGTTGCTCAAGCCTGTCTAAGTCTTTCTAGATGTTATCCTGTTCCTGGGAGTGTCTATCACACACTTTTCATTGATCTCCCTTGTAACATGGAGACATTGATCACCACTTTCAGAGTACAATCTTGCAACCAGTTCCTCATCTGTCAAATGATCCACCCATCAAATCCATATATTTTCAATTTGGAAAGATAGATGTTACAGGGGATCATGTCAAAGGCCTTACTGAAGTCCAGACAGAGAACATTAGTATCTCTGCTCTTGACCATCAATACAGTTATGCCATCATAGAATTCCACAGTGTTGTTCAGGCAGGACCTGCCCTTGGTGAAGCCTTGCTAGTTGACTCCTAAGAAAATAACTGTGTCAGCTGAAACTAGGACAGGCAGTTTAAAAAGTAAGTAGACTGGTCTAACTATGTAATCTTGTATTACAGACAGTAAAGGCCAAAAGCTTGCTCTGTGGGAATATGCTATGGCTAACTTTCATCCTGCTTACACATACTTTGTTGATATTAATAGGTATTTAAGTGTAAGGAATATTTTCTTGTTTGCTAACAATTGATAGGCACAACCAGAGACTGTGGAATGCATTGCCATTTTATCTTTCAAGCAATACATATCTGAAGCACAACTTCAAGCTCAGCAGTTTTTAAAGTTAACTTTAAAAGCAGGTAAATTGCTTTCACTGTCTGTAAGTAACATGGAAATCTTGCCTTAACGGTACCTAATATGACAATTTTTTTCCTTATAGGTCTTTGGGAGAGAAATAGAAAAGAAGCCTAAGAAAGCAATTCATTATTGTGAAAATCAGGGCAAAGTCCTCAAAGGCCTGTGGTTATCTTCTCTTTATGTTGCAGCCAGATATACTGTGTAAGAGCAATTTTTAAAGTGTGAAGTCTTATCATTGTTTTCAGCAGCAGTAATAAAGCAAAAGAGAAGATGTATTAATTACAAATAATGAGGAAAATAGAAATCAGAATCACTAGGTTTTTGTTATTAAATTTATTTACCAGATTCAAGTAAACCTCATGTTTGTTTTCAGCAAAGAAGAGAAAGCAGTCACGCGTTCATGACATTATACAGTGCTGAGTAACAATGAAAAAATGAATTCTTTTTTATCTTCAGTTTTCAGACTTCTTTAAAATCATTACAACCAATTCTGGTCTAGACTCACAATCTGTGTCAATCTATCTTCATAATATAGTACCACAGAATTACAGGACATCTCAAGTTGGATCTCAAGTCCCACTCTCAAGTCCAAATCCCAGCTCTAACACAGCACCAGCCAAAATACAAACCCTATGCAGTGCTGACCAAGTGCTCCTTGAACTCCATCAGAAATCCATCATCTCAGCAGTGTGCCTACTTCCCTGTGAAGCAGTTTCCATGCCCACCGCCCTCTGGTGCAGACCCTGTCGTCCCCACCCCCCCCCCTTCCGTCACGTAGAGCAGATCTCAGCACTGCCTTCCGCTCCCTGTGAGAGCTGAAGGTGCCATAAGGCCTCCCCTCAGCCCTTCTACTCTCTGCTGAGCACACCAAAGAGCCTCAGCCACTCCATATACACCCTGCTCTCCAGAGCCTTCACTGTCTCCTAGCCCTCTTTTTCACACAGTCTAATAACTTTCTGTTCTTGTCTTGTGGAGGAGAAGATAACTGGGCTTTAACCTTGTAATAACACTAGCACTTATCTGAAGAGACTATTAATAAAGTTCCAATAAACATGAATTTGCTGAAAGAAATTTCATTTTGTACATTTTTTAAATGTCAAACTCATTATGATATGAAAGTAGTAAATGTAATCATTCAGAGGAACTCTATCTAGGATCATACACTCAATTTACATATAATTTAAATAATAAATACACTTTTTCTTCAAGAAAACCCGGGCAACAACTAATAGGATTTATCAAGTTATGTCAACGGCAGCTTATTATTTCTTTTCTTGATGATTATAAGGGATTTTTCAGCTTCCATGTATGCCTTTGTTATCAACCCATTTTTAAAAGATGATTAATGGGAAGACACAGCTCATACTGTGAACAGATCTTCCATTTCAAATTTCCTTGTTTCTTCAAAGTTGCTTTGACTGAGTCCCCTGGGATAGATTAATTCACTTGCAGGCCTGAAACATTTCTTGAAACACCTTGTGTACAAAAATAAAGGTCTGTATCTTATTAGCACCTTAATTTTAAGACTTGAATTCTTTATACCACTTCTCATAGGGAGGTGAAAGTATTTGGAAATGTCACAGTTTCACACTAGGTGAATTTACATCAGGAAAAAGTTGTTGTAGATCATTTTTAATGGCTTGTTATTAAAATAATAACAATAATAACAATAACAATAATAATAATAATAATGCCATGTCTTTATGTGTTTCTTTCCTTTTGCTTATAAGATGCCACCAGGAGAACTTGTCAGGCATCCATTATAGAGAAAGATGAGGGAAGAAGGCTGCTGACAGAACTTGCTTTAAAATAGAACTGACATCTAATGTGAATTTGGGTGCAGTCCAAAGAAGACTTTGAGTTCAATCACATACAAGAATGTTCCTGTGGTAAATGTTAAGGATAACATATTATGCATTTAAATGTCAAAAACTTTCTCAAATTTGGTAATATACATCAGGAAACCTTTAGTTTTAATTTTAATTTTGTCATTCCTACATATACTCTCATATTTACCTGCATGGCTCATAAACCCAATCAGCATTTTCTCATGAAAGGGGATAAAGGATGGTCAACATCTAACTGGTAGAAGAAACTGTAGAAGATCTTTTACACTACAACAGCTTGCAGAATGGGAGGAGTCAACCTTTTCAAACGATTAACATATCAGAAATTATACTGTGACAGAAAAATGAATGGAAACTGCTAGTCAGAAGACATGGACTCCTCTACTTGGCATACCTGTGTTTCTCAACTGAAAGAAGATGGAGAGATTAAATTATTAAGTTAAATTATTAAATCGTTAAATTAATATGTATTTTAAAAGACTACAGCACTTTTTCTTCTAGTAAATTTATGTAAAAAATACTGTGCACAGTAAGATAAAATTATGTAACTCCATAATAAAAAAAATCCACTCCCACTTTTTGTACAGTGTATATACAGTGTATACAAATCAGTATCTCTTTGTTACTGCCTTTATCAATTACAGTTTGTTTATTCACAACACAGAATACGAGAGAACATGTATACTGATTACACTTTATATCAAAGAAAGACGCACATGAAAAAAGATCTTTTTTCTTTGTTAAGATGATGTCTTTTCATTCTAAACTATTTTGTGTCATTGTTCAGATAGTTTGATTGGCTATATGTGTTTTGTTATGCATAAAAAGATTAAAGTGACCTAAATAATAACTGCTCTTATGTAAGAAAATGGAGAGAAAAGACAGCAAATGCTAACATAATAATGCCTTCTTCCTCTCCTTGTTCAAGACACAAATGCTTTAGACATCTATCTAATTTAAGGCAGTTTAAAAATTAATATAAGGTGAACTGGGTGAGTTTTACCTAAAGAAATGTGAATTCCAAAATATTTGTTTTCTTTACAGTGTACTGTATTGAAACCATGGGTTCCCATTGCATATCTTTGGCCTTTTCTATTCATGAAATTCTTATATCAGAAGAATCTTCGATTGCTTCTTTGGAGACATTTCCACCAGCTTTGCAGAGCTCTGCTGGCTCTGACAGAGGGAGCTACCTGGTGATTTCTGGTTTCCTTGCTCTGTTTATGGTCTTTGTCAAAGACTACAAAGACTCAAATCACTTTTTTCTTCAAGAAACATTAGTAAAATCAGAGCATTCTTTGAAGAGGCTATGTGACTCTAGATAAAATTTCATACTTCTGAGAATCGTGTCAGATTATTAGCAGTATTAACTATACGCAATGGTGAATGTGGTGAATTTTGCCTATGTTTATTTTATGGTTGATGAAGTTAATTTGAAAGGAAACTGCCCTCTTTCCATTTCTAAATTAGTTAAAAGGCAGAGTTAATTGTGTTTCTGTTGTGTGAATATTTTCACAATTGTGTGAACTCGAAGAAAAGATCAGTATTTCTCTAGTAAAGCATAAACTGGAGAAGAAAACAAAACAAAAAAAAAATCAAGTAGACTTTAATTTTCTTTTCTAGTATTCATTCAAGAAGCCATTCAAGTAGCCATGTTACTTAACTTCTACTTCCTTTAAACTTTATTAACAGTATAATTATTTTTTATCTACTTGTATTATAGTTGTGACTCTAAGTCATAAGGATTAAACTCTGTTTTCCTGTGGGCCCCTATCCCCATGCAACAGAGTTCTGACATGTCTGTGAGTACTGCTATTTAAGTTATTGCATTTCTTGGTCTTTGCCTTCTGTACCCCATCACATTCCCTAAGAAATGTCATCAACATCCCTCATACAGGTATACTTCTGTTATAAAACAGATTTCTTTTCTTGCATCAAAAAGAAAGTATTTTTGCCAACAAGTTCATTTTTTTTCCCAATCAAAATCTCTACATTTTGAGATCGCTTTGCTTCAGCTACAAAATATAGCACTAAAATGACTGAAACACTATTGATACTCAGGTCAGTGTACATGTTATGCCTCCTACTTATATCCATGGAAACTACAACACATACAAAGAACAAAATAACTTCTTTTTTTTATAGAGCAAGTTCTCAGCTACAAAACACTATATTTCAACACAGTCACCACCATTAGCCATGCATTTTCACCACCAACAATGATCCTGCTTGCAGTGCTTATGAAAATCTGCAGAGACAACCAGAGCATGGCTCGACATCACTGTCACCACTGCTGAAATATGCCACCTACTATCTCATTATGCTCACATAGGCTGTTTGGCTTCCAGAAACATCCAGCAAGCATCAATGAATGTCAAAGGCTGCCATTTTTTATGCATAGAGCAACTGAGAGACACACCTTTGCTCCATCTGCACTTCCATGTCTGATGCCATTCTGTCAGATTGCCCCTCTGCCGCCATCTGTCACACAGATACAGAATGTAACAGGATACCAGCAGGAAGGTTCTACGTCTACTGCCATACCACCAATATACACCATGAGCCAACATTATAAAAGATTGTGTATTAGTTTTGGAGCACCCTTGTAATAGAATGGAAAGGAATTTTTATTTGTTTTATTTTGCTCCACTTCAATTACTGCTCCTGATATTTCTGTTAAATATATTTACATATATTGACTGCTTAAATATTTGTAAGCTATGTTTGTATTGTTCTTTGCCTCATAGGTCTAACCAAATGTTTAATTAATTGATTCTGGTATATTGATATAAATTCAGCGCTAACAACAGCATAGCTACCATGTGACAGAAGTATTACTGGGCATATTCTACTTCCCTTGGAACAGAAGGAAAAAATATTGCCTTCAAGTGTACGTGACTATAATGTGATGAGGGTCATTGATCTTCAGTATTCTCAGAAGTAAATATTTATATGTTATTGTTCTGAACATTACCTGAGAGGTGATGTAGAACTATTTAGACTGTATTTTTTTATTTATTTTTTTTTTCCCAAGTCTTGTGTGACGTGTAATTTGAAGGCAAGGAGTCAGTTCTTAGCTGATGCATATATTTTCTTTGCTGTGCTGAAACTCTAGATGCTGTGCAATTTTGAAGATCAATCCTCTAGTTTGTTTTACATGACAATGCCACAGAAGTCCCAAAGTAATTTTCATCATACAATTTCAATGCTGTCTTGCTATGCACTGTGAAGTCAAACACTCAGCAATTCTGGCTGAATTATATACATTTATGTATTTAAGTTAAAATCAGAGTAGAGCTGAGAACTGAGTGTTCTCTGTAGGTTCACAAATAGTAATAAAAATTTGCTTTAGACAATCTCAGCACTTATTATTTAAACCCGTTAATCAATATAAAGTATATTTTAATTCAGAGACCTGAAAGTACTTTTTGCTATTCAAGAGTACTGCATAGCAATGGGGAAAAATGCCTTGAAATAACAAAAAATATTTCCATGTAGCTCCTACTTTTAAATACTTTAAATGTGTGAAATGGTATTATGATTTTTGTTATTGTTGTCACACATTATAACGTCATTTAACTTCCACTGGGGTGTTAAAGAGTTATGCCCTAGTTCCATGGACTGCTGAATTTCTGGGTACCTGGTTCTCAGAAGAGTACTGCAAATCCCAGAGGACTTCATGTTCCCATTTTCCCAGAGAGTAAGATAAATCTGCACTGTATGTCCCAAGACTGCCCCTTTTGCTGTTCATCTCAGCAGTGGAGGTTCCCTAGCCGTCTCACCTTCAGCTTTAGCATAAAGCATTTGGTTTTCACACTCTCTTTCACTTTATTTGATTTATTATCTTCAATTCCAATTATACTGTATTAAACTGCATTGTTTTGCATTCTAATATCTTATTTAGAAAATTAGTGTTCCTCCTCAGAACGTTACTGCTGTTTTGTTTTTAGGTCCACCTCTCTACCCTTTCACTTTTTCCCCTCCCCCTTTCCCTGGGTGTGGGACCGTGGGTTCCCTGTCCCATTAGTCACAGAACCAGGCCAAACTGGCCCACAAACCACTGACAGTGTGTGTCAGGAGGAGAGAGCATGTGAAGTCATATAAGTGTACATCATTTCTCTATACAAATGGTGGGCTAATAAACTAGCAAATCTAAATATAGCTTTTACTTTTAAGTACAGTTATTGTGTAACTTTGTTCCTTCCTAAGTAAAGCTTTTCATCCTTTCACCTCCCTTGTAATACTTCAGAAATGTTACACCTTGTGATCTGGGAAACTGATGTCAATCCAATACAATTTTTTTCACTAGCGGAAGTGCCATTGCCTCCAAAATATCATTTTTGTTTGTTTGTTTTACATATCCATTAGCTGACTAACAAGAAAAAACTATGTAATTTTGAAATGTATGTAAAATACCACACTGGTACCATTTCAAGCATAACTGTCACACATACATTGCTGATATATTAAACAACCCTAAATGACAAATATTTAGGTGGTAGACTGAAGGTAATGCCTTTATTAAGAAGAATTTGAGTCAAAAGTATTTAAAGGCTGGAAATAAATCTTTGAACTAAAGCTAGTTTTTATCGGGGAAGACATTATGTCAAACAGCTGTCTACATATTTTCTAGACATGCTTTATGAATCACCATTTTGTATTATAGATATTTTACTACCAGATCTACAGAATTTTTAAGTTGTTTTGTTTTTCATGTAATAAAACTGAGTTCTAGTATATGTGATTGCAAAGTCATTCAAAATTTTTTGTTGCTATTGTAGATTGGAGGTTATTCTTGATTTAGAATCTGCTCTGTAACTCAATAGAACTCAGTAGCTGGGCACAGAGAAAGACAAGAGAAGAAAAAATAATGAGGATATAGTGTAGAGGGCAGCAGTTTGGAGGCAAATAGGGAATGTTAATAATTAGCTTGGTAATAAATGTGCAGATTTCACGACAGCGAATGCCGGTTCTCCTTTACATTCTCCCTCTAAAGTATTTTAAAGAAGTACAACAGTCCATTAATATACCCCATATAAATCTAACCACCAAACCACGTGGAATGGTACAGATTTTCAAAATATTGACATTTACAAAGTATTTTTCAATAGAACATATGTCCCTTAAGGGCTTTAGAATATGACATTAGGGAAGGGAACAGTTTATGTTAAAAAGAGTTTCAAATAACATGAAATTGACATGAATAATATTGTTTTTGTACTCACTTTTTGAAAAGTTGCTTTCAATTTGTTTGAATCCATGGCACATAGACTTATAAAATTCTTTCACATCACAACATTTGTACATATACTCGTATGAAAAAATTCAATACTTAAGGAAATAACAATTTTTTTTAAATAAAACATTATGTTATTGTTCTTGTTATGACTGTTGTTTTGACTTGTGTATAATGTAAAAGAAGGATGCTACAATAGAAATGATAACTTAAAAAAATCATTCATACAGACCTCTTGCTAAATAACAAAATGATGTAAAATTAATTTCTTTGAGTGGAAGTGGTGTAAAAGTTAGAACTTTTTTTTTTTTCTTAGGAAAAGAATAGTAACCTAGGAAAGTATAAAGTTAAATTTGTCTCTCAGAACTATGTGTCAAGTTTTATATAGCTACTTATTGTTGTTGAAAATGGTATGACAAACTTTTATAAATGTAAAACAAAACCAAAAAAAAAGGAACATATCTGAGGTGTCATTTGCTCAGTGAGGACCAGGTGGAATAGGAAGCTGATACCTTTTTATTTTACATTTTTATCTGTCATGATTTAAAATGTTTAGTAAAACAGAATTTATGTTTTTTACCAGTTAAGAAATATATTCTGTAGAATGGTGTTTACAAGAGAAATGAAAATCAGTTTCCAATCAAGTCTTAATTGCCATCATAGACCTCTCCATAGATGCTCTCTTTGTCTTACTGATGGATGCACTTCAGATGTTCTTCTCAGGCTGTGGATCTCATGGAAAATGGAAATCTTTTCCCACACTGTTTTTATCCATTTTTTCCCATATTGTTAATGGCTAGTATTGCCTTTTTCTTACCTATATTTCCCATGGAGAGATAGTAGATGTTTTAAGTGGCTTCTTTCATAAAGGAGAGAAAAAGGAGAGGAAAGAGAAAGAAAAGAAAATTTATCATAAGTGAAGAGTTTTTGTCCCAGGAGGGCTTTTACACGTTAAAAGTGACTGATATTACTTTTAAAGTGGAGAAATGTAGCATTGTATTTCAAACTTCACAGTTCATATTTTCTCAAAACCTTGGCAAAGTGCACAAAATCAATATGAAAGGTCAGTTCAACACTCTGGGGATTGGAATATTTACATTTATGAAATTGATATTAGAAGTCTGGGCTGCAGTGGACATCAAATTATTTCACAGGAAGTCCCCCAAAGGATTTTCATTCAAAATGATTGCATGTACTGTAGCTTCATTCTGAAAACAGCAATTTCTTAAACAAAGCCACCCAAAACACTGTAATTGAGCAAAAAGAACAACAACAACAACAAACCCCTAGAAAGGGTCTCATTAGAAATTCAGCATGGTCATAAATAATCTTGAAAATTCCCTACTTCATTTGGTGTAAGGTATACAATTTAATTCTCATGCTACCGAAGTGCGTATTTTCATCTAGATTGATCATACTGGTAAACAAACAGGAGTAAATGTGTAGTGTGTGCCAAATTGTATATGGAACAAAATAAAGATCCATACTGCAGCACTGACTTTCCGGCTATTTTAGAGTCATTATTTTGTTCCAGCTGTTCCTGGACTGTTCTTTCCAAGCTCAAATATTATATATTGTACCTGTAAAGAGAACTCTGTTACTTGCCAAGTAGCTATAAGATTATTTTTTGAAGAATTGCTACCTGCTTTGTGCTTCTTCTTTTATGTGCTAGTATTTCACATTTTAATCTAAATTCTGTTCTATGAAAATCTGTTAACAGCTGCTACAAAATGAATCTTTTCTCCAGAGATTGTCACAGACATTATAAAACCTAATGGTTATTCAAAGCTCTCTTCAGATATCTCTTTGTCTAGATCGAAGCATTTCCATAATTATCATGTGTTCAGGTTTGGCATTTGCACTGATATGATTGTATGCTTTCGGCCACAGTCTACATCTGCCCCCATGGCACTTTCACACTGCTAGTAACAGGTGGACAGGTTAGATACAAGTTGAAAAAGCAGACAGACAGAGAAAAAATCATTCCTTGATGTCAGTTTGACAAAGAAAAATTATAAATTTTTTTGCACCAAACACCCATTGTGCTGTTTCTGATGGCGTCTAACATTTCTGGACATCCTACTATCCAGATGGAGATACTGAAAGAATGGCTAATCCATAGATATGTAAACAATGTATGTGTAATAGCACCAGTGATGAGAGATGGATTAATACTTCCCAGTGCTGGTATTTGTGGAAATGTCTCCATGTTTGTTTCAATTATATTCAGGTAAATTAAATCTAGTGTTGTAGAAAATAAAAAGCAAAAACAAAAAAACAATAAATCATATAACAATCTAGTCTTCTACAATTTTAAGAGTAAGAAGAATTTTTGACATCATTAATACTGGCTACTTTTATTAATAAATTAAGAGCCTTTTGATGTGGCCATAAATTATTTCCAAACAAAATGAAAATAAATAATAATTTTTCTTTTCAAACATCTTTCTATATCTTCACCATACTTCCAACTTAGTTTTTCTTTGGTGGATTTAACTTAACATCCATCTACATCAAATAATTACAGACATCTTATGTAAGCATTTCTAATGTAGCCTTCAAGAATCTGTGTATTATCGATATGATGAAGGTGGCATTTTTAGAGTATAATCCATCTCATTCTGAAATGAGATTATTCAGGCAACTGTATTTATCATGACACAAACTCACAGGCTTTGTGAAATTATATGTTTTGTAATAGCTGTTAAGCTATGGCAAAGAAAAACAAAGGTCATTTTTTCTTTTATTCTTTCATTCTTTGACTGTATGTCCTACTTCCAGTATCTTCTTTTTTGTGAAATCTAAGAATTCATGTATCAATTGAAAGGCTTCCTACAAAATATAGGAAAAAAAGCCAACAAGTGATCTTCTAGCGAGTTGAGACCAGATATAAAGTATTTTCTGTAGCCAGAAACAGTGTGTTCCTGAGTAATGAATGCCATCATTTAATGGGCTCAGTTAAAATAAGTTTACTTGCTTTAAACATTACTGATGTCCCTATTTTCTGTTTTGAGTGAAATAAAAAGTGAGGAAAAGACAATTTTTAGAACAAAAATGCTTTCTTCTAATGGTGTCTCAGTCACCCTTAAAATAAATTCTACCAACTTATCTACATTTTTAACTAAAGTACAAGTATAAAATACAATAAAAATATTTTCCTTGAATTCTGAGAATACTTCTGCCAGCTCTATATCAGCACTTCTCAAGACCTACTGTCTACAAAAGGCTTGTCTCCTCTCTTGCAGCTGTAAGACGTTCTGCCACAGACTGCCATATGGTTTGGTCTGAAGTAGTGTTCTTGAAAAAAAAACACAAACAACACATTACATAACAAACAGCACAAAAACAAAAGTATTTGAAACAGCTGGAACAAATATGAGCACCAACAGAGGCTGATAACCAAACACAAACAGGTTTACAGATTTGTACATTGACAAAATATTAGCTGCCAAGATACATAAGTTTTTCTGGGCTCAACTGATGAATTTTATGTCAGGCTGGGCCAGCTGTCTTAGTGAAGCATTCTAACAGCATGCAGAGCCCAGATCATCATTCTCCAAGGACTGAGGAATGACATTTTTGTTTGGACACATAAAGGCCATCAAAGCCTGGCAAAGTGCTGCACACTGAAAGTAGATCTCTGGATGATGACATAGCATGTGTGTTCTCGTACATCAGTAAATGAGAACCTGTGAAATATCCTGAATCAAGAGTCCTGCTCCAGGCCTTCATGTAACACTATAATTTACAAACAGTGACTAACTTCCAGCTAAACACCTATATGCTAGGATTTCTAGAAACAGTAAAAATGCAATGTCATTATGTTGTACAACTGGGCAATCAGCCCAGTATCTGCTCTCCAGGCAGATATCAGAAGGAGGACACAAAAACACAACAACTGTTATACAACACAGAGATTATGCAGATTTTTGTTCCACAAATTCAATTCAGCCGTGTTTTCAATCTATGCCCACTTTTATAATCTATAATGATCCATACATATATTATTTTTCTCTGCCTGGTGATGTAACTCTTGGAGTTCTGAACTCATCAGTTCAAGAAAGACAGATAACTTCCAGAAACAGTACAGCAGAGGAATACAAAGACAATTCAGGGCTTGGAGCACCTCCCTTATGACAAAAAGCTGGGATACCCGGGGCTGTTCAGCCTGGAAGAGAAGGCTGAGAGGGTATCTTATCAATGATTATAAATATCTCCACGGTAGGTGTCAATATGATAGTATCATATCCTGGGTTGCATCAACAGTGGAGTGGCCAGCCAGAAGAGGGAGGAGATTGTCCACCTCTACTCTGCCCTCTGTAAAAGACAGAAACTGTTTTTCCCTTCTTTTGTCTCAAAGCTTGCTTCGTAAGGCCTTTTCTGCTGACAAGACTCTGACTGATAACTGCCGGTTACCCAGATGGGTGTTATGGTGCCTCATTGTCTCTGCTTATGGTTGTAAAGATAAGCAGAAATAGGTGCAAATAGTCTTTTCCGGGGGGTACGGCTTGGAGAAGCTGACCACCACAGAAAGACAATGCTCCTGCATGGCAAGGAAGGCAACATCCTCTGGCAGCTTATCTGTTGGGCCAGACATGTCACACAAAGAGAAAAATATACCTGAGAAATGGGGATAAAAGGCCTTCACTGTACCAAGGATTTGGGAGATGTGAAGAGATGAATTGAAAAGAGAAGAAGAGAGGAGAAGAATTCTTGGAGAAGAACTCCCAGAGAGAAAATCTTTGAGGAGAACTCCCGAAGACGGACCCTGAGGCCTGCTTGCTGCCATCTCCCATCCCCCGCGGAGACCAGACGAGTTCCTGTGACTACGAACCTCGTTGGACCCACGGTGGTGATTATATCTCTCTTGCTTTCTATCAAGACTCCTTGCTTTTTATCCCTTTTCTATCGCTCACCTTCCCTTCCCCATATCCCTAAGCAACTAGTAATTGTAATAAACTGGTTGGGCTAACATTTGACCCGCTGTGTCTTAATCTCGCCATTGGGTATACACATAATCAAAGAACCTCGTCTCCCTCCTTTATATTGGAGCGTGACACCCTCATGAAGCCCCTTCTGAAGTATTACTCCAAGCATGGTGCCCCAGCATACGAAAGATATGGAAGTGTTGCAGTGGGTCCAGGGGAAGCAACAAAGAGGATCAGAGAGCTTGCAGAAACCTTCTGCATATTTCACAGCAATGTTACCTTAGCATCTGATTATTCTCCACTGACTTTTTGACATGAATATGTGCATTTTTAATATGCAATTTAAAATGTCTCATTTCAGTTTTGCTCAAAGTTTAACACTTTTTCTTTCTAAAAGAATAATATACCGTATTTCTAGTTTATTTTGTTTTAAATCTTCAATAAATTCTATGAAGTGTAGACAGGGCTTTTTCTTCCTTTTTTCTTTACCTCCAGAGAAAAAGAAAGTATTTTTATTCTGCACTAAACTATATTTGAGGCAAAGTATCAGATACATCAGTCAAGGTCACGTAAAGCAATGTTATACTGTTCATATATTCAGTGAAGTGCGTTTAAATGACAAACACTTCACAGTAGTCATTCCTTCTGAAGGATCTGTCCTTACACACATTGCAGCACTCTTTGAGGTCTTTCAGTGACTCATGTCTGTTCCTGAAGATAGGAATTTCTTAAGTATAATCTGTTTTGATTGTATAATGTTTATCAACATTGATCCAGAAGCAGATTGAATCTGTAGGGTTTTTTGTGTGTGAACCTCTGAAAAGTTCTGTAATTAATCCTTTTATTTAATTCAGAAGGTTTTCTTAACGTGTATATTCTTAATGTGGGTAATCTTAAAATGTGTCTAATTCACATAACTTGTTTTCAAAAATTATCCTTAGAATCCTTATATTGCCTAGTCCTGGAGGTGACTATCTGTCAAAGCAATAAAGTCAATGCATTTTAATGAACAAAACTGTTGAGTAAAACTGTTTCAAATTGCTCAGTGACAACATTTTGTGATTCGGGCTAGCCTTCAGTAGCTTGTAAAAATCAGGGGAAAAAAAGGGGGAAAAAAAGAAAAAGAAAAAGAAAAGGACAACTGAACTAAATACTGAGCTAAATACACTCATTATAGCTGCCTAACTTTTATTTTTATTGAGAGAATATTCTGATTTAAGGTGTCAGAAGACCCTGCAAGGAACTGGGAGAAATGAGCAGTCAAGGCTTCCTTGGCTGTGTACTTCAGGCCATGATGCCAAAAAAAATTGTGGGATTTTCATAGAATCATAGAATCATAGGGGTTCGAAGGGATCTAAGATATCATCAAGTCCAATCCCCCTGCCAAAGCAGGTTCCCTACACCAGGTAAAAAAAAAAAAAAAAAAATCTCAGTTATATTAGAAAGAGATTGAAATAAATTCTTATGTTTAAGTTGTATGTCAGATGCACGATGATATTCAAATATCAAATTTATTTACAACACTTACTTTACATACATTGTTGAAAAAAAACTCAACATGATTAGCATAAATAAATAAACTGTTTTGTCTTTTTGCTCAGGGACACGATTTACCAGAGGGCTGTCTGAGTTAGGGTAGTGTGGTTAGGTCATGGTTGGTCACAATGATCTTTAAGGTCTTTTCCATCCTGAGTGATTCTGTGATTCTGTGATTCATGAATGGAAGCATTTGACATAAGAACGTGTGATCAATTTACCTGATTACATTATCATCTAAATTATTCATGTAAACTAACTAAAAATTGTCTAAGGAAACAGATATGACCATTATATTTTCTTTTGATTATAATTCCTAGTACTTTCTAATCAAAACAATATGTAAAAAAAAAGAAATAATCAGTAAATACATGCATTTTAGTATGTCAGTGATAAATTATACAATATTAGACGGGAAATTTCCTCGATCTGCAGTTTTTAAGACCAAATGGTTGTGGCCTTTTAAAAATACCTATGTGCTCAACTGTCTTCACTTTCAAATAAATCAGCTAACCAAGAAGGGGAAAGTCTGTGGTGAACTGCAGGAGGCAGCACAGTCACTTTGTCAGTGATTATAAGTCATGTTGCTGGAGGAGTCATAAATGGCCAGCTGACAGATATTTTGTGCTTTGTTCCAGGTACCATATGCAAACTGTTTTCTTAAAACAGACAGAACTCCCAAAATATTTATTTTAGTTGAAAAAATATGGACAAAATAATACCGTTTCAAAGTTTCAAAGATCTGAGTTATGACTTGTTTAGGTAAAAAAAAAAACCAACAAACACAAAACAATGTGATGGTTTTATGATTTTTGTTTGATATTCCACATCGTAACATCATGTAATGCACTCAGTGTTAATGCTACAGGTCTGTGAATTGTTGACAGTTCTGTTTTCCTGGTCTCAGAAGAGAAGAATGAACCACAACCCCCTGAGGATTTCGTTTTCCATTTCCGTTTTCTGTTTGGAAAGAAAGTTGAAACTGAGTGGGAGTCACAAGACTAGTTCTCTTTGATGTCTTTTCTCCCTGTCCATCTCACCTACAGCACTGAAGTAAGGACTTCAGTTTCAGAACTTCTCTCTCTCATTTTATTTGATTTTATAAGCTTCAATTCCAATCATGCTGTATTATATTGTATTATCTCACATTCTGCTACTATATTTAGTAAACTAGCTTTTTCCCTTATCTTATTGGTGCTGTTTTCCTAATCTAGGCACATCTCCTAGACTACCCTCATCTCTTCCCTCCCACATTCTTCCCCTCTTTTTCCAGAACAAAGGCCTGAGAGTCCCTTCACCCTCCTTTGTCATGGAACCAGGCTGAGGCAGGCCACACTGTCAAACAAACCAAAAACATCAACAATGAGGTAAACAGAAACAGTACAAAGAAAGTAAGCGTTTTTCAGCTCTTCATTTGCTAGTTCCAAGCAAAGGGCTGCCTGATAAGACGTGTATCTGTTGCCTTAGTACAGAACTCTTAGAGAATTATGTGAGAACTTAATGCATACATTCACAGAGAATAAAAAGCCAGAGCTGAGGTTCTTCTACAAAAACTACGTTTATCCACATCATAATTCTACAAACAATCAAATTACAAGAAGAGCTGAAATATCATCACACAGTAAGGAGTAATCTGTTAACACTAACACACGTATCTTAAAATGCAGAAAAATAGGGATGAATGAAAGATTTTGCTGGAATTTAGCAAAATAAATAAATAAATAAAAAGGCATTTTTCATCAGGTTCAGTCTTCAAGCTTCACCCCTGTAATAGACAGAGATCGAGAAGGAGAGATTTATGTATTTCTACTATTTGGCTTAGATCTTTTTGTGTACTAAATAAAGACAATAGTAGAAGACATTTTGATTAGCCTGTGATAACATAAAAGGAATTCTGCTTTTCCCCACCATATGAAGAATTTAAAATCTTAAAGATGGATACTCAATTAAAAGTAAATAGACACACACACACACAAATAAATAAATAGAATTAAAAACAACAACCAATAACTTAACAACCGGACAAGGAAGGTAAGTCTGCTTACTCTGCTCATATTGTTTCTGCTGCTAGCTACATAACTGGTTTAATATCTGAATGTATAAATGCCTTGGAAAGTATTCTACTCTTAGCATCATCTTTGAACAGAGCCCATAGAGCCAATTTTAGGCTCTCTTAAAGAGGATGCATCCAAAACATGAGAAAAATGAACTTGTTTGTATAGGCATTCTTGATCATTCAAGGCATCATTCTTTGTACATTTATTCTAGGCAGTTTAGAAACATGCTATTCCAAATTGTCTTGACAAACACGAGACTACAGAGTGACAGTTTCTTGCTGATATCCTCTCTGCCCCACAGAATTCCTCATGCTGTCACTTTGAACAATCAATGAATGTACATTTGTTTCCAAAACTAGAAGCTCACTTAAACTGGTACTGATATTTATTTCCCAAAATGTGGATTTTCAAAAATCATATCAGAACATAATTTTTTTTTTTTTTGTTATATTACGTGACTTCAGTTTCAGATCTTCTGACTTTCCTAATTGTCGAGACATGGAAATTATTTATTCCAAGGCCTTAACATTTAAATGGAAAGCCATGTTTTCACTGTATGTTTTATCTGTCTAAGATAAAGAATTGATGGTTCATTTGTTCCTTTTCTCATAGAAACTCTATTTTCAGGCTAGTAATCTGAAGTGGATCTCAGAAAAGCCAAACTGGAAGAATAACATTAGTACTGACACACTAAATTTGCACTCAGAAGAACAAATTCCATCTGAAGTTGGAAGAGATGGAGATGATCTGATGGTCTGATACTAATTTCTGAGACAGGCACACCCAGAACTATCAATGGTCCCTGAAGCAGGAGCATTAACTCTTTAACTCCCACTGCACTACATGATGTTATGATGTGGAATTTGGATAACAAAAATCATGAAACCATGACACACCTTCATGGTAATCAATTTTTTCTTATGTTTAAAATGAACTTCTGTTTTAGTATTTATCTCTTGGTCTGTCACTGGGTAACACTGAGAAAAGTCTGCCTCTGTCTCCTTTATATCTGTACTTCAGGTATTGATATACAGTGGTGAGATCCCCTCTGAGCACTGTTTTACTGATGACTGCAAATAATAAGTTTTGTAAAACTGTTCCATCTATAAAATCCAGATACTTTGGAAGTCAAAATAACTTGATTTAAAATAGAATGATAAAACAATATACAAATGAATTAAAAGCTAATAAACACTTCTGTTAGGCACTAAAACCTGTATTTCACTAAGACAAGTTGCAGATTAGGAGCATAACGAATATACAAAGCCTCCCATCAGTGTCAGTTATAGATGTTATTATGCTATCCATTACTCATGTGGTTTGTTTTTTGTTTTGTTTTCTGAGAAATAAAACCATGTTTATTATTGCCACATTTGTTATGACTAAACATGCATTGACATTATCATATATTTTTTAAAGTTTCTTAAATTTAAAACATGAAATTTGCTTCATTTCACTTGTTCATGACTTTTGGAAGAAAGGAGAGGAAGTGAAGGAGCAGAATCAGGAAGCAATGTGCTTGGCTGACTGCAGGATGGACCTGGTTAGGCGCATAACAAATCCAATGCTATCCAGTACAACTGTAGCTGCCCTACCATGACTGATGAAGCTACCTGTATCAATAAAGTACTCTGGAGAAAAAGAGCTTTGTGAAATGAAGCATTTTCCTGCAAAGAGTTAAGATTTTCAACTGTGGGTCTGATAAAGGAGGAAAACATTAAACCTCAGTTTCACAGCTAGAATCTTTTCTGCTGATTTTCTAATGATCAGGCAAGCACACAGTATCACCACAGAGTCTTTCCTCTTCTTGGTTTTAATTCAAAATAAAAAGAAAACAGAGTGAATTCTAACATAACGGAGTTGAGCTTTTGGAATGCTGTGTAAGACTACTATGGTGACGATCTGATATATTAAGCTTTTATCAGTATTCTCATCACAGAAGTCTGAAAGTTGACCTAAATATAGAAAAGCTGTATAGAAAAGCAGAACAGATAAAAGTGCAAGAATCATATGCCTCCAGATTGTGTCTGGCAGTGTTTAGCAGCTGAACTCGCTGAACCTGAAACTGTAGTGAAAAGTCTATTTGGAAAAGAGACAAGTTGAGAACCTGGAGTGAAGAAATCTCTGCTTTTAAATAAATGTCAGAGACAGCATTTTAAAGTTGATTTGGCACAAAACTTTAACTCAATATATTGATACAGCAGTAAAACTGGAAAAATGATCTATATACAAAGTGTCTTCCCTCATCATTAGTATCTATGCCAGTTTCACTGTGATGGTTTCACTCATGGCAAGTTCTGCCTGTCCAACCTAGTGGCCTTCAGTGATGGCATAATTGCACCAATGGACAAGGGAAGAGTGACTGCTGACATCTATCTGAACTTCAGTAAGCTCTTTCACATGGTCCCCTATAACATCCTTCTGTCCAAATTGGAAAGATGTGGATTTGATGGGTGGACTGTATGCTGGATAAGGAACTTCCAGATGGAGAACAACAGTGAACAGTGTCCTTCAGGGGTCTGTCTGGGACAGGTGCTTTTTAATATCTTCATTAATTGCACTGACCGTGGAATCAAGGTCACCCTCAGAATATTTGCAGATGACTCCAAACTCTGTGGTGTGGTTGACAAATCTGAGGGACGGGATGACATCCACAGAGACATAGACAGGCTTGAACAGAGCCAGAAGAACTCATGAACTTCAATAAATCCAAATGAAAGTATTTACTGAATACTTGCATCTGAGCTGCAGCATTCCCCACTAGCAATATGAGTTGGGGAACAAAAGGATAGACATCAACCCTGTCAAAAAACGTTTTGCAAGTTCTGTTGAATAGGAAGCTGGACATAGGAAGCTAACAATATGCCCTCACAGCCCAGAAAGCCAACCATAAGTTGGGCTGCATCAAAAGAAGCACAGCCAGAATTGTGAGGGAGGTGTTCCTGTCCCTCTACTCTGCACTTGTGAGACCTCACCTGGAGTACTGGGTCCAGATATGGACAGGAGAGACATAGTCCTGTTGGATTGCATCTAGAGGAGGGCCACAGAAATAATCCAAGACATGCAACACCTTCCTTATGAGGACAGCCTGAGAGAGCTGGGGTTGTTCAGACTGAGGAAGAGAAGAATCTGGAGAAACCTCACTGTGGCCTAGGAATATCTAAAGAGATAGAAAGAAGATAGACTCTTTAGCAGGGTCTGTGCTTATAAGACAAGAAGAAATGTTTTCAAACTAAAAAGATGAAGATTTAGATTGGATATAAGGAAACTTTTGTGTTTGTTTTTTTTTTATGTTAAGTGTAGAGAAGCTCTGGAACGAGTTGCTCAAGAGGTGGTGGATGCCCTGTTCATGAAGTCATTTAAGGTCAGGCTGGATGGGACTGAGCAACCTGAAGTAGCTGTAAGTGTCCCTGTTCATTGTAGGAGAGTTGGACTAGATGACCTCTGAGAGTCCCTTCCAACTCAAATGATTCTATGATTTCATGATTTTATGAAAATAAAAGTAGGTTTTGCACTGTTCTCCAATGCAGTCAAACCTCTGTCCAGTTGAAAGTTTGCTGACATATGCCTGAGTACTGCGTTAACTGGCAAAAACTACCACAAGAAGCCTACACTATTCAGAGCAGACCCTTGTAAATAATAATGATTAGACTGTAGAACAGAGTATCACTTTCACACTGGGCAATGCTTTTGAAGATGAAGATTTTGAGACATCTATGAAATACATCCTTCAAGATAAGTAGAGGACATACATATGAAATATAAAATATAATTTACATACATATGAAATATAAAATATAATTTATGCTCTTACAATGTGGCAGAGTTGCTACCATTTTAATCAGTAAATTTATGGACTCAAATGCACTTTATAAGTGTAAAATGAATCTCTACTTGAAGTAGGACAGGTACAAAGAGGAGGGATAAACCAGCTAGCCACAGAAAAAATGTATCAGATTAGCAAACAGTGTTATTGTTTGCTGGTAGATCAACAAATCATGTATATTAAATATTTGATATGTCTGTATATTTCACTTCAAAAGCAGTGACCATACTCTTCTGGTTTAAAGCCCCCAGAGAGTGCAGTACCTCCTTCAGGAAAACTCCAAAATATCTTAGTTGTCTGTTTCTTCCTAACCTCTTAAACAGTCTTTAAACACAGTTTCAGAGCTATACAAACAGTAGTATATCAAAAGACTGGAGAAGACTGTACTGCTGCACATAAAACACAGCTTGGAACTGACAGAGAGAAAAATTGCAGACAATGATTCTCTGAGGCAAATAAACTCAAGTCATGTTGTTTTCCACCCCTGCAGTTCTCATTTGGGAAGAAGCCAAACAAGCTAATCTAACAGATGTCTGTGCCACTGATTTAAAGTCAAAGGTAGGACACTTCCAATATCCATCTAATTCAAACAAGGAAGGCTTCTTCTGATAGGCAGAAAACAGCACTGAACAAATATATTGTCTCTAAATCAAAGGTCAGTGCTTATTGCTTCAACACAAGGACTGACTTAGGTGATTTTGAGCGATTGAACGATTCCATCTCCAGAAAAACAGCAAGCTAGCAGGGCTAACTTACTGTTTAAATTTTACACATTCCACAAAAGTAATGAAAATAATAGGAGATATTAATGTTGGCTAACTGACAAGTTATCAGGAAGGAGGAAGGCATCTTTCAAAGGTAATTTCAGAGTGACATTCATGGTTTAGAGATTTAACACTTGTTACTAGGCTATGCTAACTAAGGTTATGTTAGCTGTGGTTGTAAACAAACTGTGCATTTCTAGCATAGGTCAACAGTTTAAATAATGCTGACTGGCCACAAAGTGGCAAACCATTTGTCTGGTGTCTGAATCTAAGCTTTCTGTTAAAACAGTATAATGCTTGAGCACCTTGTTTGTTAGCAAAGCCTTTGGGATGTAAATCAAATACAAACTCGCTGCTCAGCATGTCCTTGTGACTTCTGCAGCTTGAAATCACAGCTCTAAGGAAAGTGTTCATGTTCATTTTGGGAGTGCTAAGACATGAAACTAAGGATAAAAAACTGAGCAAGAATATTATAAACTATTTATTTCTTGATCGAGGAACACAAAGAAGAGGAAAGATGTTTGTGTCACAAAGGGATATTTGTATTACGATTGGGCCTGGCTAAAATGGGCATTTTGTTTAGAGATGCCTCTTTCTTCTACCGGAAATCTTGCACTTTCAGTTGTTTCATTTTCTGATATCTTTTTTATTTTTCTTTATCCTAATCTTTTAACTTGCCCTTTCATTTCTTTCAAGGAAAGTTATAATGTCCTATTAGACACATGAGTTTGTACCTCTGTAAAAACCAGTACAGACAGCACATTTACGGCTATGTAACAAGGAATTATATAAATTACACAAAACAAATTACCTGCACCAAACAGCCCACTGGAATCCAGAAGCTGGTTATCCTGTGGTTAAGCTTTTTTCTTCTCCTCTTAGCTTAACAGGCAAGCACTCTCCCTTCAGCATCCATGTTTTCCTGATAACATAAATCATGAAGTGTAATATGTGATGGTGATGAGAAACTCAGAGGAAAGTCCCACTTCAACCTGGGTAAGATCAGATCTACACATCCTGCCTAATGGGAAGTAGCAGTCTCTTGCTCTTGCACAATTTCTCTTGCCTGTAGAGGTCTCCTAGATGACTTCCTCTGGAGGACAGATCTACACTTCAGATTAGGTGTTTCCAAGATTAAGATGAAAAAAAACAGAAGGGACTTGATTTAGATCTCAATTTTAGTACTTCAGTAATTCTTCCAAACCAACACTAGCTGCTTAGAACATGTATACTCACAAAGTACACAAATATATACTTCTACTGTATTTTGTTTCAAATAATATCCAGTTGTAAAGATATTATTCCATAATAAATACATGAAATGATGTAATATTCCCTACAAATCTAACTGAATAAACAGTATTTGAAAGTCATTTATGCTACACAAATATTTTGTTTTCCAACAGACATACTTGCTAGGATATTCATTTCTTACCTCCATAGGAAGGAACATATGTATAATTTTCAATTTGTGTATGTATTTACTTTCTCTCCTTCTTTCTTCATACTGCAGCGAGGTTTCTCTGGATACTAGTTAATTCTATCTCAAACTGTAAAAATAAAAATTATTTTTCATAGTAAAGAGAGAATTTTTATCTGTTTAACATTGGGTATCTCCATTTCTTGAAAATCACTATGTTTCCTGAGTAGTAACAAGAAAAGATTCTAACACTTGCAGATAGAACCGACAATCTGTGGTTAACTGAAACACTAGAATTAGCTTATTGGTTTTTACTAATGTTATTTTTCTTCTGATTTATTTTCTTTTTTCTTTGGCTTATATAAAATTTTACTTGCTTATATGTTTTCAATATATGGCATGACCAACAAAAGAAACTGTAATTAAAAGAAAAATAATCTTTAAGGAGTAAAAAACAAAAACAAACAAACAAACAAAACAAAACAAAAAAGCACAAACAAGCCAAACCATAACAAAAATATTTCATGACCTTTAGAATATATTTTTGCCTCCAAATCTGAACAACAAAATGTTCTCACATTCTTATACATTCACAGGGCCTCAGGCAGTTCTAATACAGACTTTTCTGTACTGTGTTCTTTCCTACAAATCAGTAATTGAGGGTTGTTGCAGTGTACCAAGTCCCAGTAATTTAACATTTTCTGTAAATGTCAGCAGAAGGTTATTCAGTTTCTGCAGGTCTCAAGGTCTTTTATACTCATCTAGCCTAAAATCCTGATATCGTAAGAACTAAAAGGAAAAATAACAGAAAGCCCTTGCTTGTTCTTAAATTGTGAAAAGTTGATTTGACATGTATTAATATTACAAATTGTGTGGCCAAATATCAATAGCATAAAATTAGCTACTGTTTCCTGTAAGGACAGCTGCTAGTGGATGTGAAAGCAGGAGGAAAAGTTTGAGGTTGTAGTTATTTATCAAACCACATTGTTAAATTATGAATTAAAGTCAACGATGGTTGAGAAGAATAATTAGATGACCCAGAAATTTGTCTTTAACCTTTTCAGTAAACAATTATCCAAGCTTCCAGGAAGAAAGTAGAACACAGTAACTTAACAGTCTGAACGGAGTGCACAAAAGACAAAAAACATGAAAGCACAGCATCAATAGAACTAAAGCTGATATAGAGTGAAGATACAGTGTTCACAAGTAGGACTGATACAACTGTCAGTTTTAACAGTCATTAACATGGAAAAGAGATACAACTAGATCTGTGACATGATATTATTTTTTAATGATTCAGCAGGGTTTTCCTTAAAGCTGGAGACGGAAGCAGCTGCAGGATGATCTTTATCACATAAGACATAGCTGGTGCTGTGATTGTAATTTCTCCATTACTTACTATGAGACTTCACTTTTCAAAGCAGAATTAATTGTAGAAAATGTTAATATTTTAGTTACAGTGCAGCCTTCTCCCAGTAACAGTAGACATTTGGACTGAGAGATAAAAAGAGTATTGCCTCATTCAGTCTGTTTGAAACCACGGCTGGGTTCCCAGTCAGGCACGTCTAATGTCACACCCTGGATGGCTCATGTGTGGTAGCCCCATATCACAGGACCCTCTTGCCTGGCTTCCCAGACAATGAAATCTGTGTGGGCAGTGCAGATGGGACAATAGAAAATTTCCCTTTTCTAAGATGATATGCTTAAGACCTGAGATTTTTCACACATATTTTCTCAGGAGAGCCTTCAGTATCTTGATATAACTGGGCTGGAGCCCAGAGATATGTTCCAAAAGAGTAAAGTGTATCTCCTGGACCGGAATAACTGAGTGTACACCAGAGATTTTATTCTTTTGTCTTTAACCCAAAGAATTGTAGGGTGGGGCGAGCATGAGATACAGGAACCATGCAAAGGGCTCTTTATTGATTGTACCAAATGGAAAAGGACAGATTGAAATTACAGTGGAAGATTTAAGTAACACGTGCCCTGGGCAGCCTGACCTCATGGGTGGCAGGGGAGTTGGACCTCATCAGTCCCTAAGGTCCCTTCCAACCCAAACCATTGTGTGATTCTATGATTCTATGACTGTTTAAAATACACCCTGTGAATTTATTTTTGGTTTCCTTTTAGTACATCCGTACGTTAAACAGCACTGAAGATAAAACCTCTCTGAAATACATTACATTGCTTTTGAAGCCTGATTTCAGTAGAAATTGAACTGTAGAACTGGTAACAAACCTACTGAAATAAGCAAGAGAAAACTACAATCTGAGCATAGTATTGTTTGGTTTCTATCCCTTCTACAACAGTCTATAATGTAAATGGAAGGAAAATCCATTTCTGAAATTCTGCTTGGATGCAGTGATACACTGTACAGGTTAAATCAGTACTTAACAACATATTACATCTATTTTTATACCTTGAACTTTCTGTTCTATGAGTGTCTATTCTTTGCATTGGTGTTGGCAGATTTCTTGACCTACATTTTATTTAATTTTAGTCCCATGGCGATGAAAGTTTAAAGAGAAAGTGATATCTTTCAAGTGTATACACCTAACGATTCTATTTATAGCCAACACAGAAGAAATATATTTTTCTCATCAGAACTGTCTGAAATTTTGTTCGCTACAGAAATTTGAATTGTTTTATTTACTGCATGCAGTATAAAAACTAGGGCAGCTTTTTCTTACAAAATTAATCTGTAAAACTCATTTTAAATATAATATATTGGAGCTGTAATATGTAACAAACTGACTCTTTCATGTCTCCTTAAATCTCTGAGGTCTTTTGGAGAAGACTCCCCTCTAAAAAAAGCCATAAATGTTTTAAATTTTTAACATTATTTTAGCTTACTCTTACAGGCAGCTGTGGAGTCAAGCTCTGACATATGTAGTAAAAGTGAAAATTTGATGCAAACCAAAGTCAAGTGTAATTTAGATAACTGAATGTGTAACAATTTTGTGCTTCATTCTACTACAGGTCAGCAGTTCAGATTGAGAATTGAGATAGATATTCATGAAAAACCTGAGTTAAATGTTTGGTTAAGATGTAGTGAGGTCAGGTAGTTGGTCTGGCTAATTATTATACAGAATTTAATACAACAAAAATAAAGTTGGAAGTGATCTTCTGAGTGACCTAACATTTTTCTGCATTTAAATATATTTCTCTCTCATTCCATGACTTTTGCTACAAGAATGAATTAAAGCAGAACTAAAATTACATTCTAGTCCCACAGTGAAAGGCTACATCCTTCTTGCAGCTCTCCCCCATGGGAATATTTCCATCAAAGTTGCAGTATTACTAAGTGGCAATTTAATTCATATTTTGGAGGACATAAAAGACCGTTATCCTCTAGTTTGACCTACGGCATGGCTGCAGAATTATAATCAGTAATTATTTTCTGAAAAAATCCATGGTCTTCATTCCAACATTTGTCTGCTTTTGTGTGCCTATGCAGAGAGGCTCTAAGAGACAGGCTCTCCATACCAGCACTGGGTTTGTCCCTGACCTAGAACAAACTCAGTCAAGAAGTGTGACATATTACTTGAGACTTGCTTACAGTGAAACTTATAAAAATACTTTCAGTCCTTAATTTCCCAAAGTAGATTATTTGCAGAATTCTGCTCTCTAACTCCTTTACCTCAAATAAAATAAATCCATATGCAGAATCTGTCAGACTCATAAGTTTTGAAGAGAGATCTATAAAAGATACTAAAAGATTAAAAAAAAAAATTGCTCAATCATTGCACCCATAGAGTAGTAAGAATACTGAGAAGAGAAAGGAAGATAACTTTCCCTAAATTCCTGCACTGTCATCTAAGTTTTACTTCATGAGTAACTCAGAATGGGTAAAGTAACCATTGCTTTTTACATATATGTATCTACAAAGATTTTGATGCTCAAATTCTAATCTCTAGTATTTCCATTAAAAGCAGTAATTAGCTGAATTTCAAGTATATGGAAATATGATCCTGGGCTTAATAATCTGCCAATATGATTTACCCTGTAGAGGAGGGAAATTTTTTTTCAGTGAACAGCTCATGTATCTTCCTGTGTTTACTGGTTTGAAGAGTATGTATAATTGAAAACGTAAGATTCACTGTACCTGAGAGTATAGTCTGCAAAGAATACATATATATATATTAAGTGTAACTGCCAACAGTAATGTTGCATAACATATTGTTTGCAGTTCATTAGTTCACTGTGGTTTTTGGGACCTCATTAGTTTCTGTAGATCTTGAAGAACTTGCTCTGAATGCAAGGCCTCTCCCACCCTTGCCAGATAAAATTTTATTATGATGTTGTCTTTTAAAACAGATTATTTTAAAAGGACCGGTTTTGTTCTAGTTTCACCTGCATTTTCTCCCTCCTGTAGCACTAACTTCAAATTAAAAGAATAAGTTTAAAACCCTTCCCTAGTGAAGCACGGGATGGGTACTGTTAATCATTCAGCATTCATGGATCACTATGGAGTGCAGCTGTTGAAAAGATAAGGCCAAATTCATCTGCAAAAAAAAAAAAGCAGAGGAATTTCCAGTGCAGAACTTAAGAAGAACTTAGCTGGAGAGAGCCTCCCTGCACCAGACCTACAACCTTCCACTATGTGATGAAGTTGTGAAAAAAGCAAAGAAATACTGGGGAAACTGTACTTCAGCCTCAGGAAGGGATTCTTTGCTCTTAAATCCCACTCTGTGGTGTTATTTATGTAGCACCCTACTCAAGGTTTTGAGACAAGTCCCTGAAGGAATATTTGTGCCTGAGGACCTTTCAATGAATGTTAAAATTAATTTATAATGTTCCTCACTGGGAAAAAGAGAACACAAGAATAATTCCTTATAAGTGTGGCCTTGTAATAGCTCTTGCACTGAGTATGAAAAAAGATAACAACCCCTGAGGCTTATATACTACTTTGATACAACCTGTTTAACATATTTAAGGTGTCTCCTACTGAAAAAAAAAAAAGACATTCTTTGTGACTGTGTCATGCTTTCACGGAGAGAGAAAGGCTGTGAACCTTTTCAGAGAAATTCAGGTAATTAATGTAAAATAATGTATTTCTGTATGGTAGTTAGTATGTATTATGTGATGCTATCATCAGATCTGTATCTAATAATAGCTGCTCTTCCCAAGCCTATGAATACAGGGGACTGCAATTATCATACTAATAGGTAGTTTATGAACTGTGTGCATTTTAATGTGTACCATTCAGATTAGATCCTTGTTATTTTGATAAGATCACCACAAAGACATAACTGTCTACCAGCTGAAAAATTATGAGAAAAAATATAAAATATATATATTACTGAAAGTGCAAGCATATATCCTAAGCTATTGATAAAACAGTAATGAGCAAACAGGAATAATGGGCAATGCTATAATTGTATTTGATCTGTTAAGCAGCTGCTTTCTGCAAGACTCTGAAGTGTCTTTGAGTTGATTTAGATGTATGTTTATTTAAAGTTCCATTTGGTGATATACAAAATTATGTAACTTCCTCAGAAAATTAATCTTACAAAACACTGCTAGACTAACGCTAGACTAATGGTATTGAAAGTTACTCAACAATGACCAAAATCTACACTACAGATCTGTTTTAAAACTTGTTTTATTCTGAAATCAATTCGTCTTCTCAACAACTTTTATTTAAAACAAAACTAGCTTTATTTATCTAACCAGTCACTATGACAAACTTTAAGCTTTGTTTGAAGAAAATACTGTAACCAAAACATAGTCATAAGAATTACTTCTTGTCACAGAACATACTGCTGTCCTTCCCACTAACTGCATTTCTAGATATTCATTTTGATAGAATCCCTTGCTTTCTGTACCATAACCAGGAACATATGCAACAAAACATGGTCAAAAAATAATCATAAATAAATAAAAGACTGGGGTATTCACCGTATCCTTCAATATAAATAAATCTAAATTGTTGAATAAAATTGGCACAAAGTATTTCTTCATCAACGTATTTTCCTGAGGTAATTATATTTGATAGTTTTATGACTCTTCTAGCACTGCATTGTTTTTCCAAACTGTCTTTGAATATGATATAAATATTACTGCAGAAATGTTAGTGTAGGCCCAGATATTTTTGCTTGTTTGTGTGTTAGGTAGAAAAAAATCATTTCTGCATTTCCTCAATTCTTTTATTAAAAATGGGTAACAAAGTTTTTCAGAAATTAAAATTAATTTTAATATGAAATCAATGCTAATAGTTTTTTTTTTTTTTCCTAATCAGTAATTATTTAAAAAATGTGAAAAACTCAATTTCAGCTTTTCTACTTGAGATATTAAAGTCTTTTAGCCAGCAAAACTTCAGCTTTTATTAGCTGCCAGAAAATAAGAATAACAATAATGAAATCAAACAACCTTTTACCAAAAGAACTGCACTCAGAGGAACCCCCTTCCAATTGTGATTTTTTTTTTTCCATTTTTGATGATAAGCCTTAGGAAAAAATGGTCATGAGAATTTGAACCTTATGCTATTTATTATACTATTTATAAAACTCTGTGATAGAAACAAGTTTCAATATTTTAAATATTTTCCCAGAATTGGAAAACACTTCCTGATCAAATCTTAGATGAAGAGATCAAGGCTTGTATTTCTTAATTTATGTGCATAGGTATTTAACTTTAACCACCGATCAAACATCTGTCATTACTTCGCATCTCGTCCATTACCCCTTGTAGTTCTATTTTTCCAGATAGTAAAGTAGTCATAGTACGGAAGTATATCCTGAAAAGACTACGCACTCACCTTCAGTGCTACAATTGCTCAGCTGGGTACTGTCAAGCAGCAGTACTACAATCATAGTTATTTTTAGCTATGTTTTTGTAACAATACCTCTGTGCTCCCCAGATAAAAACACTTCTTAGCAAGTCACCAATTAAGCATCAAATTGACTTTTTATCTTCTATCTCTATAAAATAAGTTTGAAAAACTACTGATGCACCTTTATCCTCAACGGAACATGGAGAAGAAATAAGTTGAAAGGCTAACTGGCCTAGATAAAGACACTTAGCATCTACTGTCATGGGTAAAACAGAGTTTGTTGGAAACAAATTTCATTTTTTGAGAAATAAAAATGACTTGAGTTGTGAGAAGAACAAAGAACAACGACAAAAAAAAGCACTTCTCTAGTCCCACCTCTTCACATGCTCAGTTATTTCATTTTGATTCTCTGCTGACAACCTGTTCACGATGAATGAAGGGCAATGGCTTCTTGTGTGCTACTCTGTCCCCCATCACTTTCCATGATGATCAAAGAGATATGTGTTCATCATCCATCATAATAAAGCTGTTAAAGCTGTAAGATGGAGAAAAAGCCAATGGCAACCTGAAGTTCATAACTTATTAAACCAATTATTTTGAGTTTGAATTCTGATTCTTTTTGAATAAATTCCTTTACAGAGACATTTTTAAGACACATTTTGTTCAGTTGAGTGTAACTCTAGTAAAAACTTGAAGAGCGCAAGATGTAAAATAAGTTTCACAAAGGAAAAAGCCTCTTAGAAATGCCTTCAAGATTGTTGTTCTTTTTTTTTTTTTAATCACACCTTAATTGCTTAAAACTGTACTTCAGTAAACATCTATACAAACCCTGTAAGACAGGTTTGTTTTTCCTGACAATGTGTACCTCTAAATCAGTTTTGTTTTCTTAGCAAATAAATAGAAGCACCACAGAAATTGTGTGTCAGCTGAAATTGTCAGGGTGATATTTTATGGTGTTTAATTTCTAATACAGCAATTCAGTTTATACTGGGTGTATCACTTCACCCAGTTGCATTTTCTTAAAAACACTGTGGATGTATCAACTACATCTGACAGGCAGACATAGTCTCAGAGGTTTCAAGTGTCTAAAATTTTAGTGTTTAAAAGCAGGTGGAGAGAGGGAAGAAGTATTATGGCTACATCTTTACATCTTTACTAGTCACTTAACATTTCCTGGACATGAAATAACCTGTGTGTTTGTGTTACTTATTACTAGCCAAGTACAGTGTCTGCAAGATTGTCTACTCTAGCTTGTGATAATTATTTCACTGAACTTGTAGATTTTCAGATGTTAGTTTGTCCAAGACAACAGGAAACCCCAGGAACAGTCCAAAAATAATTTACAGTACTTGGCCATGCTACATCTCCTGCTAGTCTATAACATACCAGGAAATTCAGTCATGAGCCACATAGAACAGAACCACACAATCTCAGAACGCTTGATGATAGAAGAGACCTCTAGGCATCATGTGGTGTAACACTAAATTCACGTACCAGGTCTGTAAGGAGAAGAGTCCACAACCTTTCTGGGCAGCCTGTGCCAGCGCTCAGTCATACACACAGCACAGAAGTGCTTGCTGATGTTCAGAGGGAACCTCTAGGGTTCCAGTTTGTGTCCATTACCTCTTGTTCCAGAGACTGGGCACCACTGACAAGGGCCTGGCTCCATCTTTACACGCTCTCTTCAAGTATTTGTGGATGTGGATGATATCCCCTTGAGCCTTCTCCTGATGGAGCAGTCTCATCCCTTATCCCTCTCAGCTTCTCATAGGAGAGTTTCTCCTTCTCCTTGAAGCATCTTGATGTCCTTACACTGGACTCTTTCCAGAATGACAATGTCTCTTGCTCTGAGGAGCCTAATACTAGACCAGGACTCAAGGTGCAGCCTCATCAACACTGGGCAGAGGTAATTCCTTTGAATTGTTAGTGATATTTACCTAACACAGCCATGAATACTGTTAGTATACTTAGTAGCAAGGATGCATTGTTAACCCAAGTATTCAGCTTTGCATCCACCAAGACCTCCAGGTCCTTTTCCATTATGTTCCTAGCGCATGCCTTCGAACGAGAGGCGGCTGCATTCCTCAGCCTAAACGGCTGCCGGGAGGGGTGAGCTCATTCCCCCTTATCTCTAACATCTCTTTCTGTAGTGCCTCTACCTCAAATAAAAGCTCTGTCACCTCCTTTGCTTGCTTTACAATGCTTATTTGACTTAGTTTCAAATTTGTTGCGTAACTATGAATAAGGGAAGGACTTCTCAGAGTAGAAAAACTATTATTATGAAATACAAATGACATACAAGGGTAAATGTTCCGCAAACACGTATTTCATTAATCTATACACCATCTCATTAACCTAAAACAGCTCATGAGGCAGTGAGAAAAAATACAGCATCTTGCCCTGTAGAATAAACAATTTAAATAGATTTTGTCATATTTTGTCATTTTACAGTTGATTATGGTATAATCCATAAATATTGAGGGCAATGAGAAACAGATTAATGTTTGAAAGATCATAAATTCAGTTTTTTGTGTTGTTGTTTTTTTTTTTATCCTATTCTTTTGTACACTCAAATTGACTCACTGAATACTCACAATTTTGCATGTATAAATACCAGCTGAATCGTTTCAGTATTTCCACCCATTCAGCTTAAATTAAATTTGCCCTCAGTAAGATTCCCCAGGTCAAAATGTGTTTGTATCATTTGTACACTATAAGTAGATGCTCCAGGGTAAATAATCAAACTATTATTGTCACATTATTTTTATCTTCAGGAGCTAATTATGTTGGGGCTGTACATGAAACTCTGTATGTAGATCTATTTAGCATAAATTTATGCTACAGATTTTAGTGACTATAATAGCAACCACAGAGAGAGAAAATAGGTGGCAGGACGCAGGATATAAATAACCATATTGAAGAAAAGATTAAATTGATTAAACCTTGAATATCAGCAAGATTCAAATGGGAAGGAAGTGCAGCCCATATAGAATGAATTTAGTTCCTTATTGTTATACATGACTGAACAAATGTGCTGGTCATGTAAGACATGCTGCCAGGATACAAGGACAATTGTAGTGCCAGTTATCTGCTACCAGAAGCTCTTGAGTAACCCTAAAATAATTAAAATAACATTGATAACTTCATAGTTTCATGTCTGACTTTAAATGTTCACTCTAGGATATGCACAGGGACCCTTCAATGGCATTTCCTACCATTCCTATCCCTCTTGGCATGAAAGGGCAATCTGAATAGGAAGTCCAGGTCAACTGTGGGACCAGTCAAGTAAAGTTTTCAGGGTCGGGTCAGCTGGGGGGAAAAACAGCAACTTGGAAAGCTGAAAAGACAGCATAAAAGCTACATACATAAATTTAGGAGAATTCTAGCTCTTTTCATTCAGAGCTGAAGAGAGGAAAGGAAATAAATACCCCAGACCTTTACCCTTTCTTTCAGCATACCACCACCTTCTTAACAGAATGGAAATGCTACACTGTGTATTACATTTAACAGACTATACAGCAACACACCTTGGAAGTTTTGAAATACTAAACACTTGTAGGTCTGAAATTTTGGCAGACTTTTTTCTTTAGCCTCTGCTCAGTATTTTCCATTTCAGAGAAAGAAATTTGTTACAGATGACACCCTGGATCAGATTAAAAAACTTGCCTTTGTTTTATCTATGACTTTCTATCACTTAAACTTTGAAATGATAAAAACAAGGACAACTTTAGTAAATACCTTTTGCTGTTTCTGCTTAACCCCGTGTTAGAATTTCAGGCAAATTACTTGATCTTCAGTACTGAAGATGTTTCTATTTAGTTTGATTAGCCAGGAAATCGTAAGGAAAATCTCTGCAAATGAAAATAAGCAAGCTAGCATCACAGACGACAACACAGAGTAGCTATAGAAAGACAAGAATACTCTTTTGCATTTTGATTTCTTTCAATATTATTTTAGAACCTACCTACTGACATGAAGAAAAATTTTCACTGTTTAAATTAATACACATTCAGTATCACTAGTCGGTATAATAAATATTAATAAATTCAATAATTCAACAAATACATTTATTTTCAAAGTACTTCACCAAGTGGCATTCACTAAGAAAATGCCTAAATTTGTGGTAATTTAAGATGTATTTCAAAGTGTGATAAAAATTCTAAAAACTGACTGTTGTTATATTGGAAATTGTAAACACATGTTATACTTTTTCCACGTATATCTTCTCCCCTTTCAAGAATTTGTGACAAGGTAATTCTGGAGCCAGAGCAAGATGCAAATTACTGTTTTACACCTTTTAATGGATATTTTCCATATTAATTCATCTAATGGTTTTCTGAAGGCATTAATATTATTTTGCATCCACAACATCCTGTGGCAGTGAACTCTCCAATTTAATTATGCACTTTGAGTACTTTTTGCTTTAAACCATCTGCCTGCTCATTTCATTTGACGCTTCTAGCTGCTTCTGTATGAGAAATAGAGAATAGCTATTACTTGTTGATCTACCCTGTACCATTAATCATTTTACTTACCTCTACCATATCCCACTACTGTCACTTTCTTTCTTGATTGAAAAGTCTAGTTGTATTTAACTCTATTACATATTCCATTCTCAAGTTCAGATTTTTTTTCCTTAACTGAATATTTTCTGTAGGTTTTTCTTTATTTTTCTTTCTGAAGGAGAGAGAACAAATGCCTTGCGTCATGTTGCAGTGTTAGCTACATTAGCATCATTCAAAACTTTCCAAAGAAAGCAAAATAATTTAACAGAAGAAAGATCAATATATGCCCAAAACAGTTTCAGTGAGAATAAGTACTGGAAAGTGCTGAGGACTTGGAACTCTGAACCTCATAAAGCCAAGCCAATTAAATTATAGCTAATGGACTTTCCAAAAAATAGTAAAAGCCACTTCGCAATCCTCAGAAATATACATATTTTATGACAGCATCTTTTATTAGGATCAGTGGCCTGAAATCAGGATCATACACAACCTCTGAGTGTGAAAAAGTTACTTAGTACAGACAAGGATGAGCTACTAAGTTCTCATTAGTCACACCTACAACTTACTCGTCACCCAGTAGTTTACTAATAATCCTGTTCCAGTGAGGACATCGCCTAGGTAAGGAAAAACTGACTACTGCTTTTCTTTTTTTTATGGGCCAAATCTCCACTTTGCTGAGCTGTTATCTTCCCCTTTTTGCTTTCTTTCCAAAAACTTTTTAATTTTATTACGTCAGTGTTTCTTTTTCTCCAGAACCTTATTTTAAAGTTTTACTTAGTTTCAACCATTATAAATTATTTCCAGTCCAGCTGTCTGGCCTCTGTTCGTTTCCAGTTTGCAAACCAATTGAATTCTGGAATCGTGGTCCCTTGTAGTCAGACTGATCTTATAGCAATAATTATAGCACCACCTTCACTTATCTCCATACATTAGGGTCACTGCTAGACAGCAACTTGTCTGGGCTGTGAGACTGACTACACACTTGTACCCCAGAGTGGGATACTGAAGTTTGTCAGACCACATGCTGTAGCAGCATCGTGACCATTCAGGGCATAAGGACTGGCAAGAAATGCTGGAGATATGGATATGTACCAATGGTAAAGTTAGGACATCATGTGTGGATGTTTCTGTAGGAAGTGCTAAGGAAAGGTTTATAGCTAAAACATCATCAGACATGCTCCTCCACTCCTTAGGTTCATTTATAAAGTAGGAGTCTATATCAGGTCACTTTTTGTTCTCACAGAAACCATCTGGGCTTACTAGGCCAACCCCAGAGCAAACAAATCACAACATGCCTACAGTGGGAGATATTTCACATTCTATCTCAGAAGAAACACAGGGCATGACAGTTCTGCAAATCGTTGGTCTCCAAGCTGTGTTCCTGGTCTGTTGGATGAACAAAAACATTCAGAAAATGCAGACACTGGTATATGAAAACCAAGAGTGTTACATATCTTAAAAATTATTTTATTACTATTATTAATATTTAATTATTATTTGTTCAGCATTATTATTATTTTTTTAAGTATATCAAAAAACATTTTTCAGTGTATCTTAGCTGTCTAGGTTTGCAATTCTTCCTAGTGACTGATTTAAAATCTACATTAAATAAATTAATTCAAAACAAATATGAAAATACAAGCAGGTTTTTTCAGTTGCACGATCTTTTCATATTCTCTTTTACTCTTTATCCTCAGTTCTGATTTCTGTTATCTTTGATTACTGAGATTAGAGCAGAATGTTTTACTATTTCAATTAGTTGAATAGAGCAATATTAAGTACTTTAAGTGTTTTACAATACCAAGGATTACAACATTTAAAATTTTTGCAAGATGAAAGCACAGTCACAAGTCGCAATTCCCTGTAAAAATATATACATTATTTTGAAAGACAATGCTAGGAAAAATAAACTTTCCATATATAACTGATGGAAAATAAAGAAAACTGTCTAGTATTTTACTCCTTATTGCATAACCGATGACTTATACCCATTGTTGAAAAAATTCTGGGTTCTTTTAACCACTTTTGGCTTTTGTTTTTATTCTATTATTAAATTTCAGGGTTTCATAGAAAAAAACAACAGAAATTTAAAATATCACAGGAAGGCAGCTTGAAAATTCTGATTAAGTCAATGTGTTGCAATGAAAAATGTACTTATAAGAAAAAACAGGATAAATATGTAAGAGTAGATATACATTAAAAGTAATACACTTTATGTAAATGTAATACAAACGGAGTTCATATGCAATGGGATCATGCTAAAACAGGAGAATACTTTCCAGAAAACCTGTTTAATGTGCAACTTTAATCAAAAAGCAAAGCTGGTCATGCAAGACTATATTCAATTTTGATGAAATGGCAAAAAGTTCATTTTTAATTCTGTAACTCTCGGAGCCACAACCTAAAGTCATTCCAATAATCAGTATGCAAATAAAAGGTGAGTAGCAGCGGAACAGCTCAATAGTAGGGTTTTGTGCCCAAAAGTCTTTTAGACTCTATTTGTATAAGTTGATGTACACCTAGTCACACTGCTCAGCTGCACTGTAACAGCTACATAAGACACAAAGGAGAATGCTCTTCTGCTTCTGGAGTGGCACAGGCAGTGCATTTTGTCTGTCCCAGGATGGCACGCAAAGCAGAGGCAGCCTCGCACTGGTCCTCGGCAGCGAGTGGGTTTGGACTTGGTTGATGGCCTTGCACGCAACAGAAAGGAGAAGCCTTGTAGAGATCTTAGGATGGCAGGGAAGCAAAGTTTGGAGCAAATTCAAGAGAGTGCCTAGGTCATCTGTACATCTGAAGGCAAGATCAACAGCTTCCCATGTCAAATATCAACTCGTTTTTTGAAGGTTCCAGTGGAGGAGGCTATGCAGCCTTTCTGTCGGTCTATTATTGCATTTTTCCTACCCCATCATTTAAGAAACTTCATTACTCAGAACAATTAAATCGTTTCCTTTTCAAGCTAAGTGTCATTACCTGCCTAACTTCTTTCAAGTGACAAAAATACAGAAATGCATCTATTGGGTAATTACCGGTAGTAGAAGTAAACATCTGAATCTTTAACATGGGCTATTAACGGCATTTTTCACTAAGATCCATTACGTAACAAATAGCTTCCCCTGAGCACAACTGTGGTACTAGCAGATGCTTAAACAGTTATCTTCAAAGAGATGTCATAATGCATACTTCAGACTGCTCTTCTGCTCATATACTGTCCGTTATGTTTCAAAATAGTTTCTAAAATTCCTTATTTAAGTTCTGCGTATAGCAGAGGAAAAAAATATATATTGCTTTGGTTCTATGGTATTTCATCAACAACACATTTTGGCCCACAAATAGAAAAAATATTTTTATCATGGGAAAATAAAATAACATAAATAATGAAAAATAAAATAAAAAATGAAATAATAAAATCAAACCATGAAATGAAATGAAATTAAAAATAATTATTTATTTCTTTGCTACTTGTAATGGAGAACTGCAAACTATGTCTGGAAATCATTTTTTCCTACAATCAACTGGTTAAAATTTTACAAGCCTGACTGTAATTCTATGTGAAATGAAATGACTGCTTTAGTTAGACCTTTATAAACTCATATCCGTCCAGATTTCATGTTCAGGGATGCTGATATAAGCGCAGAAACAAATATGGGGGAAAAAAAAGTGGTACAGAGACTGAAAAGGTAGGGCACAAGAAGAGAAATACAGAACAGTAAAGCCAAATGAAAACTAATCCATATGCATTTATTTGGAATGTCCACACAAAGCACAAAACAAAACGAGGGAATGAAATAATGTTCTCCGGACATAGTGGCAAAATCAAAAAGGATGACACATTATAAAGAGTGTGCATACAAGTGGTCATCCTACCCAAGCTCCAGATTGAACTTCGTCCTGAAAACTGATTGATACTGAAACCCCTTTTTCAACAGCAGGCTGTATATGTATACACAAAATCGATTTCTGATTGTAAGAAAACATTTTTTCTGCAGTGAAATTTGTGAGAGTCCGTCATCTGCATACACTCCAGAAGCAGGTTTCAGAACACTATATCTTAATCCTCATTATCATATTTTTAAGAATAAAGAGTTCTTCTTTACATCACAGCTCTACGTGCGTAAAATTTCTATAATTATTGAAACTGAAACGGTGAATATAAACTTAAAATTCAAGGGTGGGTACTGTGGGGGCAGACAGCCCATAGTGATGTCACTCAGCAGCAGACTGTGACATCGCCGGGTGACGCATTGTGACAGCTTAGCCCTCACTGCTCCTCCTGGGGCGCTGGCGGAACCCGGCTCAGTCTGGCTCGTGGACCCTGCTGAGCGGTTGTGCGAGGCTTGGTGGTCGAGCAAGTGTTTGGCTGTGCTGTGCTGGGTCGTGCCTGGGGCTGCTTGCAGCATCTCAGTGCCCGAGCCCAGAGCATTGCTCGTTCCCCCGGCCCTGCCTAGTGCAGGCAACCGGGGTGCTAGAGAACGCACCCACAGTAGCAGAGGTGAGTGGTGTGGGGACACCTGGGTTGCTCAGGGCAGCCGTGGGTGCACAAAATGAACCAGTCAGAGGCTTGGGAAGGCTTCCCGCTGAGGCAGTGCTGAGGATGTTCAGACCCTGGGACAACAAGTGACAGTGACCTCCTTTGCTCTCTTGCAGAGTGTGACAGCACCGCTGCAGCTCTGGTGAATAAAAACTTGATATCTGCACTTTTCCCAGACCCCTGCAGCTAGAAGACCATGGCTGCGAAAGAGCCATGGACATGCCCTGTCTGCGGCGATGTGCGTCGGGACGTTGCGCGTGTGATTCCCTGCAACCACATGTTCTGCGTCGGCTGCATCCATAGGTGGGCAACACTCAAAGACACTTGCCCACTGTGCAGGACGACCATGATGTCTACCCGGGTCTCACTGTGGGGAGGCAACGAATACGTTGACTGCATCGTCTCCCCACCCTCAGTGCCAATGCCCATAGGTTTCATCACCTCCACCGGCCCCAGCGGCACCGCAGAACCAGCAAGAGTGGGCGGCCTCCTACCGGAGCAGTGGGCAGCGCTCTTCAGGAAGAGACGCGACCTCCTCTTTCCGGTGCTGCCCTGGCTGGAGGTGGCAATTTCCCAGATCCCAGGGATTCGCTCGTGGCAAATCAGGGTGGTGGTAGACACAATACAGGTACTGCTGTGCCATGTGGGCCTGGACAAGGCTGCCCTGGTGCAGCGCTCCCATAACTACCTGGGAGCCTTCACTGCACCGCTGATGGAATGGCTCATCAATGTCACCGTGAGCCAGTGCGGCCCAGAGGCCCGGAGGATGCTGGGCCTCCCAGAGCCCAACAACACCCAGCAGGAGGAGGACGGCCACGAAGAACCTGGCGTGGAACAGCAGCACGAGGACGGCCGCGAAGAGCCCGGCGTGGAACAGCAGCACGGGGACGGCCCCGCGGCCCCGTCCGGTCCCGCCGCGTCCCCGCAGGGCACCGCCGCCCCCAGCGCCGCTCCCTACGACGGCTCCGCGGGTCCCGAAGCGGAGGAGCTCCCCGGCACGTCCGGCGGGGCTCTGGGCGGGGCTGCCGCCGAGCTCCCCGCTGCACCCAGCCCCGCGCAGCGGGAGCGGCCCGGCGACGAGCCGGGTCCCGAGGCGGCCGGTCCCTCCGAGCAGGGACGCAGCCGCGGCCCCTCCGCTCGCGGCCGGGGCGGGAAGCGCTCGGCCGGTGGGCCCCGGCGCCCCACGAAGAGGAGGGCCGCCAGCGCCCAGCGCGCTCCTCCGCCCCGCAAGAGGCGGCCTCCCCGACGCCCCTAGCGGTAAGTAACACCGTCTGTTAGATGCGAGTTAGCGTTTTCCAATGACAGATGTGTAGAATCACATCCACCTTTCTATCTGTTTAGCTCTTCACGCACACCCCGTACGTGCACTGTGCCATAGGAGAACCAGTGCCCTCATCAACCGGTGTGGAAGTGCCAACGTTACTCCCTTCTCCTGCGCCCTGCATGGGGTGTGAGCTGTTACTGATGTTCCACATCATAACATCAGGTAGTACTTTGGGATTTAAAGAGTTAATGATGCAGATCGGTGGATCATCAATAGTTCCGGGTGTACCTGTCTCAGAAGAGAAGAACTATGTACCCCAGAGGACATTGTGTTGCTTTGCATCTTTACATTCAGTCTCCCTGAATGTACCCCTCCTCATTTTACTCAGTATCCGTATTTATAAAAATTTAAGGAAGTGTTCCCCAGAGCCAGAGGATACTGAGTGGCAGGGAGTTTGCAGGCACTCGGGAGAGACTTTACAGCAATGGGAATCGCCGGTGTCATGGAGCTTCTCTCTCTGAACGTGAGCAAGCGACTCTGAGCTGAAATGGACAGTCTCTAAACTGAAAGGGAGAGTCTGCAAGACACAGCTGAGGGGTAGAGTCTCCAGATCCTGAAAGACAGTCTTCTAGCCAAGAAACAGAATCTCCATACTGAATGAGAGAGTGTGACGCTCCAATATAGAGGAGGGAGACGAGGTTCTTTAAGATTATGTGTATACCCAGCGTGAGATTAAGAAGCAACGGTTCAAATGTTGGTCCGACCAGTTTAGTACCAATATTGGCCAGGGATAATAGGGAAGAGGGAGGCGGACACCGTTAAGGGTGATGGGGAAGGGAAGGTGAGCGATAGGAAAGATAGAAAAGAAGCAAGGGTTTGTACAACGCAGGGATAGTCACCAGTCAGGATCCTAGGGGCGGTCCGCTTGCAAGCGGCTCCTACAGTCCGAGGCCGAAGAGCAGGGGCGGCAGAAGCGGGGAGAGCAGCAGCAGCGATGGGCAGCCTTGAGCAGCAAGCAGTTGTCCGGAGAAGCAGCGAGGGGTCAGCCTGTGAGGTCTCTCCTAAGAGAAGGCCTCTCCAGGCAGCAGCAGTGATCAGCTCGGGTAGTCTCTCCAAAGAGAAACTCCCTAGGAAGCAACAGTCAAAACCCCCGGAGAAAATCCTCGCAGAGAAAATTGCAATCCTCGTGGCTGCAGGACTCCTATATTTATCTTCCAGATTTCTCCAGTCTACGTAACAAATCCCGTGCTGCAAGCATCTCCTGAGATGGCTATCTCCCCACAGAGATGAGTACCAAACAAAAGAGTCTTCATCGGCCATCGCTGCCCCCATGCTAGTGTGCCAGGTAAGCATCTCCTAAGATGACTATCTCCCCACAGAGATGAGTACCAAACAAAAGAGTGTTCAGCGGCCATTGAGCTGCAGCTTATCTCTCTTTCGTTTTGCCAGGAAATGCCCATCTGCTTGTCTCTTAGACAAAGGATTTCTCAACCCTTGCCCAGGACATGCATGGACCTGTATATCAGCAAACTTTGAGGCAATGGTGTTCAAATAGTCTCTTACAGAGAGTCTCCAAACAGAGAAGGAAATCCTCTAGTCTGAGAGAGTGAATGTCATGAATGAACGAGACATGCTCTAAACGGGGCAGGATGCCTTCCCATTTTTGTGAGACTCCCTCTAATCCAACCTAGACGCTCTCCGGACCAAATGCGACACTCTCCAGTTCAAATGGGATGCACTCCAGTACAAGCAAAACACCCTTCGCTGCAATTTCTGACAGTCCCCAGTCCAAACGGGACAGCCTCCAGTCTGAGCGAGATGTCTTCCAGTCCAAGCAAGACACTTCCCTGTCTGAGAGAGACCCCCTCCAAACTGAGAGAGACTCCTTTCAATCCAAACTCGACAGCTCTCAGCCTCCACAAGACTCCCTCCAATCTGAGCGAGAAGCCCTCCAATTCAGGAGAGACACCCTCCAGTCCAAATGGGACTCCCTCCAAAGAAGCAAGATGTCTTCCAGTTGTTATAAATGCTCTGTGTCAAAATCTGGGGTTAGGTAAAGATCTCAGTAATAACAGCAATTTTATTTATTATTACAGTAGCGGGCGCACACCCCCAACTAACTAGGGAGAAATTGCACAACTAGTTGGTGAAATTCATTCTGTTCGATACCCTGGGTCTGACACAGGTAGAGCCTCTCCTGGCAATCATTGGTTGAGCATCTCAGGCTCACAGTCTTCCGACGCTGTTGCTACACTACATTTCTATACGATGTCTGTTACCGGTCCCCTCGTCTTCAGGTACCTTCTGTACTTTTTACAATGATAAGAGGACAGTATTTTCAAAACAACAGTCTCACTGCTCAGCTGCACTGTAACAGCTACATAAGACACAAAGGAGAATGCTCTTCTGCTTCTGGAGTGGCACCGGCAGTGCGTTTTGTCTGTCCCAGGATGGCACGCAAAGCAGAGGCAGCCTCGCACTGGTCCTCGGCAGCGAGTGGGTTTGGACTTGATTGATGGCCTTGCACGCAACAGAAAGGAGAAGCCTTGTAGAGATCTTAGGATGGCAGGGAAGCAAAGTTTGGAGCAAATTCAAGAGAGTGCCTAGGTCATCTGTACATCTGAAGGCAAGATCAACAGCTTCCCATGTCAAATATCAACTTGTTTTTTGAAGGTTCCAGTGGAGGAGGCTATGCAGCCTTTCTGTCGGTCTATTATTGCATTTTTCCTACCCCATCATTTAAGAAACTTCATTACTCAGAACAATTAAATCGTTTCCTTTTCAAGCTAAGTGTCATTACCTGCCTAACTTCTTTCAAGTGACAAAAATACAGAAATGCATCTATTGGGTAATTACCGGTAGTAGAAGTAAACATCTGAATCTTTAACATGGGCTATTAACGGCATTTTTCACTAAGATCCATTACGTAACAAATAGCTTCCCCTGAGCACAACTGTGGTACTAGCAGATGCTTAAACAGTTATCTTCAAAGAGATGTCATAATGCATACTTCAGACTGCTCTTCTGCTCATATACTGTCCGTTATGTTTCAAAATAGTTTCTAAAATTCCTTATTTAAGTTCTGTGTATAGCAGAGGAAAAAAATATATGCTTTGGTTCTATGGTATTTCATCAACAACACATTTTGGCCCACAAATAGAAAAAATATTTTTATCATGGGAAAATAAAATAACATAAATAATGAAAAATAAAATAAAAAATGAAATAATAAAATCAAACCATGAAATGAAATGAAATTAAAAATAATTATTTATTTCTTTGCTACTTGTAATGGAGAACTGCAAACTATGTCTGGAAATCATTTTTTCCTACAATCAACTGGTTAAAATTTTACAAGCCTGACTGTAATTCTATGTGAAATGAAATGACTGCTTTAGTTAGACCTTTATAAACTCATATCCGTCCAGATTTCATGTTCAGGGATGCTGATATAAGCGCAGAAACAAATATGGGGGAAAAAAAAGTGGTACAGAGACTGAAAAGGTAGGGCACAAGAAGAGAAATACAGAACAGTAAAGCCAAATGAAAACTAATCCATATGCATTTATTTGGAATGTCCACACAAAGCACAAAACAAAACGAGGGAATGAAATAATGTTCTCCGGACATAGTGGCAAAATCAAAAAGGATGACACATTATAAAGAGTGTGCATACAAGTGGTCATCCTACCCAAGCTCCAGATTGAACTTCGTCCTGAAAACTGATTGATACTGAAACCCCTTTTTCAACAGCAGGCTGTATATGTATACACAAAATCGATTTCTGATTGTAAGAAAACATTTTTTCTGCAGTGAAATTTGTGAGAGTCCGTCATCTGCATACACTCCAGAAGCAGGTTTCAGAACACTATATCTTAATCCTCATTATCATATTTTTAAGAATAAAGAGTTCTTCTTTACATCACAGCTCTACGTGCGTAAAATTTCTATAATTATTGAAACTGAAACGGTGAATATAAACTTAAAATTCAAGGGTGGGTACTGTGGGGGCAGACAGCCCATAGTGATGTCACTCAGCAGCAGACTGTGACATCGCCGGGTGACGCATTGTGACAGCTTAGCCCTCACTGCTCCTCCTGGGGCGCTGGCGGAACCCGGCTCAGTCTGGCTCGTGGACCCTGCTGAGCGGTTGTGCGAGGCTTGGTGGTCGAGCAAGTGTTTGGCTGTGCTGTGCTGGGTCGTGCCTGGGGCTGCTTGCAGCATCTCAGTGCCCGAGCCCAGAGCATTGCTCGTTCCCCCGGCCCTGCCTAGTGCAGGCAACCGGGGTGCTAGAGAACGCACCCACAGTAGCAGAGGTGAGTGGTGTGGGGACACCTGGGTTGCTCAGGGCAGCCGTGGGTGCACAAAATGAACCAGTCAGAGGCTTGGGAAGGCTTCCCGCTGAGGCAGTGCTGAGGATGTTCAGACCCTGGGACAACAAGTGACAGTGACCTCCTTTGCTCTCTTGCAGAGTGTGACAGCACCGCTGCAGCTCTGGTGAATAAAAACTTGATATCTGCACTTTTCCCAGACCCCTGCAGCTAGAAGACCATGGCTGCGAAAGAGCCATGGACATGCCCTGTCTGCGGCGATGTGCGTCGGGACGTTGCGCGTGTGATTCCCTGCAACCACATGTTCTGCGTCGGCTGCATCCATAGGTGGGCAACACTCAAAGACACTTGCCCACTGTGCAGGACGACCATGATGTCTACCCGGGTCTCACTGTGGGGAGGCAACGAATACGTTGACTGCATCGTCTCCCCACCCTCAGTGCCAATGCCCATAGGTTTCATCACCTCCACCGGCCCCAGCGGCACCGCAGAACCAGCAAGAGTGGGCGGCCTCCTACCGGAGCAGTGGGCAGCGCTCTTCAGGAAGAGACGCGACCTCCTCTTTCCGGTGCTGCCCTGGCTGGAGGTGGCAATTTCCCAGATCCCAGGGATTCGCTCGTGGCAAATCAGGGTGGTGGTAGACACAATACAGGTACTGCTGTGCCATGTGGGCCTGGACAAGGCTGCCCTGGTGCAGCGCTCCCATAACTACCTGGGAGCCTTCACTGCACCGCTGATGGAATGGCTCATCAATGTCACCGTGAGCCAGTGCGGCCCAGAGGCCCGGAGGATGCTGGGCCTCCCAGAGCCCAACAACACCCAGCAGGAGGAGGACGGCCACGAAGAACCTGGCGTGGAACAGCAGCACGAGGACGGCCGCGAAGAGCCCGGCGTGGAACAGCAGCACGGGGACGGCCCCGCGGCCCCGTCCGGTCCCGCCGCGTCCCCGCAGGGCACCGCCGCCCCCAGCGCCGCTCCCTACGACGGCTCCGCGGGTCCCGAAGCGGAGGAGCTCCCCGGCACGTCCGGCGGGGCTCTGGGCGGGGCTGCCGCCGAGCTCCCCGCTGCACCCAGCCCCGCGCAGCGGGAGCGGCCCGGCGACGAGCCGGGTCCCGAGGCGGCCGGTCCCTCCGAGCAGGGACGCAGCCGCGGCCCCTCCGCTCGCGGCCGGGGCGGGAAGCGCTCGGCCGGTGGGCCCCGGCGCCCCACGAAGAGGAGGGCCGCCAGCGCCCAGCGCGCTCCTCCGCCCCGCAAGAGGCGGCCTCCCCGACGCCCCTAGCGGTAAGTAACACCGTCTGTTAGATGCGAGTTAGCGTTTTCCAATGACAGATGTGTAGAATCACATCCACCTTTCTATCTGTTTAGCTCTTCACGCACACCCCGTACGTGCACTGTGCCATAGGAGAACCAGTGCCCTCATCAACCGGTGTGGAAGTGCCAACGTTACTCCCTTCTCCTGCGCCCTGCATGGGGTGTGAGCTGTTACTGATGTTCCACATCATAACATCAGGTAGTACTTTGGGATTTAAAGAGTTAATGATGCAGATCGGTGGATCATCAATAGTTCCGGGTGTACCTGTCTCAGAAGAGAAGAACTATGTACCCCAGAGGACATTGTGTTGCTTTGCATCTTTACATTCAGTCTCCCTGAATGTACCCCTCCTCATTTTACTCAGTATCCGTATTTATAAAAATTTAAGGAAGTGTTCCCCAGAGCCAGAGGATACTGAGTGGCAGGGAGTTTGCAGGCACTCGGGAGAGACTTTACAGCAATGGGAATCGCCGGTGTCATGGAGCTTCTCTCTCTGAACGTGAGCAAGCGACTCTGAGCTGAAATGGACAGTCTCTAAACTGAAAGGGAGAGTCTGCAAGACACAGCTGAGGGGTAGAGTCTCCAGATCCTGAAAGACAGTCTTCTAGCCAAGAAACAGAATCTCCATACTGAATGAGAGAGTGTGACGCTCCAATATAGAGGAGGGAGACGAGGTTCTTTAAGATTATGTGTATACCCAGCGTGAGATTAAGAAGCAACGGTTCAAATGTTGGTCCGACCAGTTTAGTACCAATATTGGCCAGGGATAATAGGGAAGAGGGAGGCGGACACCGTTAAGGGTGATGGGGAAGGGAAGGTGAGCGATAGGAAAGATAGAAAAGAAGCAAGGGTTTGTACAACGCAGGGATAGTCACCAGTCAGGATCCTAGGGGCGGTCCGCTTGCAAGCGGCTCCTACAGTCCGAGGCCGAAGAGCAGGGGCGGCAGAAGCGGGGAGAGCAGCAGCAGCGATGGGCAGCCTTGAGCAGCAAGCAGTTGTCCAGAGAAGCAGCGAGGGGTCAGCCTGTGAGGTCTCTCCTAAGAGAAGGCCTCTCCAGGCAGCAGCAGTGATCAGCTCGGGTAGTCTCTCCAAAGAGAAACTCCCTAGGAAGCAACAGTCAAAACCCCCGGAGAAAATCCTCGCAGAGAAAATTGCAATCCTCGTGGCTGCAGGACTCCTATATTTATCTTCCAGATTTCTCCAGTCTACGTAACAAATCCCGTGCTGCAAGCATCTCCTGAGATGGCTATCTCCCCACAGAGATGAGTACCAAACAAAAGAGTCTTCATCGGCCATCGCTGCCCCCATGCTAGTGTGCCAGGTAAGCATCTCCTAAGATGACTATCTCCCCACAGAGATGAGTACCAAACAAAAGAGTGTTCAGCGGCCATTGAGCTGCAGCTTATCTCTCTTTCGTTTTGCCAGGAAATGCCCATCTGCTTGTCTCTTAGACAAAGGATTTCTCAACCCTTGCCCAGGACATGCATGGACCTGTATATCAGCAAACTTTGAGGCAATGGTATTCAAATAGTCTCTTACAGAGAGTCTCCAAACAGAGAAGGAAATCCTCTAGTCTGAGAGAGTGAATGTCATGAATGAACGAGACATGCTCTAAACGGGGCAGGATGCCTTCCCATTTTTGTGAGACTCCCTCTAATCCAACCTAGACGCTCTCCGGACCAAATGCGACACTCTCCAGTTCAAATGGGACGCACTCCAGTACAAGCAAAACACCCTTCGCTGCAATTTCTGACAGTCCCCAGTCCAAACGGGACAGCCTCCAGTCTGAGCGAGATGTCTTCCAGTCCAAGCAAGACACTTCCCTGTCTGAGAGAGACCCCCTCCAAACTGAGAGAGACTCCTTTCAATCCAAACTCGACAGCTCTCAGCCTCCACAAGACTCCCTCCAATCTGAGCGAGAAGCCCTCCAATTCAGGAGAGACACCCTCCAGTCCAAATGGGACTCCCTCCAAAGAAGCAAGATGTCTTCCAGTTGTTATAAATGCTCTGTGTCAAAATCTGGGGTTAGGTAAAGATCTCAGTAATAACAGCAATTTTATTTATTATTACAGTAGCGGGCGCACACCCCCAACTAACTAGGGAGAAATTGCACAACTAGTTGGTGAAATTCATTCTGTTCGATACCCTGGGTCTGACACAGGTAGAGCCTCTCCTGGCAATCATTGGTTGAGCATCTCAGGCTCACAGTCTTCCGACGCTGTTGCTACACTACATTTCTATAGATGTCTGTTACCGGTCCCCTCGTCTTCAGGTACCTTCTGTACTTTTTACAATGATAAGAGGACAGTATTTTCAAAACAACAGTCTCACTGCTCAGCTGCACTGTAACAGCTACATAAGACACAAAGGAGAATGCTCTTCTGCTTCTGGAGTGGCACCGGCAGTGCGTTTTGTCTGTCCCAGGATGGCACGCAAAGCAGAGGCAGCCTCGCACTGGTCCTCGGCAGCGAGTGGGTTTGGACTTGATTGATGGCCTTGCACGCAACAGAAAGGAGAAGCCTTGTAGAGATCTTAGGATGGCAGGGAAGCAAAGTTTGGAGCAAATTCAAGAGAGTGCCTAGGTCATCTGTACATCTGAAGGCAAGATCAACAGCTTCCCATGTCAAATATCAACTTGTTTTTTGAAGGTTCCAGTGGAGGAGGCTATGCAGCCTTTCTGTCGGTCTATTATTGCATTTTTCCTACCCCATCATTTAAGAAACTTCATTACTCAGAACAATTAAATCGTTTCCTTTTCAAGCTAAGTGTCATTACCTGCCTAACTTCTTTCAAGTGACAAAAATACAGAAATGCATCTATTGGGTAATTACCGGTAGTAGAAGTAAACATCTGAATCTTTAACATGGGCTATTAACGACATTTTTCACTAAGATCCATTACGTAACAAATAGCTTCCCCTGAGCACAACTGTGGTACTAGCAGATGCTTAAACAGTTATCTTCAAAGAGATGTCATAATGCATACTTCAGACTGCTCTTCTGCTCATATACTGTCCGTTATGTTTCAAAATAGTTTCTAAAATTCCTTATTTAAGTTCTGCGTATAGCAGAGGAAAAAAATATATGCTTTGGTTCTATGGTATTTCATCAACAACACATTTTGGCCCACAAATAGAAAAAATATTTTTATCATGGGAAAATAAAATAACATAAATAATGAAAAATAAAATAAAAAATGAAATAATAAAATCAAACCATGAAATGAAATGAAATTAAAAATAATTATTTATTTCTTTGCTACTTGTAATGGAGAACTGCAAACTATGTCTGGAAATCATTTTTTCCTACAATCAACTGGTTAAAATTTTACAAGCCTGACTGTAATTCTATGTGAAATGAAATGACTGCTTTAGTTAGACCTTTATAAACTCATATCCGTCCAGATTTCATGTTCAGGGATGCTGATATAAGCGCAGAAACAAATATGGGGGAAAAAAAGTGGTACAGAGACTGAAAAGGTAGGGCACAAGAAGAGAAATACAGAACAGTAAAGCCAAATGAAAACTAATCCATATGCATTTATTTGGAATGTCCACACAAAGCACAAAACAAAACGAGGGAATGAAATAATGTTCTCCGGACATAGTGGCAAAATCAAAAAGGATGACACATTATAAAGAGTGTGCATACAAGTGGTCATCCTACCCAAGCTCCAGATTGAACTTCGTCCTGAAAACTGATTGATACTGAAACCCCTTTTTCAACAGCAGGCTGTATATGTATACACAAAATCGATTTCTGATTGTAAGAAAACATTTTTTCTGCAGTGAAATTTGTGAGAGTCCGTCATCTGCATACACTCCAGAAGCAGGTTTCAGAACACTATATCTTAATCCTCATTATCATATTTTTAAGAATAAAGAGTTCTTCTTTACATCACAGCTCTACGTGCGTAAAATTTCTATAATTATTGAAACTGAAACGGTGAATATAAACTTAAAATTCAAGGGTGGGTACTGTGGGGGCAGACAGCCCATAGTGATGTCACTCAGCAGCAGACTGTGACATCGCCGGGTGACGCATTGTGACAGCTTAGCCCTCACTGCTCCTCCTGGGGCGCTGGCGGAACCCGGCTCAGTCTGGCTCGTGGACCCTGCTGAGCGGTTGTGCGAGGCTTGGTGGTCGAGCAAGTGTTTGGCTGTGCTGTGCTGGGTCGTGCCTGGGGCTGCTTGCAGCATCTCAGTGCCCGAGCCCAGAGCATTGCTCGTTCCCCCGGCCCTGCCTAGTGCAGGCAACCGGGGTGCTAGAGAACGCACCCACAGTAGCAGAGGTGAGTGGTGTGGGGACACCTGGGTTGCTCAGGGCAGCCGTGGGTGCACAAAATGAACCAGTCAGAGGCTTGGGAAGGCTTCCCGCTGAGGCAGTGCTGAGGATGTTCAGACCCTGGGACAACAAGTGACAGTGACCTCCTTTGCTCTCTTGCAGAGTGTGACAGCACCGCTGCAGCTCTGGTGAATAAAAACTTGATATCTGCACTTTTCCCAGACCCCTGCAGCTAGAAGACCATGGCTGCGAAAGAGCCATGGACATGCCCTGTCTGCGGCGATGTGCGTCGGGACGTTGCGCGTGTGATTCCCTGCAACCACATGTTCTGCGTCGGCTGCATCCATAGGTGGGCAACACTCAAAGACACTTGCCCACTGTGCAGGACGACCATGATGTCTACCCGGGTCTCACTGTGGGGAGGCAACGAATACGTTGACTGCATCGTCTCCCCACCCTCAGTGCCAATGCCCATAGGTTTCATCACCTCCACCGGCCCCAGCGGCACCGCAGAACCAGCAAGAGTGGGCGGCCTCCTACCGGAGCAGTGGGCAGCGCTCTTCAGGAAGAGACGCGACCTCCTCTTTCCGGTGCTGCCCTGGCTGGAGGTGGCAATTTCCCAGATCCCAGGGATTCGCTCGTGGCAAATCAGGGTGGTGGTAGACACAATACAGGTACTGCTGTGCCATGTGGGCCTGGACAAGGCTGCCCTGGTGCAGTGCTCCCATAACAACCTGGGAGCCTTCACTGCACCGCTGATGGAATGGCTCATCAATGTCATCGTGAGCCAGTGCGGCCCAGAGGCCCGGAGGATGCTGGGCCTCCCAGAGCCCAACAACACCCAGCAGGAGGAGGACGGCCACGAAGAACCTGGCGTGGCCCAGCAGCACGAGGACGGCCACGAGGAACCTGGCGTGGAACAGCAGCACGAGGACGGCCGCGAAGAGCCCGGCGTGGAACAGCAGCACGGGGACGGCCCCCGCGGCCCCGTCCGGTCCCGCCGCGTCCCCGCAGGGCACCGCCGCCCCCAGCGCCGCTCCCTACGACGGCTCCGCGGGTCCCGAAGCGGAGGAGCTCCCCGGCACGTCCGGCGGGGCTCTGGGCGGGGGTGCCGCCGAGCTCCCCGCCGCACCCAGCCCCGCGCAGCGGGAGCGGCCCGGCGACGAGCCGGGTCCCGAGGCGGCCGGTCCCTCCGAGCAGGGATGCAGCCGCGGCCCCTCCGCTCGCGGCCGGGGCGGGAAGCGCTCGGCCGGTGGGCCCCGGCGCCCCACGAAGAGGAGGGCCGCCAGCGCCCAGCGCGCTCCTCCGCCCCGCAAGAGGCGGCCTCCCCGACGCCCCTAGCGGTAAGTAACACCGTCTGTTAGATGCGAGTTAGCGTTTTCCAATGACAGATGTGTAGAATCACATCCACCTTTCTATCTGTTTAGCTCTTCACGCACACCCCGTACGTGCACTGTGCCATAGGAGAACCAGTGCCCTCATCAACCGGTGTGGAAGTGCCAACGTTACTCCCTTCTCCTGCGCCCTGCATGGGGTGTGAGCTGTTACTGATGTTCCACATCATAACATCAGGTAGTACTTTGGGATTTAAAGAGTTAATGATGCAGATCGGTGGATCATCAATAGTTCTGGGTGTACCTGTCTCAGAAGAGAAGAACTATGTACCCCAGAGGACATTGTGTTGCTTTGCATCTTTACATTCAGTCTCCCTGAATGTACCCCTCCTCATTTTACTCAGTATCCGTATTTATAAAAATTTAAGGAAGTGTTCCCCAGAGCCAGAGGATACTGAGTGGCAGGGAGTTTGCAGGCACTCGGGAGAGACTTTACAGCAATGGGAATCGCCGGTGTCATGGAGCTTCTCTCTCTGAACGTGAGCAAGCGACTCTGAGCTGAAATGGACAGTCTCTAAACTGAAAGGGAGAGTCTGCAAGACACAGCTGAGGGGTAGAGTCTCCAGATCCTGAAAGACAGTCTTCTAGCCAAGAAACAGAATCTCCATACTGAATGAGAGAGTGTGACGCTCCAATATAGAGGAGGGAGACGAGGTTCTTTAAGATTATGTGTATACCCAGCGTGAGATTAAGAAGCAACGGTTCAAATGTTGGTCCGACCAGTTTAGTACCAATATTGGCCAGGGATAATAGGGAAGAGGGAGGCGGACACCGTTAAGGGTGATGGGGAAGGGAAGGTGAGCGATAGGAAAGATAGAAAAGAAGCAAGGGTTTGTACAACGCAGGGATAGTCACCAGTCAGGATCCTAGGGGCGGTCCGCTTGCAAGCGGCTCCTACAGTCCGAGGCCGAAGAGCAGGGGCGGCAGAAGCGGGGAGAGCAGCAGCAGCGATGGGCAGCCTTGAGCAGCAAGCAGTTGTCCAGAGAAGCAGCGAGGGGTCAGCCTGTGAGGTCTCTCCTAAGAGAAGGCCTCTCCAGGCAGCAGCAGTGATCAGCTCGGGTAGTCTCTCCAAAGAGAAACTCCCTAGGAAGCAACAGTCAAAACCCCCGGAGAAAATCCTCGCAGAGAAAATTGCAATCCTCGTGGCTGCAGGACTCCTATATTTATCTTCCAGATTTCTCCAGTCTACGTAACAAATCCCGTGCTGCAAGCATCTCCTGAGATGGCTATCTCCCCACAGAGATGAGTACCAAACAAAAGAGTCTTCATCGGCCATCGCTGCCCCCATGCTAGTGTGCCAGGTAAGCATCTCCTAAGATGACTATCTCCCCACAGAGATGAGTACCAAACAAAAGAGTGTTCAGCGGCCATTGAGCTGCAGCTTATCTCTCTTTCGTTTTGCCAGGAAATGCCCATCTGCTTGTCTCTTAGACAAAGGATTTCTCAACCCTTGCCCAGGACATGCATGGACCTGTATATCAGCAAACTTTGAGGCAATGGTATTCAAATAGTCTCTTACAGAGAGTCTCCAAACAGAGAAGGAAATCCTCTAGTCTGAGAGAGTGAATGTCATGAATGAACGAGACATGCTCTAAACGGGGCAGGATGCCTTCCCATTTTTGTGAGACTCCCTCTAATCCAACCTAGACGCTCTCCGGACCAAATGCGACACTCTCCAGTTCAAATGGGACACACTCCAGTACAAGCAAAACACCCTTCGCTGCAATTTCTGACAGTCCCCAGTCCAAACGGGACAGCCTCCAGTCTGAGCGAGATGTCTTCCAGTCCAAGCAAGACACTTCCCTGTCTGAGAGAGACCCCCTCCAAACTGAGAGAGACTCCTTTCAATCCAAACTCGACAGCTCTCAGCCTCCACAAGACTCCCTCCAATCTGAGCGAGAAGCCCTCCAATTCAGGAGAGACACCCTCCAGTCCAAATGGGACTCCCTCCAAAGAAGCAAGATGTCTTCCAGTTGTTATAAATGCTCTGTGTCAAAATCTGGGGTTAGGTAAAGATCTCAGTAATAACAGCAATTTTATTTATTATTACAGTAGCGGGCGCACACCCCCAACTAACTAGGGAGAAATTGCACAACTAGTTGGTGAAATTCATTCTGTTCGATACCCTGGGTCTGACACAGGTAGAGCCTCTCCTGGCAATCATTGGTTGAGCATCTCAGGCTCACAGTCTTCCGACGCTGTTGCTACACTACATTTCTATACGATGTCTGTTACCGGTCCCCTCGTCTTCAGGTACCTTCTGTACTTTTTACAATGATAAGAGGACAGTATTTTCAAAACAACAGTCTCACTGCTCAGCTGCACTGTAACAGCTACATAAGACACAAAGGAGAATGCTCTTCTGCTTCTGGAGTGGCACCGGCAGTGCGTTTTGTCTGTCCCAGGATGGCACGCAAAGCAGAGGCAGCCTCGCACTGGTCCTCGGCAGCGAGTGGGTTTGGACTTGATTGATGGCCTTGCACGCAACAGAAAGGAGAAGCCTTGTAGAGATCTTAGGATGGCAGGGAAGCAAAGTTTGGAGCAAATTCAAGAGAGTGCCTAGGTCATCTGTACATCTGAAGGCAAGATCAACAGCTTCCCATGTCAAATATCAACTTGTTTTTTGAAGGTTCCAGTGGAGGAGGCTATGCAGCCTTTCTGTCGGTCTATTATTGCATTTTTCCTACCCCATCATTTAAGAAACTTCATTACTCAGAACAATTAAATCGTTTCCTTTTCAAGCTAAGTGTCATTACCTGCCTAACTTCTTTCAAGTGACAAAAATACAGAAATGCATCTATTGGGTAATTACCGGTAGTAGAAGTAAACATCTGAATCTTTAACATGGGCTATTAACGGCATTTTTCACTAAGATCCATTACGTAACAAATAGCTTCCCCTGAGCACAACTGTGGTACTAGCAGATGCTTAAACAGTTATCTTCAAAGAGATGTCATAATGCATACTTCAGACTGCTCTTCTGCTCATATACTGTCCGTTATGTTTCAAAATAGTTTCTAAAATTCCTTATTTAAGTTCTGCGTATAGCAGAGGAAAAAAATATATATTGCTTTGGTTCTATGGTATTTCATCAACAACACATTTTGGCCCACAAATAGAAAAAATATTTTTATCATGGGAAAATAAAATAACATAAATAATGAAAAATAAAATAAAAAATGAAATAATAAAATCAAACCATGAAATGAAATGAAATTAAAAATAATTATTTATTTCTTTGCTACTTGTAATGGAGAACTGCAAACTATGTCTGGAAATCATTTTTTCCTACAATCAACTGGTTAAAATTTTACAAGCCTGACTGTAATTCTATGTGAAATGAAATGACTGCTTTAGTTAGACCTTTATAAACTCATATCCGTCCAGATTTCATGTTCAGGGATGCTGATATAAGCGCAGAAACAAATATGGGGGAAAAAAAAGTGGTACAGAGACTGAAAAGGTAGGGCACAAGAAGAGAAATACAGAACAGTAAAGCCAAATGAAAACTAATCCATATGCATTTATTTGGAATGTCCACACAAAGCACAAAACAAAACGAGGGAATGAAATAATGTTCTCCGGACATAGTGGCAAAATCAAAAAGGATGACACATTATAAAGAGTGTGCATACAAGTGGTCATCCTACCCAAGCTCCAGATTGAACTTCGTCCTGAAAACTGATTGATACTGAAACCCCTTTTTCAACAGCAGGCTGTATATGTATACACAAAATCGATTTCTGATTGTAAGAAAACATTTTTTCTGCAGTGAAATTTGTGAGAGTCCGTCATCTGCATACACTCCAGAAGCAGGTTTCAGAACACTATATCTTAATCCTCATTATCATATTTTTAAGAATAAAGAGTTCTTCTTTACATCACAGCTCTACGTGCGTAAAATTTCTATAATTATTGAAACTGAAACGGTGAATATAAACTTAAAATTCAAGGGTGGGTACTGTGGGGGCAGACAGCCCATAGTGATGTCACTCAGCAGCAGACTGTGACATCGCCGGGTGACGCATTGTGACAGCTTAGCCCTCACTGCTCCTCCTGGGGCGCTGGCGGAACCCGGCTCAGTCTGGCTCGTGGACCCTGCTGAGCGGTTGTGCGAGGCTTGGTGGTCGAGCAAGTGTTTGGCTGTGCTGTGCTGGGTCGTGCCTGGGGCTGCTTGCAGCATCTCAGTGCCCGAGCCCAGAGCATTGCTCGTTCCCCCGGCCCTGCCTAGTGCAGGCAACCGGGGTGCTAGAGAACGCACCCACAGTAGCAGAGGTGAGTGGTGTGGGGACACCTGGGTTGCTCAGGGCAGCCGTGGGTGCACAAAATGAACCAGTCAGAGGCTTGGGAAGGCTTCCCGCTGAGGCAGTGCTGAGGATGTTCAGACCCTGGGACAACAAGTGACAGTGACCTCCTTTGCTCTCTTGCAGAGTGTGACAGCACCGCTGCAGCTCTGGTGAATAAAAACTTGATATCTGCACTTTTCCCAGACCCCTGCAGCTAGAAGACCATGGCTGCGAAAGAGCCATGGACATGCCCTGTCTGCGGCGATGTGCGTCGGGACGTTGCGCGTGTGATTCCCTGCAACCACATGTTCTGCGTCGGCTGCATCCATAGGTGGGCAACACTCAAAGACACTTGCCCACTGTGCAGGACGACCATGATGTCTACCCGGGTCTCACTGTGGGGAGGCAACGAATACGTTGACTGCATCGTCTCCCCACCCTCAGTGCCAATGCCCATAGGTTTCATCACCTCCACCGGCCCCAGCGGCACCGCAGAACCAGCAAGAGTGGGCGGCCTCCTACCGGAGCAGTGGGCAGCGCTCTTCAGGAAGAGACGCGACCTCCTCTTTCCGGTGCTGCCCTGGCTGGAGGTGGCAATTTCCCAGATCCCAGGGATTCGCTCGTGGCAAATCAGGGTGGTGGTAGACACAATACAGGTACTGCTGTGCCATGTGGGCCTGGACAAGGCTGCCCTGGTGCAGTGCTCCCATAACAACCTGGGAGCCTTCACTGCACCGCTGATGGAATGGCTCATCAATGTCATCGTGAGCCAGTGCGGCCCAGAGGCCCGGAGGATGCTGGGCCTCCCAGAGCCCAACAACACCCAGCAGGAGGAGGACGGCCACGAAGAACCTGGCGTGGCCCAGCAGCACGAGGACGGCCACGAGGAACCTGGCGTGGAACAGCAGCACGAGGACGGCCGCGAAGAGCCCGGCGTGGAACAGCAGCACGGGGACGGCCCCGCGGCCCCGTCCGGTCCCGCCGCGTCCCCGCAGGGCACCGCCGCCCCCAGCGCCGCTCCCTACGACGGCTCCGCGGGTCCCGAAGCGGAGGAGCTCCCCGGCACGTCCGGCGGGGCTCTGGGCGGGGGTGCCGCCGAGCTCCCCGCCGCACCCAGCCCCGCGCAGCGGGAGCGGCCCGGCGACGAGCCGGGTCCCGAGGCGGCCGGTCCCTCCGAGCAGGGATGCAGCCGCGGCCCCTCCGCTCGCGGCCGGGGCGGGAAGCGCTCGGCCGGTGGGCCCCGGCGCCCCACGAAGAGGAGGGCCGCCAGCGCCCAGCGCGCTCCTCCGCCCCGCAAGAGGCGGCCTCCCCGACGCCCCTAGCGGTAAGTAACACCGTCTGTTAGATGCGAGTTAGCGTTTTCCAATGACAGATGTGTAGAATCACATCCACCTTTCTATCTGTTTAGCTCTTCACGCACACCCCGTACGTGCACTGTGCCATAGGAGAACCAGTGCCCTCATCAACCGGTGTGGAAGTGCCAACGTTACTCCCTTCTCCTGCGCCCTGCATGGGGTGTGAGCTGTTACTGATGTTCCACATCATAACATCAGGTAGTACTTTGGGATTTAAAGAGTTAATGATGCAGATCGGTGGATCATCAATAGTTCTGGGTGTACCTGTCTCAGAAGAGAAGAACTATGTACCCCAGAGGACATTGTGTTGCTTTGCATCTTTACATTCAGTCTCCCTGAATGTACCCCTCCTCATTTTACTCAGTATCCGTATTTATAAAAATTTAAGGAAGTGTTCCCCAGAGCCAGAGGATACTGAGTGGCAGGGAGTTTGCAGGCACTCGGGAGAGACTTTACAGCAATGGGAATCGCCGGTGTCATGGAGCTTCTCTCTCTGAACGTGAGCAAGCGACTCTGAGCTGAAATGGACAGTCTCTAAACTGAAAGGGAGAGTCTGCAAGACACAGCTGAGGGGTAGAGTCTCCAGATCCTGAAAGACAGTCTTCTAGCCAAGAAACAGAATCTCCATACTGAATGAGAGAGTGTGACGCTCCAATATAGAGGAGGGAGACGAGGTTCTTTAAGATTATGTGTATACCCAGCGTGAGATTAAGAAGCAACGGTTCAAATGTTGGTCCGACCAGTTTAGTACCAATATTGGCCAGGGATAATAGGGAAGAGGGAGGCGGACACCGTTAAGGGTGATGGGGAAGGGAAGGTGAGCGATAGGAAAGATAGAAAAGAAGCAAGGGTTTGTACAACGCAGGGATAGTCACCAGTCAGGATCCTAGGGGCGGTCCGCTTGCAAGCGGCTCCTACAGTCCGAGGCCGAAGAGCAGGGGCGGCAGAAGCGGGGAGAGCAGCAGCAGCGATGGGCAGCCTTGAGCAGCAAGCAGTTGTCCAGAGAAGCAGCGAGGGGTCAGCCTGTGAGGTCTCTCCTAAGAGAAGGCCTCTCCAGGCAGCAGCAGTGATCAGCTCGGGTAGTCTCTCCAAAGAGAAACTCCCTAGGAAGCAACAGTCAAAACCCCCGGAGAAAATCCTCGCAGAGAAAATTGCAATCCTCGTGGCTGCAGGACTCCTATATTTATCTTCCAGATTTCTCCAGTCTACGTAACAAATCCCGTGCTGCAAGCATCTCCTGAGATGGCTATCTCCCCACAGAGATGAGTACCAAACAAAAGAGTCTTCATCGGCCATCGCTGCCCCCATGCTAGTGTGCCAGGTAAGCATCTCCTAAGATGACTATCTCCCCACAGAGATGAGTACCAAACAAAAGAGTGTTCAGCGGCCATTGAGCTGCAGCTTATCTCTCTTTCGTTTTGCCAGGAAATGCCCATCTGCTTGTCTCTTAGACAAAGGATTTCTCAACCCTTGCCCAGGACATGCATGGACCTGTATATCAGCAAACTTTGAGGCAATGGTATTCAAATAGTCTCTTACAGAGAGTCTCCAAACAGAGAAGGAAATCCTCTAGTCTGAGAGAGTGAATGTCATGAATGAACGAGACATGCTCTAAACGGGGCAGGATGCCTTCCCATTTTTGTGAGACTCCCTCTAATCCAACCTAGACGCTCTCCGGACCAAATGCGACACTCTCCAGTTCAAATGGGACACACTCCAGTACAAGCAAAACACCCTTCGCTGCAATTTCTGACAGTCCCCAGTCCAAACGGGACAGCCTCCAGTCTGAGCGAGATGTCTTCCAGTCCAAGCAAGACACTTCCCTGTCTGAGAGAGACCCCCTCCAAACTGAGAGAGACTCCTTTCAATCCAAACTCGACAGCTCTCAGCCTCCACAAGACTCCCTCCAATCTGAGCGAGAAGCCCTCCAATTCAGGAGAGACACCCTCCAGTCCAAATGGGACTCCCTCCAAAGAAGCAAGATGTCTTCCAGTTGTTATAAATGCTCTGTGTCAAAATCTGGGGTTAGGTAAAGATCTCAGTAATAACAGCAATTTTATTTATTATTACAGTAGCGGGCGCACACCCCCAACTAACTAGGGAGAAATTGCACAACTAGTTGGTGAAATTCATTCTGTTCGATACCCTGGGTCTGACACAGGTAGAGCCTCTCCTGGCAATCATTGGTTGAGCATCTCAGGCTCACAGTCTTCCGACGCTGTTGCTACACTACATTTCTATACGATGTCTGTTACCGGTCCCCTCGTCTTCAGGTACCTTCTGTACTTTTTACAATGATAAGAGGACAGTATTTTCAAAACAACAGTCTCACTGCTCAGCTGCACTGTAACAGCTACATAAGACACAAAGGAGAATGCTCTTCTGCTTCTGGAGTGGCACCGGCAGTGCGTTTTGTCTGTCCCAGGATGGCACGCAAAGCAGAGGCAGCCTCGCACTGGTCCTCGGCAGCGAGTGGGTTTGGACTTGATTGATGGCCTTGCACGCAACAGAAAGGAGAAGCCTTGTAGAGATCTTAGGATGGCAGGGAAGCAAAGTTTGGAGCAAATTCAAGAGAGTGCCTAGGTCATCTGTACATCTGAAGGCAAGATCAACAGCTTCCCATGTCAAATATCAACTTGTTTTTTGAAGGTTCCAGTGGAGGAGGCTATGCAGCCTTTCTGTCGGTCTATTATTGCATTTTTCCTACCCCATCATTTAAGAAACTTCATTACTCAGAACAATTAAATCGTTTCCTTTTCAAGCTAAGTGTCATTACCTGCCTAACTTCTTTCAAGTGACAAAAATACAGAAATGCATCTATTGGGTAATTACCGGTAGTAGAAGTAAACATCTGAATCTTTAACATGGGCTATTAACGGCATTTTTCACTAAGATCCATTACGTAACAAATAGCTTCCCCTGAGCACAACTGTGGTACTAGCAGATGCTTAAACAGTTATCTTCAAAGAGATGTCATAATGCATACTTCAGACTGCTCTTCTGCTCATATACTGTCCGTTATGTTTCAAAATAGTTTCTAAAATTCCTTATTTAAGTTCTGCGTATAGCAGAGGAAAAAAATATATATTGCTTTGGTTCTATGGTATTTCATCAACAACACATTTTGGCCCACAAATAGAAAAAATATTTTTATCATGGGAAAATAAAATAACATAAATAATGAAAAATAAAATAAAAAATGAAATAATAAAATCAAACCATGAAATGAAATGAAATTAAAAATAATTATTTATTTCTTTGCTACTTGTAATGGAGAACTGCAAACTATGTCTGGAAATCATTTTTTCCTACAATCAACTGGTTAAAATTTTACAAGCCTGACTGTAATTCTATGTGAAATGAAATGACTGCTTTAGTTAGACCTTTATAAACTCATATCCGTCCAGATTTCATGTTCAGGGATGCTGATATAAGCGCAGAAACAAATATGGGGGAAAAAAAAGTGGTACAGAGACTGAAAAGGTAGGGCACAAGAAGAGAAATACAGAACAGTAAAGCCAAATGAAAACTAATCCATATGCATTTATTTGGAATGTCCACACAAAGCACAAAACAAAACGAGGGAATGAAATAATGTTCTCCGGACATAGTGGCAAAATCAAAAAGGATGACACATTATAAAGAGTGTGCATACAAGTGGTCATCCTACCCAAGCTCCAGATTGAACTTCGTCCTGAAAACTGATTGATACTGAAACCCCTTTTTCAACAGCAGGCTGTATATGTATACACAAAATCGATTTCTGATTGTAAGAAAACATTTTTTCTGCAGTGAAATTTGTGAGAGTCCGTCATCTGCATACACTCCAGAAGCAGGTTTCAGAACACTATATCTTAATCCTCATTATCATATTTTTAAGAATAAAGAGTTCTTCTTTACATCACAGCTCTACGTGCGTAAAATTTCTATAATTATTGAAACTGAAACGGTGAATATAAACTTAAAATTCAAGGGTGGGTACTGTGGGGGCAGACAGCCCATAGTGATGTCACTCAGCAGCAGACTGTGACATCGCCGGGTGACGCATTGTGACAGCTTAGCCCTCACTGCTCCTCCTGGGGCGCTGGCGGAACCCGGCTCAGTCTGGCTCGTGGACCCTGCTGAGCGGTTGTGCGAGGCTTGGTGGTCGAGCAAGTGTTTGGCTGTGCTGTGCTGGGTCGTGCCTGGGGCTGCTTGCAGCATCTCAGTGCCCGAGCCCAGAGCATTGCTCGTTCCCCCGGCCCTGCCTAGTGCAGGCAACCGGGGTGCTAGAGAACGCACCCACAGTAGCAGAGGTGAGTGGTGTGGGGACACCTGGGTTGCTCAGGGCAGCCGTGGGTGCACAAAATGAACCAGTCAGAGGCTTGGGAAGGCTTCCCGCTGAGGCAGTGCTGAGGATGTTCAGACCCTGGGACAACAAGTGACAGTGACCTCCTTTGCTCTCTTGCAGAGTGTGACAGCACCGCTGCAGCTCTGGTGAATAAAAACTTGATATCTGCACTTTTCCCAGACCCCTGCAGCTAGAAGACCATGGCTGCGAAAGAGCCATGGACATGCCCTGTCTGCGGCGATGTGCGTCGGGACGTTGCGCGTGTGATTCCCTGCAACCACATGTTCTGCGTCGGCTGCATCCATAGGTGGGCAACACTCAAAGACACTTGCCCACTGTGCAGGACGACCATGATGTCTACCCGGGTCTCACTGTGGGGAGGCAACGAATACGTTGACTGCATCGTCTCCCCACCCTCAGTGCCAATGCCCATAGGTTTCATCACCTCCACCGGCCCCAGCGGCACCGCAGAACCAGCAAGAGTGGGCGGCCTCCTACCGGAGCAGTGGGCAGCGCTCTTCAGGAAGAGACGCGACCTCCTCTTTCCGGTGCTGCCCTGGCTGGAGGTGGCAATTTCCCAGATCCCAGGGATTCGCTCGTGGCAAATCAGGGTGGTGGTAGACACAATACAGGTACTGCTGTGCCATGTGGGCCTGGACAAGGCTGCCCTGGTGCAGCGCTCCCATAACTACCTGGGAGCCTTCACTGCACCGCTGATGGAATGGCTCATCAATGTCACCGTGAGCCAGTGCGGCCCAGAGGCCCGGAGGATGCTGGGCCTCCCAGAGCCCAACAACACCCAGCAGGAGGAGGACGGCCACGAAGAACCTGGCGTGGAACAGCAGCACGAGGACGGCCGCGAAGAGCCCGGCGTGGAACAGCAGCACGGAGACGGCCCCGCGGCCCCGTCCGGTCCCGCCGCGTCCCCGCAGGGCACCGCCGCCCCCAGCGCCGCTCCCTACGACGGCTCCGCGGGTCCCGAAGCGGAGGAGCTCCCCGGCACGTCCGGCGGGGCTCTGGGCGGGGGTGCCGCCGAGCTCCCCGCCGCACCCAGCCCCGCGCAGCGGGAGCGGCCCGGCGACGAGCCGGGTCCCGAGGCGGCCGGTCCCTCCGAGCAGGGACGCAGCCGCGGCCCCTCCGCTCGCGGCCGGGGCGGGAAGCGCTCGGCCGGTGGGCCCCGGCGCCCCACGAAGAGGAGGGCCGCCAGCGCCCAGCGCGCTCCTCCGCCCCGCAAGAGGCGGCCTCCCCGACGCCCCTAGCGGTAAGTAACACCGTCTGTTAGATGCGAGTTAGCGTTTTCCAATGACAGATGTGTAGAATCACATCCACCTTTCTATCTGTTTAGCTCTTCACGCACACCCCGTACGTGCACTGTGCCATAGGAGAACCAGTGCCCTCATCAACCGGTGTGGAAGTGCCAACGTTACTCCCTTCTCCTGCGCCCTGCATGGGGTGTGAGCTGTTACTGATGTTCCACATCATAACATCAGGTAGTACTTTGGGATTTAAAGAGTTAATGATGCAGATCGGTGGATCATCAATAGTTCCGGGTGTACCTGTCTCAGAAGAGAAGAACTATGTACCCCAGAGGACATTGTGTTGCTTTGCATCTTTACATTCAGTCTCCCTGAATGTACCCCTCCTCATTTTACTCAGTATCCGTATTTATAAAAATTTAAGGAAGTGTTCCCCAGAGCCAGAGGATACTGAGTGGCAGGGAGTTTGCAGGCACTCGGGAGAGACTTTACAGCAATGGGAATCGCCGGTGTCATGGAGCTTCTCTCTCTGAACGTGAGCAAGCGACTCTGAGCTGAAATGGACAGTCTCTAAACTGAAAGGGAGAGTCTGCAAGACACAGCTGAGGGGTAGAGTCTCCAGATCCTGAAAGACAGTCTTCTAGCCAAGAAACAGAATCTCCATACTGAATGAGAGAGTGTGACGCTCCAATATAGAGGAGGGAGACGAGGTTCTTTAAGATTATGTGTATACCCAGCGTGAGATTAAGAAGCAACGGTTCAAATGTTGGTCCGACCAGTTTAGTACCAATATTGGCCAGGGATAATAGGGAAGAGGGAGGCGGACACCGTTAAGGGTGATGGGGAAGGGAAGGTGAGCGATAGGAAAGATAGAAAAGAAGCAAGGGTTTGTACAACGCAGGGATAGTCACCAGTCAGGATCCTAGGGGCGGTCCGCTTGCAAGCGGCTCCTACAGTCCGAGGCCGAAGAGCAGGGGCGGCAGAAGCGGGGAGAGCAGCAGCAGCGATGGGCAGCCTTGAGCAGCAAGCAGTTGTCCGGAGAAGCAGCGAGGGGTCAGCCTGTGAGGTCTCTCCTAAGAGAAGGCCTCTCCAGGCAGCAGCAGTGATCAGCTCGGGTAGTCTCTCCAAAGAGAAACTCCCTAGGAAGCAACAGTCAAAACCCCCGGAGAAAATCCTCGCAGAGAAAATTGCAATCCTCGTGGCTGCAGGACTCCTATATTTATCTTCCAGATTTCTCCAGTCTACGTAACAAATCCCGTGCTGCAAGCATCTCCTGAGATGGCTATCTCCCCACAGAGATGAGTACCAAACAAAAGAGTCTTCATCGGCCATCGCTGCCCCCATGCTAGTGTGCCAGGTAAGCATCTCCTAAGATGACTATCTCCCCACAGAGATGAGTACCAAACAAAAGAGTGTTCAGCGGCCATTGAGCTGCAGCTTATCTCTCTTTCGTTTTGCCAGGAAATGCCCATCTGCTTGTCTCTTAGACAAAGGATTTCTCAACCCTTGCCCAGGACATGCATGGACCTGTATATCAGCAAACTTTGAGGCAATGGTGTTCAAATAGTCTCTTACAGAGAGTCTCCAAACAGAGAAGGAAATCCTCTAGTCTGAGAGAGTGAATGTCATGAATGAACGAGACATGCTCTAAACGGGGCAGGATGCCTTCCCATTTTTGTGAGACTCCCTCTAATCCAACCTAGACGCTCTCCGGACCAAATGCGACACTCTCCAGTTCAAATGGGATGCACTCCAGTACAAGCAAAACACCCTTCGCTGCAATTTCTGACAGTCCCCAGTCCAAACGGGACAGCCTCCAGTCTGAGCGAGATGTCTTCCAGTCCAAGCAAGACACTTCCCTGTCTGAGAGAGACCCCCTCCAAACTGAGAGAGACTCCTTTCAATCCAAACTCGACAGCTCTCAGCCTCCACAAGACTCCCTCCAATCTGAGCGAGAAGCCCTCCAATTCAGGAGAGACACCCTCCAGTCCAAATGGGACTCCCTCCAAAGAAGCAAGATGTCTTCCAGTTGTTATAAATGCTCTGTGTCAAAATCTGGGGTTAGGTAAAGATCTCAGTAATAACAGCAATTTTATTTATTATTACAGTAGCGGGCGCACACCCCCAACTAACTAGGGAGAAATTGCACAACTAGTTGGTGAAATTCATTCTGTTCGATACCCTGGGTCTGACACAGGTAGAGCCTCTCCTGGCAATCATTGGTTGAGCATCTCAGGCTCACAGTCTTCCGACGCTGTTGCTACACTACATTTCTATACGATGTCTGTTACCGGTCCCCTCGTCTTCAGGTGCCTTCTGTACTTTTTACAATGATAAGAGGACAGTATTTTCAATAAATTACATTCTAATCCTATCCTGTACCAGGCTTTTCCGTACCCTATATAATTTCCTTACTTAGTGCCTGTGCCAATTGTACCTAGGTTTTAATGCCTCAGTCTCAACTTTTCTCTGTTTGGCAACTTATCCTATGCTGCATATAGAAATGCTGGAAAATTACACTTCAAAATCACAATCTGCTTCTCACAGTTCCCCCTCTTCTTCTTTTTATCCTTTTGTTTTCTTCTGCACCAGACTATGAAAGACTTCTAGTATAAGAATACTGCCTTACTAACCCAGCCTGCTGATTGAGAGTAATAATTTATCAAAACCAATCATCTTGCTATTTATCACATTTGAATATATATATATATTAATGCTTATTAAGAATAACAGTTTCTTCTCTCTTGTATGATTCATCTCTTAATGAGCAGCCATAAAGAGCTTAAATCAGAGCATTACAGGTTCTAAATCTTTTAAGGAATGTGAGGAAGATGGGGAAACTCGCAATTGTAATGAAAGAAATTCTAGCAAACACTTTGCAGAGCAGTGATAGTCACCACCAGGGAATCTGGCCACATCTCATTGTTCTGTGGGAAGGCAACAAGTTGTTTAGTGACGTCTCATTGACTTACGTGGCTGCAGTTTGGCAGAGGGGGATACCTGTTCTTCCTCAGAACACTTTTGACTTGACTATCCCTATTATCAGCAGCATCCTGTCCTGTCCATCATAGTCAGGGTTCCCATATATTAGTCCAATAGGAGGAACAGCACATCTGTCCTCTTACCACTATGCTCATGGTAGTCAAGCATTAACTACAAAAACTTGTTGGTCAGGTCGTGCCATAGATGGGTGTTGTTGTACACACTTTGAGCCAAGCGTTCTCCAGCTTCTCATGTCTCAGATGGCTGCCTCTGAGCTTTGAGCCAAACACTGTTCCTGCTTCTCATAACAGCCAGTGGTGCAAAGGTTGCTATCACTGTCCCATGGTGGTTTCAAGAAAGGAAAACAAACAAATAAAGAAAAAAATCACTAAAGGGAATAAGGGGAGAAGGGAAGAATGCCTGTTAAAAATCACATAAAAGCAAAGGAACAAATTGTGAGTGTTGATAATGCACATAGCAGAACTCACTTTACCCATGGATCACCAGGAGGCTAGGAAAAGTAATCTAATACCTAGGACAACTTTCAGACTCTTTGGGTAATTCGAGCTTGGCCAGTCACCTCAGCATGTGCCAGAATTTTATATACAATATAATTATGAACAGTAAACACACCAACGTTAGGATTAACAATATCACAACAGGGTGAAGCACAGAATCAAGAACTCCTCTTGCTGTTGGTGACCATCCAAGGAGTGTTTCCCACCAGTGATGTAATCTGAACAGCATTGGTGTCATTCCTAAATCTTTTCTGGGAGCTGTTCATATTCTAAGGAGGGCTAAAGGCAAACATTTTATCCGTGGCAATTTGGTTTCCACAATTAACTTTGACAAGTGTTTTTTTAGCGTCTGATTCATTCGTTCTACTTTCCTTGAAATGGAGGGGTGCCATGGAGTATGAAGTTCCCATTTTATTTCCAAAGCATTCATTAGCTCTTGTAGGATGTGTGAAGTGACTTCCTTTATCTGAATCTATATTCTGTACTATCCCATACCTAGGGACTATTTGTTCCAAAATTATCACCAGAGGTAGTACACAGGGGAAAGCTTCTATCCATCCTGACAAGTGATCTCCTAATACTAACAGATCCTTGAATCTTCCTATCTTGGGTAGTTCAGTAAAATCGACTTGCATGCTTTGGAAAGGTCTTACTCCTGGTTCCCGTCCCCTGAGGGTTTTTTTTTTTTTCCCTCATATCTTATTTACTTGCTGACACAGCTATGGCTCACATGCTTGGCTATTGTGTACAATCCTAATCCTATACATACATGTTTTCTTAATATGACATCACACATTGTTTGAACCCCCCAGTGACTCCCTTGATGCAAAAGAGTTAATATTTCTCTCATGACTTGTTTGTTTACCATTTCCCTGCCATCAGAGAGAACCCACTGTCCTTCTGACTCTTACACCTACCTCTTTAGAAGTTGCTTTCCCCTTCTCACTAAAGATCTGATTTTCAGGAGAACATCTTATCTCAGGTACCAGTGCTTTTTTCTAGCTGTAAAGTGGCTTCTTTTGCTTTTTCATCTGCAGTTCTATTTCCCTGCACTTCCAGGGAATCTCCTTTTTGATATCCTTTTTCATGTACTACCCGCAATTTCATCTGGCAGTAACAGGCTTTCTAAAACCTGTCTGATTAATTCTTCATGAGCCAATTCTTTTCCTCTGCTATTTATTAAATCCCTTTCTTCCCAAATTTTTCCAAACGTATGTACCACCCCACATGCATATCTCGTATCCGTGCATATAGTTCCTTGTTTTTCCCTGTAACCGTCTCAGCGCTTGATTCAGAGCAAAGAATTCACAAGTTTGAGCTGACCAATTGCTTGGCACGCTTCTCATTTCTGCTACTTTCCCTTCTACTCCCTCAATAACTGCATAGCCATTGCATCGCTTCCCATTTATTACTCTGGATGATCCATCTATGAACAAACTCTCCCCTTCATCTAAAGGTATGTCTTGTAAATCCAGTTTTATCTTTGGAAATTTACCGAGTCCAGGCAACTGTGTTCCACATCCATGGTGTTCTCACTCTCATTAGTTAAGAAGGAAGCAGGATTTGTGATGGAGCTGGTAATTGAGGTTAAATCACCTTTTTCAATCAATATTTTCTCATTTTTAAGTATTCTAGAATCCGTCAGTCATCTCCCAGCTTTCTGAGTTAGAATCATTTTTACTTGATGGGGGGAGTGACGACAATTTATTGCCCCCAAAGGTCAATTTCCTGCTTTCTTCTACCAGTAAGGCAGTTGCCACTATGGTGTGGACATATTTGGGCCAACCTCTCAATACAGGGCCTAATAGCTTACATAAATATGCAGTAGTTTTCCTTTTGTCTCCCCATTTCTGTGTTAGAACTCCTAAAGCAGTTCCTTCACTGACAGTTACAAAAAGGTGACCCACTTTCTTTAAGGTGGGCGGCTCTAACACTGGTGCTGTGATTAAATCCTGTTTCAGTTCTTCTACTAATTCTTTCTCCTCCTCTGTCCAGTTTAATATGGTGGGTTCACCCTCTGATAGTTTAAGATACAATTTCTTTGTTTTCTGTGCATATGCCTCTATCAATATTCTGAACAATCCAATTAGACCTAGAAACTTTCACAACTCCCTCTTTGTCTCCAGCAGAGGAAGCTGTACAATATTCTGAATTTGTTCAGGATTTATCCTCCATCTCCCTTCAGAAATAACATCTCTAAGGTACCTGACTTCTTGTCATGGCTTTGTGATTTTTGGTATTGGTATTCCCCATCATAACATCATGTAGTTCATTAAGAGTTAAAAAGTTAATGCTCCAGCTCCATGGATCATCGATAGTTACGGATATACCTGTCTCAGAAGAGAAGAACTACGTTCCCCAGAGAACTTTGTGTTGCTTTTTATTTTTACGTTTTTCCACTCAGAGGAAAAGATAAAAACTTTTTGTGTGTCATGAGACACTCTCTTTCCTTTGGGATTGACTCAGCACTGGGTGCTCACTGCTGTCTCGCCTTCAGCGTTAGCGTAAGGCCCTTGGTTTATTGGACACTCTCTCTTGCTCATTATCTTTGATTCATTAGCCTCAATTCCAATTATATTGTATTATGTTGTGTTATTTTGCTTTCTGATATCGTATTTAGTAAATTAGCTTTCCTCCTCAGATTGTTGCCACTGTTTCGTTCCTAGGCCCATCTCCCTTCTCCCTTTTTCCCTTTCCCCCTTCCTCTTCATTGGGCCTCACTCCCAAATTTATCAAGGGTTCATTGTGGGACCAACTCTCAGGAAATCTCTGACGCCTCTAATCTTGGCTTATAACAGCAAATAATCGTTCTTCTTTTTCTACCTCCGGGCATATTTTTTTAGGATGTTCCTCTTGTCCACAGTGAAAAGCATCTTCTTGGTGTTTGCCTTTGCTGTGGAGGTCCAGGAAATGACCTCCTCACCTCCCCACCTTTGTTTCTATTACTTTTTCCCAGACTCCCTCTGAATGCTGACTTCCTTGGGGACCTCCCTTTTGACAGTTCTCCATTCTTTGTTTGATTACTTGGTCTGCAGCCACAGCCATCATTTTTGTCATCTGTCTTTGCTTTTCTCTTCCCTCCTGACAAACTTTTGTGCCTCTTCACTAATGGCTCACTAATGGTTGCTCATGCCACTCTTCTGTCTTCTGTAATCTCCTTTATATGTCTGGACAGGATTTAGTGACAAAGTTGACCTTCAATATTCCTTGTGCAACTGGATCATCGGGATCCAACCCTGAATGTTTATGCATTCTATCCCTTAACTTCTCCAAGAATTCGCTTGCGGTTTCATCTTTTCCTTGTTGAATTTCAAAAGCTTTAGAAAAATTCTGGGTCTGAGGCACTGCTCCCTTAATTCCTAAGATTATCATTTCTCAAAAATCCCTCATACGTATTCTGTCATTGTTATAATTACCACCCTGTCCTGGGGCTGCTACAAGGTACATCAATCCAGCTGGGATAGCACTGGGACCTGGAGGGTGCATTTTTTCCCTTTCCTGCATGGCAGCTCCTCTAATCATTCCTCTTTCTTCCCCATTAAATAACATACTCAAGATGGACATCATCTCATCCTGTGAGTAAAAATTCAGACCCAAGAATTGATCAAGCTGCTCTGCTAATCCAATAGGATCTTCCATTAATGATTTCCCTTTCAAAATTTCTCATCTTTCCACTGGTAAGTGGGGCACTTACATTCCCTATTCCCATTAACATTGGAACTTCACTGAGAGGGTACATAGAAGTTAGTAAAGTTAGTGGAGTGAGTGTTAGCAGAGTTAGTGAAGTTAGTTTTAGCAAAGTTAGTGAAGTTAGTTTTAGGAAAGGGAAGATTTATATTATCTCTTTTACTTTGTTCCAATTCTTTCCTAAGCCAGAAAGCTTTTCCTTTTTCAGTTCAGAATTCTGTTCAGGTGATCTTCTAGGGAGATGGTCAGAGGCAGCATCCTCCATTTGGTCAGTTGTCTGTGGAAGTTTCAGTCCCAGCAGCCTGTTTTACCTGACAGTTGTTTTGTTGTATTCTGTTGGCACAACACTTTTGTAAGTGAGCTGCAAACTACTAGCACTCAACATAGTTTGCAGCTGCACAGTGCACAGTATTTCTGGGCCTGTTTTCAGTCACCTGTGCAGACCTTCTGCAGATTGGATCAAATTGCCATCAATCATCATATGATACAGTCATACCTAAGACTCAGACTTTACAGAAAAGAAGATGAGTTCTTGCTCTTAGAAAGCAGATGATGTGATGGAGGCATACCTGGCCTCCGGGGCATCATGCATTCTGTCAGACAGCAGCTGTTGCAGTCTGAGACCCTGCAGCTGCCTATTTTGGGGACAGAGCTCCCTCTGCTCTTAAACTTTGCTGTTCCAGGACAGATGTCACCTCCTCCCAGCAACCTTGCATTTGGGCACTGATAACAGTGATGGGTTTAACCACTCTGTCAACTGGTGTTCCCCATACCCTCTTGCTGGCTCATTGTTGTGGTCTTGATTGCACAGATGCCCTCTATCACTGTGACCATGGATGTCTCCACACCATGTGCCATAGTGGGGGGGGGGAGGGAAAGGTGACAGAAGTCCACATCAACCACTTACACATTGTGCATCTCTGCCTTCTTGCTGATGTTGCTAACCACCCTGCCAGGGTCAGGAGTAGGGGGCATGGGTCTGCCTAGATCAGGGAGCCAGGACCCTATGGAGCACACCCACAGAAGCAGAGATGAGTGGTGAGGGGTCCCCTGGGTCAGCTGCAGGGAGTGACATTTACATCTTTAGCTAAGTTTATGCTTGAGCCTCATGCTGGGCCTCCATAAATAAATACAGAAACTGGCTTTGGAAAATGAAGACAAATTAGCACAGGCAGCTGTTTCATCCATTCATGGGGCCTTTCAAAAGGAAATTGTTCCTACATTAATTTCTTATGTTTGAATATCACAAAACAGTCTGCCCCATATATGCTAAGCATTCTCCATGCATATCCATGGAGTTGAGTTAGAAGGGATGCTTAAAGGCTATCTAGTCCAGCTCCCTCCACACAGAACAAGGATGACTACAGCTCGATCAGTGTGCTCAGAGCCCTGTGCAGCCTGGCCTTGGATGACTTAAGGGACTAAACATCCACTACCTCTCCTGGCAACAGGTTCCAGTGCCTCACCACCCTTATTTTAAGACACTTTTTGCTTATATCTAGTATAAATCTCATTTTTTTTTTATTTGAAACCACTTCCCCTGGTTCCATACATTATTGCCAGCACATAACACTACAAGTGGGATAAAGTATTTTTTAGGGAATGCTAATAGTTATTCATATACTCTTTGTATCTCCAAACCCCTCCACAAGCATGTATGGTATGCTCTTGTGAACTGAATGATTAAGACATAAAGACTTCTTAGGTCAGTTTTGATTTGGTACCCTACCACTTCTTCTAAGCTGCCTGTAGAAGAGTGTCATGGTTTTATGATTTTTTGGTACTGGTATTCCACATCATAACATCATGTATTGCATTAAGAGTTAAAGAGCTAATGCTCCAGCTGCATGCTGGGTATACCTGACGGGGAATCGAACCCGGGCCGCGGCCGTGAGAGTGCCGGCTCCTAACCACTAGACCAAGAGCATCAAACCCACAGAAATATGAGGCACTGGTGGATACTGGTGCACAATGTACTCTAATCTTTAACTCTTAATGCAATACATGATGTTATAATGTGGAATACCAGTACCAAAAAATCATAAAACCATGACAAAGAGTCAAGGACTTTTGCTCTGAACTCCTTGGGAGGCCATTTCTGCATATATTTCATTTTTTTTTTTTTTCTTTTTCTGTGACATGATCTCTCTTTTTCTTCTCAAAAATTACAGAGTACACCTAACTGTCTGGTGCCATAAACTTACTCCCTTAGTATACACACTGGATTGTATTTGGCCACACGAGCTCATGCTGATCAAAATGGTTACAAACTTTACGAGAGATTATCCATGCAATTGTGCTATAATACTACATACTATACTATATAATACTATATAATACTGCTACTTTCTCAGTGCCTTCGTGTGCATCACCAGTATCTGCAAGTTTTATTATGTTAATAAAGTGAAAAATGATGGCCCTGTAATTCTGGAGTAGTTGTCATCTGCCAGATTAAGGTTGTTTTAACGTGTTTTATTTTATTTCTCCAAAGTTTTATAGATTTTCACCGATGTTTGCAGCTATGGACTTCACAAAGGTATTAACAATCTGAGAAAATTGATAAGTTCTCTGATCTGTCCTGCATGACAAACTGTCTATCTTAATTCACAACAGGAGAAACCAAATGTAACCCATAATATTTGGAGAGAGTCAGTTTAAAAATGAACGTTACATTTTTGTCAACGTGACTGTGCAGTCATTTTGAAAACAGGAATAGTAAATATTTCTTCATTTGCTACAACAAAATAATTCCTTTTTTGTTTAAAAATATGGATTTTTTTTTCATGGTATTACTCACTTATGCCACACATTGCTGTGCTAGTGACTGTTTCTATCATGAAATACTGTATCTACTTTTCTATAGCATTTCTTAGTGAATGAGATGGTTCTGTCATGGCAGGTGGCAAGAATTTCACGGATCAGAATCAGTATATTAAATTTCACTTACATATGAGATGGCAGTTTTTCTCCTTTTGCTAATATTGTTGGTTTTTTTTATGAAACATTTTTTTAAATTATATTTTATTATTTTATTTCCAGAAGCAGCTTTTGCACAGGCTCAGTTATGCATTTTAATTTCTAAATATTTTTTTAGAAAATTAACTTTTTTGTGCTGCTTATATTAAAAACTATAAAGGAATAGGTCTTTGATCTTCAAAGCGTGTCACTTCAGAATAACTCTATGATCTATACCTCTTGCTCTGCTTAAATTCACTGCCATTTAATTACTTTTTTTCCTAGGAATTTTTTTGTAAGTTCCTGACACTGAACTGTGTGTGTGTTGCATTGGGGAACCAATGTTACATGCCGTTTACATTTCATGACTTTCTATGAAGAGCTAATGAACTCTCCCAAAGAAGTCTAAGAAGTGTATGTGCATGTTCAAAGGTGACTGACTCCCTTCTGAAGGGAACAGAGGGCCTGATATGCTGACCAGTCTCTTCCCACATGGACATCTGCTGCTTCACTGGGGCCTGGATCAGAGACATCACTAAGAAACTCCCACGTCTGGTATGGTCCTGTCATTACTACCCACTTCTGATTGTTCAAATTGGCAGCAATGGAGCTGTGGATAGAAGTCCACGGTCTTAGGAAGTGTGAACTGGGGAAATCAGTTGAAGGAGCAGGAGTACAGGTGGTGTTTTCCTCAACAACTTAAGTAGGGAAAAATGCTGAAAGGAACAGGAAAACACACCTGATCAACGCTTGGCTAAGAGGCTGGTTGCATCTGTGGAATTTTGGTTTTGGTTTTTTGTTATTATGTGTCCCACAGAACTAGACCTGCTGAAGACAGTTTGTAGAGCACTAGGCCTACCGGAGACAGAAGTGGTTTGCTTGTCAGAAAGGGTGAAAAGAATTCTGTCTCAGGATTTAGCAGGACTTGTTGAAAGTGCTTTAAGTGAGATTTGAAGGGGAAGTGGATAAAAGTAGGCTCACTAGAGACAAACCTAGGGGCAACATGTTGGGCACAGCTAAGTGAATATACACTAATACAACAAACAGGAAGAGCTAGTAACCACTGTGCAGCAGGAAGACTATGATATGACATAATAGCCGTTGCCGAAACATGATGGAATCCCTCTCATGACTGGAGTGCTGAAATAGATCACTGAGAGCTCTTCAGAAAGAAAAGGTAAGGAAGGAGAGGTGTTGGCGTGGCTCTGTATGTTAGAGTGTTTTGATGTTGTAGAGCTCAGTGCTGGGAATCATAAGATCAAGCACCTTATGATCAAGGATCAGGGGGAAGGCCAACAAGGCTGATATCCTAGCAGGAATCTGTTAGTAATCTGCCTGCTACTCAAACAGGATGAAGAGGCAGATGAAACATCCTGCAAGCAACTGACAGAAGTAACCAAACACTAGCCCTCATTCTCATGGGAGACTACAACTTATCAGATGTTTGCTGGAAGCACATATATATAGGAGAGAGGAAACAGCCTAGGAGGTTCATGGATTGTGTGGTAGGTAACGTCCTGAAACAACTGGTAAGCGAGCTCACCATGGCAGGTGTTTCTTTAGACCTGCTGTTCACAGAGAAGGAATGACTGGAGATCTGGTCTTCGGCATAGCAACCATTAGCATTTTTTGAGACAACTTTCTAGTTTCTTAATAGGACATAAACAATATTGGTTACAGCACATTGAAAAGGAGATTTAAAATATTTTCCAGGAAAGGCTATATAGCATATGTTAGTCAGAGAATAATAATTAGATTCTGCGCAGCAGTTTTTGAAAATAATTAATCTGCTTGAATTGACTCAGTTTGTAAATACACATATAAAAATATTTATCTATCTAATCTTTTTTTTTTTTTTTTAATTTTTCATTTTTCTCCTTACACAGACACGAAAAGGAGTACCTATTGAAGAAGATAGTTTTGGAAGTTTTTTGCCAACCAAAATTTGTCCACAGGATGAGCAGGAATTAAAAAACACTAATAAATCAATATGACACAGAAATTACATTTGTTTCCTCATGTGTTTTATACATAACTGATTTCAGATCTCAATTTTTGCATATTGTTGATATTTGACCTGGATTCTCCCTCTGCAGTCCTTAAAGAAAATGATGCTAGGCATACAAGAAGGAAGGGAGAAACGCCAGTAAACAGTTTCAGGTACTTACAGAGCATAGAAAGCAGTGGAAACTCATGTTCACCTTAACCTTAAACACCTTAAATCTTCCCTTATCCTTAAATAAAATGAAATTAAGTGATGTCACCACAGACTATGCAAGAATTCTCTGCAAGTATAAACACTGTGTCTCTTCTGAAACCTCTTCCTTCAATGTCTTGTTCCCATCACTTCAATAAATGAGTCCTGACTGCTGTGGAAAGAGAGGTGTCTTAATCATAACAGCTTCTTCCCTTGCTAGTAAGGTAAAACCGATGCCAGTTTATTAGAGAAAATCAAAACAATTTCTTCCTTTATGTAGATGGTTTTGTTACACCTGATTAACCCCAAACTGGACTTCTATCTAAATACATTTTCAGATTGAATAATTGGTACCAGTCTCCTTCCTAAAGGCAGGAAATGTGACTCTGTGGGGTTCTGTCCGTTGAATCACCCCATTTAAAGGAAAGTGTGTTTTTTAAAGGAGAATGACTGGTTAGCGTGTATTTGTTTGATGATCTTATGCAAATCCCAACCAAAACTTCTAAAAGCTCCCAGGTCTCAGAGTTACTGGAAAATGTGAATAAGTTTGTTTCCCATTTGTAAGATAAAACAGAGCTCAGCAGAAATTTAGGATGACTTGTGGATTTCCTTTATATCATTATCTAAATATTTGTATGATATCTTGAAAACAGAATGCATTATCATGTTTCCTGACCTTTCCTATTCAGCAGATTCCTGGCTGGAAAACCCTAACATCGAACAATCCTCAGGATCATTTTAAACAGATGTGTATTCTGTCACATTGTCAACAATGCTGTTGTTAAGTGTAACACGAACTGGAGCAAAAGCACCCACAGCAACAGTAGGTTTAATTTTGTTAGTTAGCAATCCCAGCCCTCAGCAGTATGCGATAAAATAACCTCTAATGTTTCTACCTGTTAGTAGTTTATTCCCTGCAGAATCACAGAATGTGAGGGATTGGAAGGGACCCTGAAAGATCGTCTAGTCCAAACCCCCTGCCAGAGCAGGAGCACCTAGTTTAGGTCACACAGGAACATGACCAGGGGGTTATGAATGTCTACAGAGAAGGAGACCCCACCTATCTGGGCAGTCTGTTGCAATGTTCCTCACCACGAAGAAGATTTTTCTTGTATTTATGTGGAACCTCCTATGTTCCAGCTTGTATCCGCTGCACCTTGTTCTATCATTGGATGTCACTGAGGAGAGTCTGGCTCCATCCTCCTGATGCTCACCTTTTACATATTTATAAATATTAATGAGATCACCCCTCAGCCTCCTCGAAGCTAGAGTCCAGCTCCCACAGCCTTTCCTTGTAAGGGATATGCTCTACTCCCTTAAATAATCTTTGTGGCTCTGCTCTGGTCTCTCTCAAACATTTTCCTGTCCTTCCTGAACTGATGGGTCTGGGACTGGAAACAATGTCCCAGATGTGGTCTCACCTGAACAGAGCAGAGAGAGAGAGAAGAAGCTATCTCGACCTATTAACCACATTCCTTCTAATTCACCTCAGGAAACCATTGGCCACCTTAACCACAAGGACACAGTGCTGGTTCATGGTCATCATTCTGTCCCCGAGGATCCCCAGGTCCTTTTCCCTTTCTGTCATCAGGATACTCACCTCATTCATCAATAGGCCTACATTGCCTCTAGTGTTGGTTTATCTGCAATGTAGTTGAAGAAGCCCTTTCTCTTGTCCTTGACCCCTCCTGCAAGCTTTAAATCTAAGGAGGCCTTAGCTTTCCCTGTTGCCTCCCTGCATCTTCTCTCAACAGTCTTACATTTCTTCCAGATGGCCAGTATGTTGATGGCTGGCATTGATTATGATTGAAAAACTGTGAAGGCCATGTAAGAAACCAATTTTAAGCACAAGACTTCATTACTTACTGCAGGTGTAGAAAAATGCAAATGATAATTTGAACTTCCAAAACAAAAATAATTATTGGAAGGCATTAGTTTCACTCTTTTCCCATATGACAACCATTCTGTGTATGCTTCATGGTTTGTTCCTGTAATTAGTGAATTATTTCTGTAACAAAAGCCTGACTAGAAATAAATACAGATTTTAACTAAATGAAAACCTTTTGGAGGATTCGGCCTGCAGTCAGGTGGATTCACAGCTGGAGTATATAACAGAGAGCTGCCAACCTGCAGTTTTGTTATGCAGTGTACCTTCTTACACAGTCTTCACTTTACCATTAGCGCAAAGAATTGTTTTACTAACCTTTCCCACAAGTTAGTGGAGACTGCACAATCATTCATATATGGCTGTGTTTAGAGATGTGTGAATTTTTTTTCCAAAATATTGTCTCCAAACACCTGAGTTTGCTCATTCTTATAGATTGTGTCATAAATGTATTCTCTGCTTCTGCAGTCATATTTTTTCTGTTTGCTCTAATTAATTCTGTTTCTGTTTGGTGTGTTTTTGTTTGTTTGTATGTTTGCTTTGTTTCTTTTCATTTTATTTTGTTTGTTTGTTTGGCTGGTTTGGTTTGATTGTTTGTTTTTCTTCTCCATGAGCTGGTTGATGAAAAACATTGTTATCTTTTTTTTTTTTTTTTTCCTTTAAAACAAGACCTTGCAACTTTGAATCAGCTCCTTCACTTTTATCTTTCTTTCTTTCTTTTTTTTTTTTCAATTATCCAACACATAATCATGTATCAGAGGAAAAGAAAAAGGAAACTGCTCTACCAAATGGCACATAAACAGGAATAATCCTTACATTACATAATCCCCACTTATGCAGCGCCCCAGTATGTTCTGATCTCTTGATCACCAAAGCTACAGTTCACATTTCTGGCTTTGTAGCCCAGAAAATGTGATGTTGCTTTTTCTGATAGCAGGACGTGGGCCTAATGAAACTTATCAGCGGTCAACTGTGTTCAGTGGGGGAGTGCAACCTTGAGAGCTGGTCAAAAACAGGCTTTAGAGCAACAGAGATTGCACAGAATGATTTAACCAAGGTATGTAAGCATCCTAGTCATCTTGTATAATAACTGGGAAGTAGCATAAGTCTGTATCTGTGCCAGGACAGAAAGGTGCTGAGGGTGCTGGCAGACATGCCAACACGCCCCTGGGAAGGAGCGGATGACTCCTCATTCCCCAGGTGGGCAAACATGGTGCCATCTCAATTGGTCCCAGGGGTGATGGTAGCACTGAACAAGCATGGAGAGATGCTGGAACAATCCCTGTGTGCATCATTTCAATTGGATATAACCTGAACTATGAAAATGTTTGTGTGATTATGGCTAATAATGGATTAAGTTGCTAAGAACTCCAGTTAGACTAATATAAACACTGGGCTCTGCATTCTCCATATGCTGCTTCTGCTTGCAGCAAGGTTTTGAATGCAACAAACTGGTGAGAAATCAAGCAGTCAGTCCTATTACTTGAATGCTACAGATTGATAACACTTCTTGGTGGTAGGTCTGACAATGAGGCAGTAAATGGACTTACCGAGGTGAGAAGACCTATATTTTCACTGTAACCAACTTCGGGTACAGATGGTGGCAGCTAGTCCTCAGCACGGACAAGACTAAATGGTTGACCATCCAATCATTATTTTCTGCTCCACAATGTAACTGGGCAATCAGGTGTGTTGTTTATCTTTTATTTTGTTTTGATTTCTTTCTCAGAAGCCTGAATTCATTAGAAAGAACTAAAAGACTGCACGCTCTTTTGATAATGTTTTGTGTCTGACAGAAATGTAAGGTTCACTTGTAAGGTTAAAAAGAAGTATCAGAGAAATTAAGAGGACTTAACCACATGTCTGTTCTTGTGTGTGATCAGTATTCAAGCCTTAGAAATTCCTGAGTGATCATATAGCTTGCATATAGGCATCATTATTTTTACCTTTGCAGTTAGAACAGAAGGGATTAAGAAAAGCATCAGTTTCTCTCGCCACTGGCTAAGTTTTTGATGCAGAGTTTCATGCATCAAAATCATGCATTTCTACTAATTATTCACCCCCTTTCTCTGTTCATGGGTGGGGACTCTATCAGTATTGCTGCTTCGCATTACAAAGCAAATAATGTAAATGGAGAACCTGATTACCTACAAACTCTGGTTATGAGCATTCAGTCCTAGCTGAACTTCAGGATGAAAGAGCAGCAGCTGACACCACTGTGAGAGATGGTTACACCAGTCTGCACAGCTGCTTCTGTAGCAACAGAAGAGCACTGTGGTATTTCAAAAGGAACTGCTTCAGTGTGCAATCACATTGGCAAAAGAAGCAGAATAATCTACAGATAGTATTGCCAAATTGTCTTTCCACAGTTTCTCCGTGAAACTTATTGGAACATTTTGCTTCTGTCCTTTAAAAAAATGTATAGGGCATTCTAATAAGTCTGTCGACATCCTATCCTTTAAACAGACAGCAAGATCTTTACAATAAAAGGTGTTTTCACTGTAATACTTCTCTTTTTGAAGTTTAATAAAGATAAGTCAACATTTCATGCAGTAAGGACCTCGATTAAATTAGCATTATTCTTAAGAAAAAAGAAACAAAAACACTTTTGAAATAGAAGACTGTGAGAGAAACAAAATTCACAGATGACTGAGTTAATCAGAATTTTTCTATTAGAACCTTAAATCATAATTGCAACAAATGGATGACTTTCACCTACACATATTTACAAATTCCAAAAAGGGTAGTAAATTTTTCAGAATAAAGAGCTAATTTAGAATAAAACTACTTTCAATATGAAGCTATCACTTATTTGGAGAATGTTAAATTAATCATTCAAGAACTATAGTTTTAGAAGAAGTACCAGTATGCTGTTTTCATCAGAAAAACAGTGTTCAAGCATCATTTTTAAAAAAGTGTTCAAATTTTACATGGACTCATGTATGAAAGCATATAATGAAGTACATTCCCCAGATTAATGTTTTGGGATCGTTAATCACAGAATCACAGAACCGTAGGGGTTGGAAGGTACCTCTAGAGACCATCGAGTCCAACCACCTGCCAAAGCAGCTCCCTACAGCATGAATACTTAATGAATGCCTACAGATGCACATAATAAAAACCTTAGTAGGTAACGAATGTTTTTGTTGTTGTTGCTGTTGTTTTGTTAAAATTGAAACTGTTCTTCTATGTGCTTTTCTAGCATGCTGATTATTACAGAATAAAAATTAGCTTTTAAGTTTTAGATAGAAATGTAATGAATTAAATAATGGTAAGAATTTCAAAACTGAAATTTTCATATTTTTTTTCATCTAAGATAAATTTAAGTAAAATTAAAACTTCTATGAAACATTTCATTTTTTGACAAATCAGTAGGTGTAGTAAGGTGTTTGTACTGTGGAAATTTTCAGCTTGCTCTGTGTGCATGTGTCTGTATCATACAGTTTTATGGCCCCATACTTTGTCAGGCACATAAAAGTAAACATGGTAAGGACTTTTGTTTTCTTTTAAAAAGCTATATCTTACAGTGTTGAAGTTGGTAACAGGGAAACTGTTTTTAAGTAAAAATAAAGAAGACAGTGAAAAATGTGAGGCTGACTGGACCTTAGCGCTCTGACATTTTGTTCACATTCATTTTAGTAGATTTGAATAATTGAGAAATCGATGAACTGAAGATCTCTGGACTCATACTAGCTTTTAAACATTTTCTCTCACTCACTACTCAGTTTCAGGTTCAATTTTGAACAATGTAATTTAGAGCTATTGAACTCTGGGCAAGAGTATGTAACTTAGAGAAATTGTTAATAACACAGTATTACAGCAGAAAAAAAGAAAGAAAGAAAGAAAGAAAGAAAGAAAGAAAGAAAGAAAGAAGATAAAGAAAAGAAAAACAACACAATTATTAAAAATATACTGTGAAGCAGTTAAAATCCATGTAAATTTATTCAGCATTATTTATCTCTTCTGATTAAAATGATTTTCCCACATCTTCTGATAGTTGTAGAATCTCATGGTTCTGATTCCAGAACTTCCTTGCATTTTACTATCCAACTTTGAATGAATCAAGAGATTACATGTACTTCTAGGTATACATGCAGTATTTGTGTGTGTATATATATATATAAATGTCAAGGCTTATCTTCCTTCTTATTAATCAAAAGATAAATGCAGAGTGGCAGTCCTTGTAATATTAAAGAATTTAAAATGAAATCTTACTTTATGATGGTGGAAAAAATCTGTTCTGTGGTGATGATATTCAAATTTTAGCTACAAAAGATTAGATGGCACACAAATATGTAATTGAAATTAACCTTTGATTCTTTTACAGAACATTTGCATGATTATCAAAAGCTCAATTTAAAGCTCCCTCTTATTGTAATTGTGGCTATAATTTATTATAAAACCTCTGCTCCAAAGAGTGTTTTGGTTTTCCATTAATATGCATATCATTTCTTCCCCGTACATTCCACATAACTTGCTCCATGTATTTTCACACTTGAGAGTACAAATATACTCCCTGTATCAACTTTAATTAGAAAGGATGTTTGAGACACCTGATAATGAGCTAATGTCTCCATGGATTTGAGTTCATTCTGTATTTCAAAACTGACTTAACACGTGACATAAAAAATTATATGTATACCTTGGCGTAGGTAGAACATGATTATAATATGTAGGAGAAACAGGGAGATGTCTCATTGTATGTCATGCTTGAAACATGCCTCAGTAGTCTTTCAGAGCCATATTTCACTGATATTCTACAGGAAGAAATGGCTCTCTAAAATATAGAGCACTACAGAAAAGAAACAAAGGGATTCTCTCAGATTCATCCAACAGTCGCATCTCCAGTGAAAAACCAGAACATCTTAATATGCTCTTTAGTAAAAATGACATTTGGAAGAGGATGATTCTGAAATAACTAAAGTATATTGCCCATTTACTCCTACAACTACCTGACAGAAAGTTGTAGCAAGGAGGATGGTGATCCCTTTTCTCAGGCAAAACAAAATGGTCTCGGGTTACACCAGGGGAGTCTTAGATCAAATATTTGGGATAATTTATTACTGGAGAGGGTGATCAATCATTTTAATAAGCTACATAGGAAAATGGTAGACACTCATAGAGGCATTTAAGATACATGCGTATTGTGCAGTAAAGGGCATGGTTTAGTGATGTGATATGGTAAGTTGACATTTCTGATTTTTTTTGATCCTGGAAGTCTTCTTCAGCTTAAATGATCCTGATTCATGAACAAATGTGCGTTAAAAAAGAAGTTGTGCAGAGAAAGGGAGGGTCACCACTTTTCTAAATAGCACACATTTAATTTAAAAAACTGAAACAGATGGCATAGAAGAAATAAAATCCTGAGAAACAAGTTAATGACTCAACAATAAATGATATCTTTCCATTACTACACTCAAGTGCTTTCAAGTACTTCAAGCATCTGAAAAATGTCACAAACTCAGGACCAAACTAGAGCTACTTAATTCTTCCCAATCAAATATGAACAGTAAGTAACATGAAACACTTTTTGAGTTTTAACTTCTGAAACAGTTTGCTCAAATATGTTAAAAAATAATGTTTTAATGATAGTTGAAGACCATTAAGTAAAATTATTTCAATTTTGCAATGACGATATAAAAATTTCCATGTACTTAGAAGAGTTATCCTGAAGTTAGGAAATTTTGTATGAATTTACAGAGTTACTCATATGAAAAGAAGTGCTAACTACTTGCCTGCCCATAGAAAATATTTTCCTAGATTAATTTTAAGCACATTAATATGTTGGATTTTTTTTTTTTATTTTCTATTCAAGATACTGGCTAAAATTATATTGTATTGGATTACAGGGCTATGTATTTATTGTATATCTTACTTGTAATGTAACTTGATAGTCTTTCAGGGACACATTTCCCCAGAGCTCTGCAAGAGTGAAAGGCTCTATTTACATGAAAGTGTTTTTGTTTTTTGTTTTTGTTTTTTGTTTTTGTTTTTGTTTTTTTTCTGATTGGGTGATAGGTAAATAAAATAATTACTTAAAATACTTCTGTTTATTTGTCTGTATGCCTCTTATAAATTCAAAATTACTTTTAATTGGAATCAGTCCACCAGTGTCACTGCTGAATAGAAAATGAAATACAAATGTTGATTGCGGTTAAAAAGAAAAAGAAAGATGTGGAATTATGTAATTCTGCCTTTGATGAATAGGTATCATTTTAAGTGAGAATCTCTAGCATCCTAATGATATATAGACAGGCATGACCTTTTTGTGGCAGGTCTTTCTATATTTCTGTGACAGTAAGCTCAGAGTTGGCTAAGTTGTCATACGCTCAGTTTGTAAATTTGGCTAAAAAATTTATCTACTAAGTTTTTAAGATATGCCAGGTGACTTGGAGTTCATTTTTCTTCAGTTATCCTTTTAATCCATTCATTAACAATCCGGTAGTTGTAATTTATATAGAAAGTTTTTCATTAAATTTTATGGGAAAAATAATCTGCTTTAAAGGGTGTTTCATGTTACAGTGCCTGTAGTATACTCTGTCTATTTCACATTAACTATCAAAAATGCAGGATGTTGGTTGTCAAAGTAATTTTTGTCTTTTACTTGACAATATACAGTTTTAAAATGTAAAAGTCCATCTTTTTTGAGACATGGTTTCAAGACAGATTATTTGGTTTTCTTAACATGTCCTGCACACATAAATCAAATGCACTCTCAATGAGATAAACACAGAGATAAAAAAAATGAAAATAATTTTCACAGAACCATGGGAGTAAGAAGAGACCTCTGGAGATCATCTAGTCCAATCCCAGAGGAACTGCAAAAAGGAAACCTGTATTTTCATTAAGTAAAGAGAAAAAGTACTCACGGATGCAATCTCCCTTTTTATAAGGATTTATGGTGTCGTGTAGTTGTAGAGGGAGACCGTATCACTCTCTATAACTGCATGAAAGGAGGAAATGGTGAGGTGGGGTTTGGCCTTTTCTCCCACTTAACAGGAATAGAATGAGAGTTCATGGCCTCAAGTTGCTCTGGGGAAGGCTCAGGTTTGATATCAGGAAGACTTTCTTCTCAAAGAGTGGTGAGGGACTGTAACAGACTGCAATGGGAGGCAGGTGGTGGAGTCACCATCCCTGGAAGTGTTTAAGTAAAGGGTAGATGCAGTATTTAGGGACATGGCTTAGTGGGCAATATTGGTGGTAGGTAGACTGCTGGACTACATGATCTTAGGGGTCTTTTCCAGCCATGGGGATTCTACTGTTCAATGGAATGAAGCTGCATCAGGTGAAGTACTGATTCGATGGCAGAAATTTCCTCACTATGGTCAAGTAGTGGAACAGGATCACCCCAGGGAACCGGTTATGGCAGCAAGCCTGTCAAGAGTTCAAAAATCATTTTGACAACACTCACAGACACAGGGTTTGATTTTTAGGTAGCTCTGTGTGGAGACAGAAGTTGAATTTTACTTGAGTTCCTTCCCACTCAGAATACTCGCTGATAACAGCTTTGTACAACACAGTACAATGAAAAAAAGAACTGTCACTAGCTTTTACCCTGTGAGATGATGGTGCAAGAATATGGTACTATGTTACTATTGACCCAAAACTAAAATACAGGCATATAAATAATTTTAGTATTTCTTTTTCAACTTTAATATTTATTTGGGGGCTTTCGAAGTCCCTAGGCATACATTTAAATATTCTCAGAGAAGTGAAAAGCAAACTTGTTCCTCTGGATATCAGCTGAATCATAAAATAATCATTATGCTGAGTCTGGAGACTAACAGAAATCAAATGAAGTCCCAACTTTCTTCACGAGTTATGGTAGAAAATAATTACTCATCAGCGTGGACAGATTCATATGTTCTTATCTGTTTTATTATGCCCTATACAACAGATAATTATATAGGAGATTGGTCTAGTCCAGCATCTCACGATTAAAGCAGCTTTTTTTATATTTTTTCAATAACAGCTGCTCCTATTATAAATGCTAGATGTTTTTATTATTATTATTTAACTTTTATATGTGGGAAAAATAGAAAAAAAAATGTTTCTTCTTGAAAACAGTTATTGGGGAATCAGACTGTTATTGACATAGGAAAGTTTTAAAGGGAGAGTTTCATATTAAAAAGAGCATTAATGTTAGAAGTTTTTCAGCTCCAGTTAATTTGAAATAATGGAGTGTTTTGAACTGTTTGTTTCCTTTCTAAGTGAAGATTATTACCTTAGGAAAGGTAAAATTCCTCATAACCACTTGAAAAATAATAAACCAACCAAAATACTGAAAAGATGTATTAGGAAACATTAATTCCATTGTACAAAATACATTTCAGAATTAGGAAACAGCATGTAAACTATTTCCCTTACCAAGTGAATGATCTGTATTATGAATAGGAGAAGAAAATCTTGACCTTTTAAATGTTTAATAGTAGCATGTAATGTATGGAACATGAAAGAATCATAGATCTATGGTTAACACACACAAGTTAATAGATCACACATTGTCCGAAAGGGAATCAGTTGAAAAAAGGAAGATGACCCAAAGGGTTTTCCTCGTTTTAAGAAAAAGTAGATGCAATTTAAAATGAGGAGTAATTATACTTTCCCTGAAGAAGATCTTGCTCATAAAAATCGTATCATAAACAAAGCATAGTTCTGTTTACCTCATCAACTCTGGTTCTAAGGACAGAAGATGGTCAGCAATACCTGAAGTGGTCAATGCTTAGATTAGTTGAGACATTTTGAACTTTTACTCTGTAGAAGTCCACAGCCCAGCTCATCCATCCAGACTCTTTTGATAATAAATGGAGAACAACGGACAGTATTGTTTTATTCAGCTTCTTCCGGAGATCTACTTGAGGATGAAATTAAATGTAACGTAAATGTTAACACTGTTTTTCTTTGTCTCAAAGCTTACTTTGTAAGGCCTTTCTGGTGATAAGACTTCAGCTGACAACTGCAAATTATTTAGGTGGGTGTTAGGTAGCCAACAACCCTTTATCTACAGTGTTTTACATTTGAAAGTATTTCTTTGGAGGTGTTTTGCTCAGGAGTGTTTACTGGCAGAAGATCTGGCCTGTGACCACATAACTGGTATTTGACGTGGTGTGTCTTAATCTCACCACTGGGTATACACAACCATTTTTTCTGAAAAGAACCTCTTCTCGCTCCTATAAATTGGAGCAAGATACCATGTGACTATTAAACCTCTTGTGCAGAGGTTCTGAGGCAGAATACTCATCTGAACATTGTTTATCAATCCTCAGAGGAGAGTTATCAGTTTGTACTGATTATTTTCTTACTGTTTACCTTACTTATTGGCAATGTAGCCTTTGATCACACATTACCTTCTAGAACTCACTGTGTGATGGTTAATTATTACTACTAGCTTAGTCAGAATACTTCCAGCAGTGAAAGCCATCATTAACACTGTCTTTTTAATTTCTTCTTTTGGCCTTCCGTATAGCAGAACGAAAGAATCATAAAATCACAGAATAATTTGGGTTGGAAGGGACCTTTGATAGCATCACCTCCCTGCTGTAGGCAGGGACATCTCCCTCTAGACAAGGTTGCTCACAGCCCCATCCAGCCTGGCTTTGAATGCATTCAGAGAGGCGGCACTCACAATCTCACTGGACAAAGTAGTAGCTTGGTGGGTAGGGATGGTGGTGGGAAGATGGTTGGACTAGATGATCTTGTAGGTCCTTTCCAACCTAATGAATCTATGAATCTATGACAACCTGTTCCAGTGTCTCACCACTCTCACAATAAAGAATTCTAATGTCTAGTCTAAATCTCCCTTCTTCCAGTTTAAAGCCATTTCCCCTCATCTTGTCGCTACATGCCCTTACTAAAAGTCCCTCCCCAGCTTTTGATTAGGCCCCCTTCCGGTACTGGAAGCCTGCAATAAGGTTTCTCCTGAGCCTTCTGTTCTCTGGGATGAGAATCCCCAGCTCTTTCAGCCTGCCCCCTGTGCTCCTGCCCTCTTCATGCCCTCCTCTGGACCTGCACAAACAGTTTTTAATCACTATTATTATTTTTTTAACTTACATACAATTTGATGGTCTAAGAAAGCTCAAAGAAATCATCAGTCTTTAATTTTTACTAGTCTCAGAAATGTCAAACCTAGAAGATGTTCATACACTACACATCTTATATGTTCTTTCTCTGCTATTTAAATTCAGAAAGAAAACAAATTCTTTGAATAATGAGCAATGTTTTGATCAACTATTGGAATTCTACTAATCTGTGATGGAAAACGTATATATAAACAGGAAGATTTATCACAACTAGACCAATATGCAATTTTTGCTTATTTATGTCTATTCATTCAAAACAGCAAATAAAAATGTTTATATTCAGTAAGATGTAGTACTAAAGGACAGTTTTAATATTGTGTAAAAAATATTGTAAAATTTTCTATTTAGAGTGTTTTTTTAATTTTTTTTCAGTTTTTAACCTTTGCCTTCTCTGTAAGTTATAAATGCTGTACTGATGGCACAGGAATCAGTTCAAACAAAGAAACATACAAAAAAAAGAGTCAGATTTGGCCAAGGAAATAATAAAAATCAGAAGCAATGAAGAATGTTTACACTCACCAGTGCTCCTTGAAGTTAAAGTCACTGAAAAGAGTGAAAAAACAGAGTATATGAAAATCAGACCAATTCTTTGAAATACAAAATTTATAGAAGGGTTTGGGCATCAAACTAACTTAAATTGATACAAATTGGTTAATGATGAGCAGGCCTTAGACACTGTTCATGGCTCAACTTTTGCAAGTAATAAGCAAACAAGTGCATTGCTTTACCTGCAGAATTAAAGATTATCTCTATGAATAAAGTATATGTAAATTCATTACCTTCAGGATTGTGAAGTGAAAATGCGTGCAATTTTAAGCATAATATCCTAAACTCCAATTAATATTAATCATAAACATATTGACAGTATTCATACTGAACTTAGTTTATCTGGACAAATGAAACAAACAAACCAGAAAATCCATGCAAAAGATCTTAGGACTTTAGTAAGCTGTCTACTTCAGGAGAAAGAACTTCTGTCATTTTTCTGATGACAATAAGAATGGCATACATGAATAATTTATGAAATATAATTCCATTAGTTCATTACTGGATAAAGTTCCATTAGTTTTTTATTTGCCTCACCTGTATAGATTTCATATAGGTATTCTGGTCCCCTACATTCATGTAATGTGTATGTTATATTTAGCACATGCTCTTGCTACATGTAGTACTTGTTTAGAAACCACCATTCATCAACCACTTGATTAAATGGTTGTTTTTCCATCTAGCAGTAAATTCTGGTTCTGTTTTGCTTTCTCCTTATTTTTTGTTCACCGAACAGCAAATCAGGTTATATTATTCACTTAGGCTAGGAATGACGGAGCCTGAATCTGTCCATAAAAACATGTGCTTAAGATCTGAAATCCATGGCTTCCGTTATGTCCATGGGAATTATGGTAAATCAGGAAAAGCTTCTCTTATTCCATAAGGACACTCAGAAAAGAGTCACCCGCCCGAAAAACTGACTGGGCTGTATATCTAACCCCATTTTACCACTCCTACTGTTATCCTTCAGTAAGCAAAACAGACAGGAAGAATGGATGTTCTGCAGCAGCTGGAATTATGTCCTCAAATTAACATAGTAACCTATATTTCAGGTCCTTCATCCTTCCAAAGCAGCAGAAGCTTGTCAGAAATTATGCAGTTTAAATTTACTGTGAAAAAGGATAAAGACTACCTAAAGAAAATAAATGCTGTTGAGCTGAATTTTAGATGGGAACATAAGAAAATGTGCATATATATGCCTAAATTAAGGACTTTAACTTGGGAATGAGGTTACTCCAAATATAAACATATTTAGAAAATGTAGTACAATATACATCTGTCACCTGAATGTAGGAAATAAATAAGCCAATCAGTAAATTATTTATATAAATTATTTTAGATATCCGATGCATTCATTCTGGGGAGAACAGATGTTACAACAAATAATGAATTATATGTGAAGAAGAACTGCACGCATGCTCTGGGATTACCAAATTATACTGTATTTATTACAATATGACTGTTATATATCCCAACTCACCTCTGCAAATTAGACTTCTGTGTATCTCTTAGGAAACCTTTCCTTCTTAAATTACTTAGGCACTGGTAATGGGAAATAGTTACTCAAAGCTGCAGTGATTGCTAAAGTAAAATTTCTGGTACAAAGATGGAAATCTCCCTTATCTATAAGAGCTGAATGCTTAGAAGAAACAGGCAATCTGGCAGCTTCTAAAAGCATTTCTCTCAAGCTGAAAGATAAACTGAAATGTTTGGTTCTCTTTTCTTTGGTATTTGTCATGAGAAATACATGAATATATATATATATATATATATTTTTCTTCATAAGCCCTACATATATATATATATATATGTAGGGCTTATGAAGAAAATTTATAAAATCCAATTCATATGTTTCACCACAGAAATCATGGCTTTGCTGTGAATAACAATTAAAAAGAACCTTGAAATGTCCTGAGTTCCACTCCTTTAATGATTGGTTTAGTTTTACTATCCATGTGGGAAAAAAATACAGCATTTTTGTACAAATAAGAATCTGTCAACACAATTTATTTGTGCTAACCACCAGAATGCTGGCATAACTTCTTATGTGCAGCCCAAACATATAACTGGTTTCTTATATGTACTTTTAGCATGTTCTGTTAGTATTCAAATCAAATAAAATCTGCATGATGATGAAAAGAACTAAAATTTGATCAGCCACTGGGAAAAGCAGATATGAAGGTGTTCATAAGGAGCACCTGACCTAGACTGTTGTTTGTTCTGATTCTATATTAATCAGCCTCCTGCAGAGTTTCAAGCTATTATTTTCTAAGAGGCAAAGTTTTAGCTGTTGTTCCAAAGCCAGTTTGTGTTGTTTAGGCACAATTAAACTAAATAGTATGACTTTTTCCTTCTGGTTTTGCTACATAATTTACTTTTGCACAAAATGACCGTTTCCAGAGAATCTGAGAATCATAGAAGGACAGAGTTGGGAAGGGACTTTTAGAGGACATCTGGTGCGGTATCTGTGCTCAGTGAGGATCACCTAGAGCAGGTTGCATAGAGCCATGGCCAGACAGCTTTTGGAGATCTCCAGGAAGAGAGATTATAACCCATCTGGACAATCTGCTTAATTTCTCTCATTTCTCTTTCTTTTCAGTACAGAAATGCTTCCTGATGGTCAGAGGGAATCTCCTGTGGTCCTGTTTGTGCTCATTTCCTTGCACTAGGTATCACTGACAGGAGCCTGGCTCTTTCACCCTACTTCAGGCATTTACAGACACTGAGGAGATTCCCCCCATAGCCTTCTCCAAGCAGAACTGCTCTAACTCTCCCAGTCTTTCTTCACAGGAGACATGCTCCAACATCTTCACAGCCTCTCTATAGTAGCTCTGTGGCTCCACTGTAATGAATAACCAACAGGCAGACCCCATACTCCACATGCAGCCTCAGCAGTGCTGATGGAGTGGAAGAACCCCCTCTTTTGACTGACTGGCAAAGTTGTGCCTACTGAAGCCAAGAGTACATGCCAACTCATGTTCAACTTACAGTGTCCACTAGGGCAGCAGAACAAGTTCTTCCTTGCAGAGCAGGTCCCCAACTGGGTGCCCTCAGCGTGTACTGGTAGATAGTATTCATATTATGGATGCTTAGAAAAAAACAAACAAACAAACAACAAAAAAGACAGTATTTTCAATCAGAAAAGCTTAGCATTTATCAGTATGTATACCTTTAAGATTGCGTCATAGTTTCTGAATTTTTTCAGGTAATGATTAAATTAATTGAGTATAATTAAAGTAAACTTTTACTCAAATATGGTCAGCTATTTCTATTTTAATTTTCATTTTTATCTTGCTAAGAGACTGATGTCTGTGCAGGGAGATCATACCAGTACAGACATAATATTTTATTTCTTATCCCAAGATTATCTTTTATCAGAGTTTCAGCTTCTACTTTTTTAATGTTGTGATGTTAGTTGAAAGTTTCAATTAGAAGAGCTTGGAGTAAAGGAAACTGACCTGAGCTGATATATTTAAAAACATTTCATTGTTTGACAATCTAAGTCTACACTGAGCTGGATGAAAGACATAAAGTTTTCTAGGACATAAGAATGATAAAACTTTTCAGTGTCTTACTTGAGTCATTCATGGTGTTTACGGTGTTCTGTTCTTAGATTTAGTAGATCTTATCACATTTTCTGACTCTACAAAGTACAGGGAAAGGTGGATAGAGGCCTATATGGATGAGCAAGGAGCTCATGGATAAACTAAAATGAAAGAAGAAAGTCCTTGAAATGTGGGAGACGGGCCTGTCCACCTGGGAAGAGTATAGGAATGTTGTCAGGGCCTGTAGAGATGCAACAAGGAAGGCTAAAGCCCTCTTCAAATTAAACCTTGAAAAGGAGGCAAAGGATAACAAGAAAGGTTTTTTTTTAATTTATTTTTAACTGTCAACAGTAAAAAGAAGACCAGTGAAAATGTGGATCTTCTACTAAATGAGGTGGAAACCTTACTAACAGAGGATACAGAGAGGGCAGAGATTCTGAATGTCTTCTTTCCTTCAGTTTTTATTGGCTAAAACTAGCACTCAGGAATCCCAGCTCCTGGAGGTAAGAGTCTGGGTAAAGGAAGACCTTCCATTGGTTGAGGTGGATCTAACCAGAGAGCATCTAGTCAGAATCAACGCACATGAATCTATGGGCCCTGATGGGATCCATCCATATGTGCTGAGAGAACTGGTGGAGGTAGTTACTGAACCACTCTCTGTGATCGTTGAAAGATCCTGACAAACAAGAAATGTGCTTGAAGACTGGAGGACAGTCAGTGTCATTCCAGTCTTCAGAAAGGGCAAAAAGAAGGATCCAAGAAACTACAGGTAAACCAACCTCACATCCATCCCTGGAAAGATAATGGAACAATTTGTTCCAAATACATTCTACTAGAAATTGGAAGAGAGGACAGTTATCAGGAGTATTCAACATGAATTCACCAGCTAGGTAGTGTTCTATAATGTCATCTACTGGTAGATGGAGGGAGAGCAGTGGATGTTGTGTAACTGTACTTCAGCAAGCCATTTCACAATAATAAATATAAAAATATCAGGGAGACATATACTTTCTATCACAGATAGCTGAAAGCTTAATTTCTGATTTTTTTTTCATCTTCATTTGTTTGCTTTGTTTTTCTGACTTCCCTCACATTAGTCACTTTCTGGATGGTTTCCAGGTATTTGGACTGGGTCAAGGGATGAATGTTCAACACTGTAAAATAAAATACCAAAGAAAGTTTGAAGAATGCTCTCTCTCTGTAATCATAGCTAAAACTGTGGATCAGATGTCACTCTTATTTCTTGATATTCAATGATTTTGATTAAAAAGTGAATTAATAATACATCATGAAAAAAAAGGCTGCTGAAAGTAAGGTCATAGTATTTTATAATACATAAATAATAGAATTAGAGGTATGAAATACTTCTTTTGAGTTTCCATTTTTCACTATTTTGAGCCTGATGAGGCAAATACTCTATTTTTATATTTCTGATCATGCATGCTAATATGACACCTCTATTATGCACATAATGTTCATAGCTAAACATAATGATCAACTTTATCTTATTCTTGGGGCTGTAGAAAAATGGTATACACACACATCTTTGCTGACAAGAAAATTAAGATGAGGGAAGCTATTGTTTTAATTTAGTGGAAGAAAAATGTTAAAAGTTGTCATTTAATGAGCATAAAGAACATTTGGTTTTCATTGAACTTGATAACATGCAAGTAGATATCACTAAGTCAATGAGGATTTTACAGGTGTCAGCCTTCCCTGAATTTTATATATTCCTTTAATATAGTCACAGCCTTAAAAAATAGCAATCCAACCAACTTTAAAAGAGAGTATATTTCACACTGCATGTGCCCCTTTTCCTAAATTCTTTTTATGACCTCCAAGATCCATATAAATCTCACAGAAAATTTTACATATCTTGAATTTTTTTTTGAAGCCGAATTCATTGATTAAAAAAGTGTAAAAATGTTAGCAAAATGGATGTGTAAAACCATGATGACAGTGTATAGCAATGTAGTACGAAACTTGGGAAGAGGTAAGGGTACAGATATAGTATTAATTAAATATTTTTCTGCTCAATTTCCTCCTCCTCTATCCTTACTCTTTTATTTGTTTTTAACAAACTACTTATTAAAATGCATAGCTATCAAATTTATTTTTCCAATGAAAGGGAAGCAAGGAAGTAGAAGAAAATCTCTTAATGAGTTTCAAATTATTTCCTATTCTTTGATGCTTTTTTTTTTTAATTATTATTTTCAAAATAGTATTCTATATATATACAAAGAGATATGAGGCAGTTGTGTTTCTCAGGGGTCAGTATAAAGACTAGAATTATTTAACATCTTTTTTGGTGACATGGGAAGCGCAACCATGTGCATCCTCAGAAAACTGCCTGCTAACACTGAGCAGAGTGGTAAAATTGATGTGCTGATATGCTGATGGAGGCATACCCCCCAGAGGGACTTTGACAGGCTTGTGATGTGGGCCTGTATGATCCTCACAAAGTTTAACAAGGCCAATTGCGAGGTCATGCACCAGTCAGAGCAAGCACATACATGCTGAGCACTGATTGAATTCAGAGAAGTGCTGTGAAGGACTCTGGGGGTGTCAGTTGACGAGAAGATAAACATGATTTGGCAACAAATGCTTGCAGTCCAGAAGGACAACAGTATACGGAGCTGCACCAACATAGGGATGGCCAGCAGGGAGAGGGAGTGTCACGCTCCAATATAAAGGAGGGAGACGAGGTTCTTTGATTATGTGTATACCCGATGGCGAGATTAAGACACAGCGGGTCAAATGTTAGCCCAACCAGTTTATTACAATTACTAGTTGCTTAGGGATATGGGGAAGGGAAGGTGAGCGATAGAAAAGGGATAAAAAGCAAGGAGTCTTGATAGAAAGCAAGAGAGATATAATCACCACCGTGAGTCCAACGAGGTTCGTAGTCACAGGAACTCGTCTGGTCACCGCGGGGGATGGGAGATGGCAGCAAGCAGGCCTCAGGGTCCGTCTTCGGGAGTTCTCCTCAAAGATTTTCTCTCTGGGAGTTCTTCTCCAGGAATTCTTCTCCTCTCTTCTTCTCTTTTCAATTCATCTCTTCTCATCTCCCAAATCCTTGGTACAGTGAAGGCCTTTTATCCCCATTTCTCAGGTGTTTTTTTCTCTTTGCTTGTGTGACATGTCTGGCTCAACAGATAAGCCAGCAGCGGATGTTGCCTTCCTTGCCATGCAGGAGCATTGTCTTTCTGTGGTGGTCAGCTTCTCCAAGCCCTACCCCCCAGAAAAGACTATTTGCACCTATTTCTGCTTATCTTTACAACCATAAGCAGAGACAATGAGGCACCGTAACACCCATCTGGGTAACCGGCAGTTATCAGTCAGAGTCTTGTCACCAGAAAAGGCCTTACAAAGCAAGCTTTGAGACAAGAGAAGGGAAAAACAGTTTCTGTCTTTCACAGGGAGGTGACTGTCTCAGCTCTGCTCAGCTCTTGTGAGGCCCTTACTTGGAGTACTGCATCCAGGTCTGTGGTCCCCAGCACAAGAGAGATGTGGAACTGTACGAGTTGGCCCAGAGGAGGGCCACAAAGATGATCAGAGAGCTGGAGTATTTCCCTTCAGAAGAAAGGCTGAGGAAGGTGAGTTTGTTTAGCCTGGAGAAGGGGAGGCTGTGGAGTCACTACAGCAGCCTAAAGGGGCCTACGTTACATCACGAGGCCTACAGGAAAGCAGGAAAGGGATTCTTTATCAGGGATTATGGTGACAGGACAAAGGTTAATGGCTTTGGCATAAAAGTTGGAGATTTAGATTAGACATTAGGAAGAAATTCTTCACTCAGAAGGCAGTGAGGTCCTGGCACAGCTGGCAGAGAAGCTGCGAATGCCCATCCCTGGAGGTACCTAAAGCAAGGTTATACAGGGCCCTGGGCAGACTGGGCTGGTGGGTGGCAACCTGCTCTTGGCAGTTTTGAAATTAGATGTTTTTTAAGATCCCTTCCAAGCCAGATCATTCTGTGATTCTGTTAAATCTTCTTGAATCTTACTTCAACAGCTTCAATGGGGAAACTTCGCAGCTGAATTTGTTCTATAGGAAACTGCCCTGTAATCCGTTTTGACCAGTACTGTGATAACAGCAAAGGACAAAGAATATCATATTATATCTAAAAACAGAGCCAAAGAAACTAAACTTCTTATCAACTATCTTCAAGATTTCTCAGAATGTATGTCATTAGAAAAATAATGAAGCGGGTATGTAGAAAATAGATCTGACAGTAACAGGGACTTTTTGATATGGAAAATTCTAATAAAAACTAAAATAAGAAATAGGAGAGGAGAGCAAAGGGGCAGGAAAGGAAGGAGAAGTGAGGGCAAGACTAGGAAGGGGAGAGGATCTAAAAGACTTGAACACGTTTCTGCACCTGATTTCTGGCAGATTACATTATTTACCTAAACGTGGAAACATTGTACTGGAAGAGAAAAATAACTGGAGCTGTTTTTAAATTAGTTGATCTGCATCATTTGTGTGTGAACTACAAAGAATATGAATTTCAGTTTTGAAATGCAACTCACTAGCTGAATCAGTAGAGGCATATAGATGTGTAAATATTTTTAGGTCCATTTAAAGGAAAATGACAGATTGTGACCACCACTTAAACATCCGACAGGATTTATGTTTTAAATGAAGATTCTATGTGATGGAGCTTGGTACCAAAAGCACAGCAACGTGAGTTTCTGAAGGGTGAATGGAAACAACTACGAGGACAAATAAAACCCTTGTTTCTACTACACCTCCTATTGCTGATAGACTTGTCTTTCAGTTATTTACAGTATTAGAAAGTGTAATTATTTAAAATAATTTTACAAATGCTTCACAAACTATGACATTTATTTAGATTTATTTTTATCTGCTGCCACCTCAGAATTGCCTAAATAATATTCATGACATACTTGTACCATTTGTTTCTGTCCTCTAACCATGCAGTTCTCTTTCTTGCTTTCTGTCACCTTCTGGATTACTTTTGCCCTCTTTCTCTTTTCTCCATTCTTTTCAGCCACTTACTATTACTGTAACTGTTGTGACTTTCCAAGTATTTTTGTTTAATCTTTATATTCCAGTTAGGATGCCTATCAATTAACAAATGCATACCCTGGGGAATTAATGTTGGTCGCAATCATATTGGCTGAAATTTTGGCACCATTAAAATCTAAGGGAGTTTGACAACTGATTTCAGCTGAACCACGAGTTCACTCCCACTGTATTGCAGTAAGATCAAAAACACACAGAACTAAATTTAAAAACAAAAGGTTTTCTAATTAAGTGCTCTCATTCAGTTAATCGCCTTCAGCATCAAACACACTGCAAAAAGTCTTCCAGAGACCTGGAGAATGCTCTTATGCTATCTCACACCCGTCACCTGCTGTCAATCGACAGCATCTAATCTTCAGTATTTCTTAAGATGTCACACTTTTATTTTTCTTTATTAGCAAATGCACATCCACTAATATTTCTTTACATTTAGTTCACTGTAAATAGACAATATTCCTGCTGTTAAAGAAGTCATACCTGATGGGCAATATACTGTGTTCTTCTAAATAAAAAAACATCATTTGTTCACAATTTGCATTCAACTATCTGTCAATTAGTCCTTTCTTGCTCTATGTTAGAATCATTTTTTGTCCAAACATAGGAATTTACTTACAGTAAGAAAAGGCTTGTGTCTTATTAAGTTCTGTAAGGGTGCCAAGCAATTTTCACTGCTGAAACTATAAAAACCCAAGAGAATCCTTTCATACAGGTTGTCAGTGGCATGGCATACATCATTTTACAAAAGAAAATTATTTTCTTTAATTTGGACATGTACTGACTACTCATTCCCTGGCACAGTCTCACAACTCTCAATTCTCTGCAGTCTCCCAAACAGATACAGAAGTCACTCTGAACAACCTGGGGTAACTTCCAGTTCCCTTGAATGCTACGGTTTCATGTCTCTATGTCTTCTCAGACCCTACTCCTCAGTGGGGAATTCAGAATGAAAGGAAATCACAACTCTGAAAAAGCTCCATTCTTTATCTGACACTTGGAAGCAATACAGCATAGTTCTTTTTATTAATACTGTGCTCATCTGCTTTTGTTTGTTTTTCTTTGTTATTTCTCTTTTGTTTTATTTCCCCTATGTTTACTTCTTCCTCTGACAAGTTATCTACTAAGTTATCTAATGTTTCCTCTTATCTCTCTATGAAAAGTCTTACATTTCATTTCTTTTCTAGCTGTCTAAATACTAATTTCCCTGTACTACTGCCCCAAGCAGTTTTACTTTAATAGACCTCCTCAAATCTTGTTATTTCCCAGCTGATTTTCAGTTTTATGCAGGAGGTGCTTTTGGAACTGTTACTTAGCTTTAGGACATGAACAGGAAAATAGGAATTTTTTAAAAGACTGATCAGACCACGAAAGAAAAAGAGGTTTAAACCACGGAATAAACTGCTCACTAAAGTAAATGAGGGGCTGAGACACAGATGTAGACCTGGTCTTATGCAAAGATAGAGCAACAAAACTGGAAGTCTCAGACTGTTGTTTCTCAGCATCTCACTGTCTTTGCACTGAGCACAGTTAAATTATGGACACACACTAAGATCATGATGAGGGCAACTACAGCTTGACTTCTCCATTCCAGAAAGTGAGGGGAAAAAAAACTCACAAAACTCACACAGTCAGCACATCATGCCGAACAACTCATGTTTGTTAAATGAAAGTTGTTTTCTCATTTATTTTCTCTCAGTCTAATATCCTTCTGCCAGGTCAAAACTGCTGATCTGATGATTTCCTTCAAAGTGACCGACCTCCCTGCAGTCAAAGGCAGAATCCCTGTTAGCTTCAGTGAAAAAGGTATTTCACCCCAAATCTTCAAAGTGCACATTCCACACTCACACAAACAAAACATAAGTGGCCTGAAAATTAATCCACACCACTGTGATGCCTGACCTCTGTTTTCAGTTAACTACCATTACCTCATGATGCTGTTAGACTGTATAAGCTTTTAATCTCCCTTTTTTAAAAAAATGATTATAAACCATTTTTTAAAAAGTTGCAAAATAAATAGTTTCTCCTGTATACCCATTCAGATTCACAGAATCTGACAGTCACAGAATGGTTTGGGTTGTAAAGGACCTTTAAGCCCACCCAGTTCAAACCCCCTACTATGGGCAGATTGCCACCCATATCAGGTTGCTCAGAGTCCCATCCCCATCCCATCTCCGAGCACCATTAGGGGTGGAGCACCCACAGCTTCTCTGGACAGCTGTGCCAGGGTCTCACCACAATCGGAATAAATAACTACTTCCTGATTTCTAATATTAACATATCTAATTTAAATCTACTCTCTTTTAGTTTAAAGCTATTACTCCACAACAAAAAGTTCCTCTCCAACCTTTAAGTGTTGGAGCCTTCTCCTCTTCAGGTTCAACAAGCTCAACTCGTTCAGACTTTCTTCATAAGAGAGGTGGTCTAGACCTTTGAGCATCCTCACTGCCCACCTCTGGACTCAGTACAGAAGCTCCACATCTTTCTTGTGCTGGGGTCCCAACACTGAAAGCAGTACTTTAAATGGAGTCTCATGAGAGTGGAATAGAGAGAAGAATCATCTCCCTTGGTCTGCCAGTCATTCTTCTTTTGATGCAGTAAAGGATATGGCTGGAATTCTGGGCTGCAAGTGCACACTGCAAGATCGTGTTCAATGCATTTTTTTTTTCTCATTGATTGTAACACTCAGCTTGGCATAGTCATTGATGTTCATTAGGACATCATTTAAAAATTCTTTGCTTTCAGGATGCTGAGACTTAGCCAGGTACTCAAAACGTCCAGCCTCCTTATCACAGATAAATCTTTGGATGTCCCATAGAAAAATTTCCTCATATATCATCTTTTGCCTATCACACATACACATGAAGACAGAAATCATAAGATTTCAATCTCAGACTTATAAAAAATAAAAGTCATGGAGTCTCTGTCATGGTTTTATGATTTTGTTATCAGTACTCCACATCATAACATCATGTTTAATCACTGGGGATTAAAGAGTTAATGCTCCAGTTCTGTGGACTGCTGAATTTTTGGGTACCTGGTTCTCAGAAGAGAAGGAAGAGCTACATCCCCAGATTACTGTGTGTTTCCGTTTTCCACCACTGATGACAGTTTATGGGACAGTTCAGCCTGGTTCCATGAATAATGGGGCAAGGGACCCATGGACCCACACCCTGGGAAAGGGGAGAGGGGAGAAAAAGGAAAAGGACAGGGAGATGGGCCTAAAAACAAACCAGCACCAAACACCTGAGGAGGAAAACTAATGTACTAAATAACATATCAGAATGTAAAATAACACAATATAATATAATTGGAACTGAAGCTAATAAATCAAATAAAGTGAGAGACAGTGTGTTCAAAACCAAAGGCCTTACTCTAAAGCGCAAGGTGAGATGGCTAGGGAACCTCCACTGCTGGGTTGAACAGCAAAAGAGGCAGTCTCACAATTTGCATGCAGTTTTGTCTTTCCCTCTGAGTGGAAAACGGGAATGCAAAGTCCTCTGGGCTATGTAGTTCTGAGAGCCAGGCACCCAGAAATTTGGCAGTCCACAGATGTGGAGCATTAACCCTTTAATTCCCAGTGCCTCACACGATGTTATTATGTGGAATACCAATAACAAAGTCATAAATTTTATGCAGAAAACATTTATTTTCTCTAATCTTCCTTTATGCACTTTCATCCTTATGTTATTCTCCTGGAAAATATATTATATTTGTCAGTACTTGGTCTTTCACTGTTCTTATGGTATTGATAGTGAGACTTCAACAGAGCAAAGTGGACCAAAAGCCTGATTTAGCATCAAGAACACTGATTTTGTTCATCAAGTCTGCACATTGCTATGAGATTTTTGCAGGTTTTACAACAGCAGTGTACCAACGACATCTGTTTATCCAGTGATCCACCAAAACTTCTGCAAACTGTTCTCCAATGGTTAATTCTCATTAACTGGATATCTTATTATTTTTGCTAAGAATACAGTTCTACACTCGTCTTTGAATTCAATTCCACCAGTAGATGATTTTCCAATTTGTAGAGATTGCTTTGATTCTTACCCTTGTCTTCCAGACTATTGCTGATTTGATGCCACCTGCAAGCACAAGAATGCTCCTCTTGACAAGAATGCATTACGCAATAACCAAGAAAATAGGATGCAGTAAGTCATCCAGAATAGATGTCATCAGAAATGTCTTTCTACTGTAACAGTAATTACTTTTATAAAAAGTTTTATATCCATACAATTTCTGTTTTAATAGACCACAGATTTCTCTTTTGCTCAGATTAAGTTGAAAGCCTTACTGAATCAAGTAAAATGCCATTTGCTGTTTTTTTTCCTGTTTGTAAGGCCTGTAGGTTTGTCACAGCTAAAAAGATGATAGTGATAGCAGTCTGACTTAATTTGTTTTTGACAAATGCATGACTGCCATATATTTCACTACCTTCTGAGTGTTAACAGCTCATAATTTTTCTGTACTAGTTTCAGATTTATATTTTTATATTCACTTGGTTTCTAGATAGAAAGATTGAGAACTGATTTCAAAAGGAGAAGACTGTAAGAGGGCAGTCTGTTTCTTTGAACTTTTTTCTCTATTAATGGCCTAATAGCTTTTTCTCTGAATGTGAAGGAGGACTCAGAAATTGCTGTGGCAGATGTTCTCAGAGTGAATTACACTGCTAATCAGTGTCCTCCCCATATTATTTATCAGTCTTTTAAAAATGTACTCATTTAAAAACAAAACAAAGTGAAGTGATACTCAAAGTGTTACAGGAATGAAACTAGATTATGCCATGAATTCTGCTGCCATCTGAGTGAAATATCACATTATAAGCTACAGTAACATTGGGAAATGTGTGTGGTACTAACAATCATTTCTCACTATGTGCTTTTCTACCATGTCTAAAAGCATACAAAGCAACTTTAAAGGCAAAAAAAAAGACAAAGTAGATGTAGCAAATGTTACTGATGATCATTTTGTTAATAAGAAACATTCCTTGCAAGCATTATCACAGCTGAATTTCCTCACTGGATGTCTCAGGGCTCACAGGACTTGAAAAAGTTAAGTGCAGTTAAGACTTTGTAAGCCCTTGTTGTCAAAGTGATGAAATGGTGAAAAAACTCCATTTCCAGGGAAAGAAGAGCTCATCCTCTCATACTATCTCTGAAATGCATTATAAAACAGTTGTGAAATATAACTAATCTGGCAGTAATATAACTAAAGTAAAAAAGAAAAGAGAAAAAAAAAGTTATCTCCCAAAAGTGTCCACAATTTATGGTTTCTGTAGAATAACTAAAAAAAAACCTAAAAATCCTGTCTGAAGGGCTAGACACTACATGAGAGTACACACACAGAGCAAGAATGTGTCTGCCTTGCCAGACATACCGAGTTCTGTGCTCAAAGTATTACAACAGACCTGGACCTCATCCCTCTCCAGTGCAGACTAGATTCATTTTCACTACATCACATCTGGCCTTTTTCTCCTCTACATTCTCTGTGTTATTGTGGCTTAAAAACATGTTAATAATTTGGATGTACTTCCTCCTGTTCATTAGCTGAGCTACAGTCAGTTAGAAGTTGGATGAGGTTATATGAATTGCAACAAGAAACTATTGTGAAAGCTCAATAAGGGTTTCTTCAAGTACATAACAAAAGGAAGAGTAGGGAAAATGTAGGTACTCTACCAAATAAAATTGCAATTCTGGTTACACATGACAGTGAAAAAGCTGAGGTACTGAATGCCCTTAGTTTTCACAAATATGACTCATCTTAGGAACCCCCAGTTCCAGGCTCCTGGCAGAAAGGCTGGAGCAAGAAAGAGGTACTCTTGTTGGAAGAGGATCAGGTCAGGGAATACTTATAGAAACTGAAATGTTGCAGGTTGACAGTTCCCAGCAGAATTCAACTTTGGGGTGCTGAGGGATCTGATGGATACTTACAAGCAAACAAACAGGAACAATATAAAGAGGTATAAATAATGGTATATAATGATTCTTATTTGTAGCTTCCTAAGGATCCTCATAGCTCTTCTTATATGAGGTGGTCATACTATAACCTATTCCAGACATATACCCACTGATTTTACTACGTTATTTACTTGTGCATCTTCAAATAAGACAAAACAATGTTCATATTTAAATATCCATCTACAACTTGCTCAGTGGCTTAGCAGTGTGGTTTCTTTTTCAAACTGTGACTGTCCCCATCTTTGTAATCTGAATACTCCTTTCCAGAATTTTCCAGCTTCTGTTCAATTACGTCACAGCAATTTTGTATACCATAATTTACAACGAAGAATATTGGTTAAGAAGTTCAGCCCAAAAAGCTGTCTGGTAACTTCAATTAGGCTGCTACCAAAAGCTTCATGCTTTTTTCAGTGAAAGCGTAGTGTTTTTTTGTCCTGAATTAAGCAAGGAGTAATTCCCCAGCACATCACACTACAAAGAAGGCCATAAAGCTGAGGGGAGTTGAGTGCAGAGGAGTTCACCACTCAGAGACTGGCAGGGCATTGAGCCGCAGGGGATGAGGCACGGCATTGCTTGCAGGACACAGGTAGGCAAGCAGTGGTATTTTCCTTTTCTGTCTTAGTTCACAGTTATTATCTCAACCCAGAAATTCACTGTGTTGTGGAAGTGAGTGAATGGCTGTAGGGTGCTAAGCTGCTGTTGAGTTTAACCAGAACAGAAGCACACTGTGTATACTGTACTACTGTATATCTCATGCATACAATTATTTCATAACCATTATTATGTGTATTAGTAGCTACTGTCACAACTTCAGTGCTTGGGAATTCATTTGAAAAAAAAAAAAAGAGCTTACTGAACATTAGACTCCATTTAAACATGAATTAACTCATATGAAGTGTATATACTGTAGACACATGCAGTTTTTTTCTCAGATTTCTGGATGGCTTGGGGTGAGCACTGCCTGAATGATGGCAAGAGGATCAAAATTTCCCAGGCAAGAATATACCATACAGAGTCTAGGTGGCAAGCAGTTGTGGTGTCAGTTAAGTGAAAAAGTCATGAGACATTACTGAGAGACGCATGGAACAGAACATTCTTTACTGCTTCTTTGTACCTTTCCCTGCATAGTTAACTTTTTGAAGGGAACATCAGGTAAACATCAGGTATAAACAGTTACAATACATTTAGCTTGCTACTCCTTAACAATAGTATAAAGCCCATTTGCTAGAGCAAGGAGTTTGAGAATGTCTTGCAAGTACTCAGAGTAAACTTCCTCTGCAGATACTGAGTTCAGTATTGAGTTTTGGTCACTGCTACTAAGCAAAGAGTACAACTTTTTATTTTTTACTGACTTACGGACTCGTCATTTCCTACTTTAATAAATGGTGATGACTCAGCCCGTGTCAAGCAAAATAAGCAGTCTTTAAAAGCACATTAAAGAAGAAAATAGCCACGAAGAATATGATCTTGTTTTCTGTTGTAATATTTTGTTTTCTTCTTATCTGAAGAGTTAAGAAAGCCTCATTTAAATCCTCTTCAGAAGAATGTACAATCCTTATGCTGGCAGCTGATGTAAGAAGGCAGAAAAAGAACATTTCTTAACAATGCACACACACAACAGATAAGCACACGAGACAGACAAATGTATATATATGATTTTCTTTTTCATTCCCATTAGGTTTGCTTGGTTCTTTTTCTAGTACTGTATAAAATAATGATTTGTTTACACTGTAGTACTGTTAGAAAATGCTATTTTGAATCTGATTTATTTATTTCTTTTTCCTCCAAGAATGGACAGGTTTATGTTTACTATGTGCTTTTTTTTCATCCTTTAGCATTTTCACAGACACATACAGTAGTTATTTAAGCTCATTTATCATCCTTCATATGTGCAACAATGGTTTGAAACACAGGCCAGAAGAAAAAAAAACAAAAAAACAAAAAACTGGAAAACAAGTTTTAAAGTCATTCAGTGTTTTGAACTCCTCCTTGAGTCTTCACCATAGTAGTAAGTTTCTGATTTGACCAGTTGTCCTGATGAAAGCTTTCACTAAATTAGAAATCATCCCACCTCCATCTGTACTGTGAAAGAGGAACAAAGCTTAAGAACTGGCCATTTTTTTCTCAGGTACAATTATACACCAATCTTTTCCTAACTTCCCCTCATCTCTCAGAATGTCAAAGTAGCAAAGAGCTCTTTTCTTCTAATTGAGACCTCACTGCACACATTTCTGAAACAAACCTCACACAAAAATTACTTACCACTCCATTGACGCGCTAGTCTTTTGCTGTAGGTCTCCGATATATAGAGTGAATTAACTGACTACTTAGTATGTGGAAGATATACAGGACAGCTTAAAAATTTCTGTCACACAGGCATAGTGGTGTTGATCCTAGCCTCATGATCAGCTTCTTCCTCTCTATCCTGCACTTAATAAAGCCAAATTATGTGTGAGTGCTTACAAACGTATTTTGCTGGATATAACACTTACTAAATTTTGCTTTTAGCTTTAAGAAAACGTTTGCATGATTCCATACCAATTCTCATCGCTTCAGTATCTGATTTCAACTGTATTTAAGTTACACAAAAGGTTTGAGGATATTGACATGATAGCCTTCAGTGAAAGAAGGAAAAAATACATTTTCATGCATGCATTGTATGCATTAACAGCAGAAGAGTTCTGGCCCAACATACTGGAAGTTATTTCATACTCATGGCTCATGGAGAGCTGCCCAAAATAGATGATTACCATAGGGACATTTCTGGAGGATACAAATGCCAGAGAGTCTCAGGTGTGAAGCAGGTACTGCCAAACTCATATCAGACAGTAGCACAGAACAACTCAATTAGGCCTGTAGAGTCACTGCTGAGTTGGAGCAAGGTCCTACATACTGACACCACATTTATGATATAGATCCAGTGCCAGCTATGCATAAATGGACACATATTACCAAGCGACTGTTTTTATAGCTCTTTTGTGTAATATTCTCAGCATTATTATCATTCCAGTTGTGTTGATAAGCACAACACCATATGTCTGTAGTTGTTAAAGGTGATCTTTCCTCAGGCTCAATGGTTTTCAATAAATTGTGATGTTTGCCATGGATTACAAACTATGGACAAACAACATCCTAAATTAACTTCTCTGGTAATCACAGTGGGATTTAATGATGGACATCTTTGTCAAACAAACATAGATTAAATTCCAGAGTGTAAGAGATATAAGAGTATCATCACAGCAGAGTGTGTGAATCTGGTGTGAAATCACTAACTAAGGTAATTATAATTGGGAATAATTTTAAGAGAGATAAGAGAAGATAGAGGATTTCAGCAACAAAGGCTTGCCCCATAGCCAAACACTTTATTTAGTTTTATTTATCTATTTATTTATTTATTTTGCACCATGGCTGTGGAAGGCGAATGGAAAACAGTCAAAGCTAACCTATGAATTTGGAGTACAGGGCATCTTGTGTGATATGACTTCTTCAAAGTTCACCTTCTCAAGGGACAAACTTTCCAAGTTCAATCACTGGACTACATGGGTATACTGCAAAGGACTTTAATGTACTTTATGAACATCACTGCAATTTCTGGTTGTGCTGAAGCAGTTTGATTTTATGCATCGTTTGCTGTGGTTAACAGGCCCCATACTCTGCCATCCTAACAATACAAACAGGAAATTTTCCTTGCTGATCTAAAGATGAATTCCAGGTACTCTGCCAAGACATTCATCCCCCATCAAGCGGAATGTCCTTTTGAGAATGATAAATGCTTATTTTTTCTCTGTCACTATGTCATACTTGGGAGAATTAAAAAAAAAAAAAAGGTTGTTTTCCAGGAAAGTTAATGTTTATACCTGACAACCTTGAAGGTCACTCTTTTAAGTTTATGTTAGTCTCTTTTAAATCTCCTATAATGGGACAAAAGCCAAGCAATAAAAACACCAAAGCCTAGTATGTGCTAAACACCTGTAGGTCTAAGGACATTATAAAGGACTTATTTTTACATAAGAGGGAAATATATTAAATGTAACATATATCCACCACTAAGGGTATTATTTCAAATTTCTCTGACTTTTTATGGCTTATCTGGCCCACATCTCCAAAGTAATTTAAAACTCTTCCATGCCAAAAATGGATTTTGTCTGGTTTATTGTAAAACTGTATTTAAATGAAAATTAATTTCATAACAACAATAGAAGGTTATTTCATTGAGTTGTTTTCTTAAATTGTGGCCCAAGAAAAATTTTAGAATTTATTTTGACCTATTTCATGTCTATTTGTTCTGACTATGATCCTGAAAAGGTGCATGAATTATCTGTACTACAAAAAAGCAAAACCTAAGAATGATCTTGCCTTGTTTTTCTGGTGTATGAAATAACTAAAAGCTTTATGGGTACATTAGCCTGCTTTTGATATTTCTCTAACTTGCAGTACCGAAACAGGTGTTCTGTTCAACATGCTGTGAGGAAAATTTGAGGCTTTAAAATCAAAGTGTTTTTATTTCCTCCTAAGAATAAATCTAGGTTCATATTTACTGCAAGCTCCAACATCAGATGATAGCTAATCAGCATCCTGCAATAATGTCATCACAGCTCATGATTTATCTGTAATCAGCTTTCAATACTTGTTCCTTTGTTAAAATTTCCCTCTGGTTTTGTGCTCTTCTAAGGCTGAAAATAAATAAAATGCCCAAAGGGTAATTTCAGGAAAAAAAAAATAGTGCTGTTAGTACAGATAATTGAACAAAATATTTTTTTGCTGGCCATCCTAATTCCAGCCAAGCAAAAAACCTAAAACATAATATAGATATTGTCATTATAAAATCTCAGTTTCTTATCTTTCTTACTTCCTCCCCCTAGATACCTATATGTCAGTGTGAAACATTTATATGGTCTCGCATGTCTTCTTTGCTTTGATAATAATAATTACTTGAAATAAGAATAACCAGATTTTCATCTCTCACTGTATAATTAAAAATAACAACAAATGCTCAGCATTATTCATGAATTTTCTAATGTTTTGCTATCCCTTGGAGTTCAAGTATATAAATACAGTTTTGTTTTTGACTTGTTATTCTGCATAATTTTAAAAATATTTGTCTAAGCAGAAAATTGCCATCTGTGGGACTAATATTTCCATTTCTGTTCCCATACGACATAAACACCTCCTAAAAAAAAAAGGAGACAGAGTAGCAAAGAAAACAAGACAAATACTTGACCAGGAATATAAAATATTCTCCACATTAAGTTATGTGAGTTAGCATGAAGTTATTTTTCCTTATAAAAAAAAAGCATCTATATTTCTTTCCTCATCCATTTACCAGAACTAACTCTAATTTAAGAAAACTGAAAAGTGGGTTTGGTTGTTTTTTTCAGATGATTACTGAAGAACACAAGACCTATCTAACATTAGAATATTTCACTTCCCACCATTCGGAAGGCAAAGGTTTTATTTGTCTGGCTTTATTATCTTCTTCTTCTTTTTTTTTTTTTCTTTTCTTTTTTTTTTTCCAGCTCTGTTAACAGATAATTTCAGAGCTATCTGTTCCTATATACAAATGCACTGACAAAGAGACATCAAAGTTTTAATGTATATATTACTCTCCAAGGTAGAAACTGGGTTTTGGGAAGGGCTTTGGGATACCTTGTGTTCATCTGTTTTAGTTGGCTTTTATTTTGTTTTATTTTCTTGTTTTATTTAATATCTCCTTGCCAATATGCCATCTTTTAACTTTTTTCCCTTCGGAGGAAGGAAAACTAAGGTCATGAAATCTAAGATCAGAGCTGAAAAATTTGCCTAGGTCTTCTGAAAATGCCCCAGAAACACACTGTCTACTTGTCGGGGATGTGGCACATATCCACTTCCACTTGTCCACACCACTGGGAATGGGTGCTGCTGTGATGGTCATCTCACATGGCCTTCTGGAGGAAGAATACATGGACATTGGTTAGCACAGGCAGAAGCCCCAGCTTGTCAGGGTATCCAAATCCTCATTCTGCTTCCGCACCCATTTTCGTCTCCTTTCTCATTGTATTGGGTTTACATGGAAATGTTTTGGTAGCAGAGGGACAGCCAGGAGGGTCTGCGAGCAGAGCCCATCAGTGACTCACATGAGAGCAGAGCAGGGGAACAGGGCAGAGCCAAATCATGAGAAAACTGCGTGTGCTCTAGGAAAGCAGATAGAAGAGAGATGTAAGTGTGACAGCAGCAGGGAGAGAGGGGCCTGGAGGAGGCACAGCATATGGATACCCCCCCTTCGGGCCATGGGGATGGTACCAGGGTAAATGGGTAGAAGGTGGCTTTAGTTTGCTTTTTGTTTTTCACCACCCTAGTCTGTTATTAATAGACAATAAATTACCCTTTGCTGAGTCTGTTTGATCCATAACAGTAATTTGTAAGCGATCTCCCTGTCCTTTCCTCAACTCAGAAGCTTTTTCCTCCAGACAAGTCTACTTTTAGACTTTGGTACAAGAAAATTCAGTTGTGAATGCACTCTTGAAAAGCTGTGCGTTTGCTCTGGAAGGGCTCTTGAAAATTTGCTGCAGTTATTATTTTGGCAAGGACACAGAGTAGATACCTCGTCAGGAAGACCACTGATAACAAACCTCATCAGGGCTTTTCTACTCCTGACATCAAATTAGTTCACTGCTGTCCTTACAAATGAATACCAAAAGAAAATGAGACATGTAGCAGTGCCTCATCCACATTGCACTCTCTAAAGAACGTATTTCAGTAGTTACTTACACAGAATGAAAGAACAAAGGCAGATTGCTGGAAACTTTTTATGTTTGGAAAACCAAATTTCAGTTAGTAGGAATGTAAATCAGATACCGATTTATTATTCTCATGCACGCTTTGAATCATTATGCAGTGCATGTAGGCAAGGAGTAATATCAGTGTCATCAGAACAACACTGTGCTCCCAATAAGAACAAAACAGATATGAAACTATACTGCACAATGTCTAATCTTACTTATTGTAAAACGTGGCTGGACTTTCAGTCAATCAAATCTGCAGTCACAGCAGTACCCTATCAGTTGTTATTTGATGTTTGTATTAGGGATTAGCTGCTGTAACTACATATAAGGTTCCCTGAATTATCTTCAAAATGCCTTTTATTTATGGCATTTCTTGGAAATATTTTCACACACACACATGCACACAGAGATAAAAAGTATTTGAGCGTAACAAAACTAAATGATGGTACTTTAAAAAGTGTCTTTTGGAGGCATGTAATCGATCAGTCAGAACATTGAGTGGAAAGTTGCGTAGCAAATCAAATAACTGCCTTTGAGGACAGGAATATTCCAAAATGAATGTCATCTTTTAAGCTCCAGCTTTTTTCTCATAGATTGACATCAGCTATTCAGTCAGAATTTAATATTTATCCTTATGCTAGATAAAGATGGAGGCAGTAATGTAGTCGACATCTCTTTCCACAGTTTATTTTAAACAATCAAATCTTTTTCACCTCTTACAATAGAAGGACTAGTGCACTGAAAACACTGATTGTTTTTACAGAGCTATTATTGAGGAGCCTGTATCAATTTGCAGGAATCATGCTGAGATATCTAGTGGCATGAAAACTGAAGTTAGGTCTTACAAAAGTGTGTTTCAGATACAATCTGATTTATCCTTAATATTATACATGCATTTACTCCTCTACACATGATACCTCTAAGACTTTGAACATTATGTCCTCTTTAATCAACTCCACACAGCAAGGTGCTCTATAATGTCTATTTTTAAGAGAATATATTGGCATCATAGGGAACCAACAGGTGTCATTTTAAACTGATTACGTCTTGAATACACTACTGGTTCCACAGAGTACACTTCTGTAACAACAGCATCCAGGAGAAACATCAGTGTCACAAGGAAGCTTTTTATTTTCTTCCTCTTACTTTTTGTTCTCTCTTTTCAAGAAGAAGATTCTAGGATATTTTATTGTATGTGTATTTCCATTCAGTCCAAGTCTCATCACTTCATAAACAATGCAATAGTACACTAAAAGAATATTGCTGAAATTGCGTTGCATTATTCTTCTATCTCGTTTTTACAATAAGTAAATGATACAAAATGTAAGTACTGTAATTCATTATTAGTACAGCAATTCTTGCAACCGTTGTTAATAAATTTATTGCAGTACAGTTTACCCTTTTCTTCTTTGTATAAATAGAGTGTATATGTGGTAAGAGACTAAAATAAAGTAATAATACTTTTAACTGGAAAACGGAGGTAATACGAATGTGTTATGTTAGTATGTCCATAAACAACATAATTACAGCTATAAGTTGAAGTTATAATTTTGTGCTGCTACAACAGAGATTAATAAAAAAGTCTAAGAATAATTAACATGAGTGTAATAATTTTAAGTCTTAGTGGAAGGTGTTCTCATGTTTTTCTGTTCTGTTTCAGTGGTGTCTGCACAGGAGCAATGTTTTTATCTAAACCTGCTTCTGTCTGTGAGTGCAAATCCTTGTTTCTATCATGGCGAGGACAGTGGGTAACAGCATAGTGGCATATAGACTTATTTTTCTCAGATTCTAAATCAACAGCCAGCATTACTTTTAAAAATAAATTAAATAGTAGGAATTTCAAAATAGTACTGATTTTTGAAGCAAATTAACCAGTGTGAAGAACAGCAGAATGAAGGTGTCTGGCAGAGGTACAAAAGGTGATCGCAGTGCTGAGATTCAGTGTTTTCCTATTTTGATAAGGATTATTTGGAATACTGTGCTTTGTAAAAGGTCGTCTTAGCTACAGTTTTACAGCATAAAGTCAGATAACAAAGCTATCCTTGCCCCCTAATATAGTGTGGTTAGTAGAGATGGAAGATAGAAGCCTGCTTATGTACAGACTTGTGTCCTTTCTTTCATATACCTATTTTCCCTTCATATCTCAGTCTCATCCTTTTATTTAAACCTTTTATGAAACTCCCACCAGGCAAGGGACAGTGTATCTATCTGAAGCTCCAGGTGTGGGGACAACCAATCCTATGAACAAAGGATGACCATTTGTTTCCGACTAACAGTATGAATCACCACCCTCAGAGGAAATAATAATTCCACTCTCTCTGTCTCTCGTTCTCTCCAAGAACATCTAGGAGCATCACTGTCTCTGACATTGAATCATTCTGTTGTATCTTAGGGTAAGAAATGGAAGAGTGTAATGTGTGTTTATACGGAGACCAATATCTCACAAAAGCCTGCTTCCTTAGCAAATCCATCACAGATCTACATTTTCCACAAATTTTGTTAGACTGGTGAATATGGTTCACTGGTTGCATTCACTTACAGTGACAGAGGAAGTCCAGGAGTCACAGTGAAATCTGCAGGACAGTCCAAAAGGTGAAGCATCCTTCACTTCCAATGAGGACTGTGGAATTTAATTCTTAAATAACAGTATATCCATGCCTTTGTCTTCAGCTTGTGAACTGCAAATTAAACTACTGACTAGAGTGACAAAGACAAGATAATTATCTCCACTAACTTTTTAGCAGAGACAGCTATCAATGTCAGCCGTAGTCTCCTTCGCTATGCTTCAGTAATTCCTAATGAAGATCTATGAGAAAAAAATAGAAGGGACTTTTTTTTTAATGTTAAGTACCTGTCACAGTCAAAGTTTCACAAAGCCCTTTAAAAAGTAATGAATGCAGTACTGGCGAAGTGGCTTTTCTAAATGCAAAGGTAAGAATTGTTAGAACCAAAACAGTTGTTTCCAGTTTCCAGTTTGGGACTGTTTTCTGGTGGGAGCTCACAGCAGCCCTCACTAGGGATTCACTCACTCACCAGTCCTTCTGGCTGCTGAGAAGCTAATAGCAGTGTCTCTGAGAACTGAGTTAGCTGTTCATTTTGTACTTTCTATCCTGAGCCTTCACAGATAGCAGGATTTGTATCCAAGCATTTGCCTAAAAACTAACATCTTCTTGCTGATTTTAAAGTATATTATGGCACATAGACGGGAACACATTTTCTAAAATTTATACTATTTGTTAGAACAGTTCTGGTAACAGTGTATTTTATAGATTAAGGGGAAATTAACTCTAAAGTTCATTACTATGAAGTATGTTGAGTTTAAATAAGCCATTTCCAAAAGAACATGCAATTCTAACTGTAACAGACTTCATTTTCTGAACCAATGATGATGTTGAAAAAACGCTTTTTCTCTAACGCTGTTTGAATTCAGTTCTGACATTATTCAGATCTGACATGATTCTTACACCAATGTAGATTTTACAACTTAAAAAAAAAAAAAAAAAGGCATACATGTCAGTATTATGAAGGACCACATACTTCCTCATAACTGTAAAGACCCTTAGATAATAAAATTTAGGTTTCAAACACATCTTTTCCTCCCATTGATTTGCCTTGACTGTAGATGTTTCAGATAAGACTTAAAAAGATGCATCTCCTGTTCTGCTTTTAATTCGGTTACCAAAGATAAGATTTGAGTTATGAATGCATATCAGGAAAATGAAGGATAAACATATTTTTAAAAGATAGCTTGACAACACCAGTAAATTGCTCATGGTTTATAATTTGAGAAATTATTATACTTTTAACAGTAGCATGGTATTTTTAAGAAGTTCTTGTGAGATTTGATCACCAAGTCATTGCAGCAAATTGACTTAGATAATTACACATAACAAGGCTACATAATGTAGCACAGGTAATGAGATTTTAATTCACCAATCCATCTTGTGAATGAGTACAAAAGGTAGCAGTCAGCCTCCACAGCACTTCATATAGTTTTAGTGACTGTTCTATTCAATGTGTGTGTTAGCCTGCATATAGGGCCATTATTTATGCAGTCCCATTAGGAAAACTGTTTTGCTTGCATTTCAGATCCCTATTACAAAATACATTCATACAGGGATGAGTTATATCTTCTTAGCAGATTTCCTGGCTGAGTAGCAACTCTAAGAGACATACTTACCATGCTGTTTCTTTCTCTAGAGCTGAGAGTTTTGGGGCAGGGAAGTGCTCAGCAAGAAAGTATGGTTTTTATTATCGATACAAACAGTGCTACAAAGCAACCTAATTCCCCAAACCATGAACTTGACTCTGTAAAGTCAGCTGAAGATAGTCCAACTTGTTAACTTTTATCCTTTACAGCATCTACTTGTTACACTAGTCACATAAGACCACAACTACCAGGGTAGTCTTGCCGGTAGAAATCACATGGAAATGGTAAAGGAATAACAGGATCCAGACCAACTCATCTGAGTATCTAATCTCCATTTACTTCTATGTACAGAATGAAATAACCCGCATGAAGTAAGTGCTCGTGGTTTTCATCAGTTAATGGGGAGAGCAGAAGCCTTTAAAGATCTCCCCAGAAAGGGAAACTGTCCATTCTGTTTCCACAGCTAGCTAGAGTCCTCAGGTGCTTCTCATTCAAGATCTGTCTTGTTAAAACAGAGAAAAATTGTGCAGAAGTTATTTGCCTGAACTAAGCAGACCACATTCCACCTCCAGTGTCCTGGGTACTAACGTAATGCATGTGATTTTATTTTTATTTTTATTTTTTACCAGCTAACTCCTGGGATTGTTAATAAATTGTGTGCAAATGTAAGAAAAAATCCAAAATTCTTTTTTTTTTTTTCTTTCTTCCCCCAATGAAAATGGAATTTGGGAGTTTTATACAGAAGGATAAAGATTATTCAAAATTATTATTCTAAAATATATAACAATTTCTATTGTAAGATATGTCCTAAAACAGTGTATTTTCTTGCAAATAAAAAGAAAAATCAGGTCCCTATGGAGTTCAGCAAAATATTTTGTCATTTTGGCATAGGCTTTTTTGTTCCTTTTTTCATAAATGACTATTTCTTAAAAAAAAAAAAAAAAAAAAAAATCCTGTAAAAATTTCAGTGTTGAGAAGACTCATTTTCTTTCTGTCTGAAAGTTTTCAGTCTGGTATACTGTACTTTATGATAGTTTTTGGTGTCACTATTAAGTTTGTGATAGTGTCCATTCACTTGTCCACAGAAAGAATTCTGTTAACTCAAGTTATAACCATGATACAAAATGTGAAACTAGATTGGTATCCAAACTTTAAAATGGTTATTTTTTAAGAAAATAATTTTGTTTTGCTATGTTGTTAGGTGCAAAAATAACTCAGTAGCTTTCTTTTAGACATTTTTTCACTAGTTCACATACTTTTGCATTTTAAGTATGTGTGCTGAAATTTCCCTAGCTGCCATGGGACTGTCATAAACATGCTTTCTTATGCTACAAAAGATCTGGGCAAGTCACACTTGCTTTATACTAGAGTTTAAACCCCTTGGATTCAAAGTGTTATCTGTGATTAGGCAGAATCCTACATTTCAAAGGTTCATCTTTTGCTGAGTCTCTCACAATTCAAATGTATTTTGTCAGTTCAGTAACTCCATGGGAAAATATATTAAAAAATTTAAAATGAAAAAAGGAAATTTATCTTTTACATGCTCAGCATAGACTCAGTAGAGTTTAGCAGCTTTTTTTTTTATAAGTTTTTCTTAACTAAACATGCTTTAATCACTCACAATTACTGTATGTTTGTTATTGTCATCAAAAGGCTGAATATACTGAATCTTCTGTAAATGCCTTCCTGCAATGAAAGGAGATGTGGAAAAACAGATAATACAGCAGAACCACAGGGTGTATTCCATGCCTGACATACAAAAGATAAACCCCAGGAAGACATGGAAGAAATTTTCTGTAGGGTGAAATTGGAATTGATGATTGACTGGGGAGTAAAGAGAAAAGGAATGGTAGACAGAAAGGGGACAACAAAACAAAACAAAACAAAAAAGAGAAACACGTTAAAAAAAAAAAAAAAAACCTTTTATATATCATTGTCACTGTTATTTCCTTCACCTATTTTCTCCTACTTCCAAGGGTGAATGAATGGCACAGGTGGTTGTCAAATAAACACATATGAAATTGTCTTCACTGGTAGATAGCAGTACCCATTTAACACTTGCTTTGAAGAAAACCTTCCGCACAGCTTTTTAATTGGGACTCCAGAATGTGAAATCGTTCTGCATAATTAAATATCCCAATTAAAAATATGTTAATGGAACACCTCATGGTGTTGACTGCAGAGCCATTCAAGCAACATGAGGTCTGTGAGGTTTTGGGCCATGGGCAGAATTAAAAGACAAGGACAGATGTCTGGAGACATCTTGGTGTATTTTTTTAATATTTTGAGTAAATAAGTTTGCGTCACATGCCTTTTGAGTTCTTTTCTTCATAATCTTGATATTAACAGGCATCTCCATTAACAAGGTTGAGTTTAACATACAGCTTAGTTGAAACAAAGGCCTATTTTTATTATTAAAGTTACAAGCTCACATTTCAATTGAAAATTGCAAATTAACTCTTTCAAAAATATTTTTTTCATATATAGAGATCTGTATGAAGGTAGTGCAAATGCAGAAACACATCAAGGAATATGTCACTATTCCCTATATTGTAAAAGTAAGTCTCATCTAAAGTTGATGTTGTCATTCGATCTACTGAAACGTATGACATCTGAAAATGTGTTGTACTTTAGGCCAGTGTTTGAAGAGATAAGTGCATAATAAGAATGTTCTGGAAATCTAAGTAGCAATGCCTTTTTTCATAGCTATAGATGGACAAATATATTAGTTAACTTCATTCTTTCTGAACTACTCCAACAGTTAAGAATTAGAAAACCTGAAGCCCTTAAATTATGACAAACACAATAAAGAACACGAAAATAACATTTAGTTCTTCATTTGTGATTTGATTTTTATTTTTTGCAAAAGATTTGTTCTTCTGTTATTGTGACATTGCTTTCAGAATTTGGTTCAAAAGCTCAACCTGTCAGAATGAAAGCTCTGCAGATCCATTATGTTGATTGATGATAAGCCCTAGATTAAGAGTAATGGGTCTTAGTGTGATTCTATCCTTAAATCCATTTCTTACAGATAAGTTAAACTAGCCTCTGAGAGTCCCAGGTTCCCTTCCTTATGCTCTTCAACAGGCATGAAGTTGGAAAAAGAAATGCTAAAAGGATTAGTTCAGTGTATGAATTTCAAGAGGAGAAATCTTTTTGGAGGAATGATAAACCTGTAGAGACATAAGAATAGTTGTGGTTCAGTGCTATTTAAAAGATGAGATAGATGAGAATCATATATGAGAGGGACTAAAATATTGCAAGTCTGGAAAAGCAGAAATAGCTTAATATTATTTCACTTTCTTTCCCATGTCCTGTGTAGAAATGAATGATAGTTCTACTGACAACTCTGGCCATTATGGAGTAAAGAGCTTGAAAATTTGGAAGATTAGCTACCAGTACTTTACTAAACACAATTTTTTTTATGCTATTGTAATAATAAATTATAATGATGTGACTAAAACCACTAAATTTTGGAATAGATAGAAGAGTCTCTGGTTTAAAAAATTCGATTTATCTTTTGGTGATTACTTTTCCCTGATTTAGGTTTTCTTCCCAAATTTGTACCAATTTAAGAAATCAAATTTTCTCATGTACAGTACTGGTTACCTTTTCTTTAATTAATTACTTCCTATAAAAACTATATCATTCCTTTACATTTCTAGTTACCTTTAGTCAAGAATACTTCTAATAGATCTAGCTTTAATCTTATCTTTCCTTCTGAAGTAGTGAAAAAGTATCAGAAATTTAAATCAATCAAAGCAGGAAAGAAAAAGATAAAAAGAATAAAATTTCTTAATAATTTTATCTATTATAGCCCTATGAAAATTATACAACTTTCCTATTTTTTCTTTTTACAGAAAGATGTTGCAAAAATTATAAGCCTTAGAAGTCTATGGTCTTCACTGGATAAAGTGGTAATGAATGTGTGACTGGTAAGTAATCCTTCCCTTCAATTTCTAAAATTCTGTATGAACACTGCCATCAAGACACGAGCACATCAGAGAAAGAGGAGATTCTTCTTATTTCCTATGTCTTTGACGTTATTGCTGAATAGGTCCTGATAGATATTCCAATGTATTTTCCTCTTCATTAACTGATATGACTAAACAAATTTGCTTTTTCTTCTCAAGACTCCAGCGCTTCTTGACCAGAAATAGGAGAACATAGAATTTCCAGTATGCAGTACTGACATCTTTTTCCATTCTCAGTGTCAGAAGAATATTTACTAATAAGAAGGAATGGTGTTGGAAGTGGTAGAGAAAAGTTGCATGTTGAAAGTCTACTTACTGGGATGTTTCCTGGAGCATGAAAACGTTTCTGATTGTCTGAGGAGTTGAAGTAATAACTGGAAGTGCACTCTCTTTGCTTCTGAAAGTTAAGGAGAGTAGCATTTCATGAGTTTTAGGTAAGGTCAGACACCTAATGCACCATAGCAAATGTGTCTCTGAGGTTTCAGAAGAAGTGATGTACAGCTGAGTTACTCCTTGTAAAAATAAAATGCAGACTGCCTACAGAACAGTTGATAAACATCTTCATGAGAGATCATTTTATATCTTGATTTCCTGTTACAGCATTAACTGTTCCGTTCAATTTGCTTCAGTTGTGTAATTATATAAAAAAGTAATGTTGAACAATATTGATTTATTTAAATTCTGCTTAAAGGTAGAACAGCAGGCAATCTGCTGAAAATACAATGAAAGCTCTAGCAAGCATTACAAAATTTATATATATAACTAATTTTGAACTGTCTGAAAAACAAACTAAAGCAAGTATTCTATGAAGATTTCCAGAAAAATAGTAAAAATTTAAACTGAGATTATATCTTCAAAGAACAGCCTATAACTGATATTCACAGTTATTTAAAAATTTTACTTAGTTGTAGACAATTTGGAAATAAATATTTTCCTGAATCGAATATATTCTAAATTGCACATGTCAAGTGTGTTCTGAAATACATTCTGAAGTACTTTTCTTAAAATAAATGAAGCCAACGAAGCAACAACGGCTTCCTTAGTTGGCTTTCTAAAATGTCAGTGTTTTTAATAGTTGAGCAGGGAACATCTTGGGGGATTCCAGTTTGGTAGGTAATGAACTACTTAACAAGTTTTTAATTTCTCAGAAGATTAGTTTATCAGTTTCTCATAAATAGTTTGAAATCTAGATTCTTGGATACTTACCCATATCCTTATTGCTGTGGAAGTTTTGAGGCTTCAGACTGTGAAGACAGCATTATTGAAGTTCTCTCATATTTATGTCTATCATTTGGAGCCTGCCAGTGATCCCAAATCAGACTTGACTCACAAAATGTCTCAAGAATATCAAGAGTTGCTCCTAAGCACAGGGCTTCTCAGTTTACAGAAATGCACTACATACAATTGTGAGGCGATAATCTATAGAGGCAGTGGAAGTTGTTCCTTCAAAGTGAGAATGTGAGTAATTTTAAGACAGACAATGAAAACCTCCTAGAATGTACTCCTACTGTAGTCCCACTACTATTATAGTCCTTTTGTTGTCTTATCCTTAGATATAACCTGCAAATGTCGTCTGTATTTCTATCTCTCAGCTACCAATGAAGTCAGAATTCAGTGCCATCACTGAAACTTTTCAGTATGGCATTTTGCACCCTACCAAAAATTATCTTATCAAAATTCTGTTTGTTCTCATCCTCCCCAAGCTGTGATCTGATCTAGAGAGAGATGCTTGTATTCTGCCTGATTTATTATCCCTTTCTTTTCTGCTCATTATCACAGGGTAACCTCATTTGCCAGCAAGTTCAGTTATCCTTTTCACACTGATTAGAAATTATCTCCCAGTGTCACGCAGACCTATTTCTTTCTGGATGAAAGAAAGTTGTGATCCTATTTGTCATCTCCCTTTGAATGAACAACTATTGCCTTCTGCAGAATTTCTGTATTTTCTCTTATTGTTTTTGGTTTTTAGTATTTGCCAGCCAGTACACGACAGGTCTAAATATTGCTGTAGAAGTCAGTACTTACTATAAGCAGGGGCACAGGCTGCCCAGAGAGGTTGTGGGTGCCCCATCCCTGGAGGCACTCAGGGTCAGGGTGGATGGGACCCTGGGCAACTGAGGATGGGGGAAGGTAAATAGCCCACAGCAGGGAGTTGGAATGTATGATGATATTTAGGTCAGTTAATACCCGGTCACTTTCTGTTCTCCTAAATTCTTTCTGTATACAGTCTGTAAAATAGCATGGGTTTTTGCTTTCTTTCCTGTGTTTCTGTATTGTGAGCTTATATATATTTTGCTATGTATCACCTACTGGCCTTTCTCATACTTTTAATGAATTCATCTAGTCAGGAGGGCATTGTATTCTGCAATTCTCTCCAATTATCAATTATTTTCTCTATGTCATTGTCTTTGGAAAATAGAAGCAGTCATTTTATTATTGTCTTAGATTTTCTAGTGCCAAGTAAGACATGCATCGTTGGTGTACATATAAAGATATTTGTGATATTTTTTATGATACTTCTATACCTGTTCTGTACCTTTTTGCGGCTCAAGGTTACAACTAGCCTGTTCTCAATGCATGCCAGATGTGAGGGTAAGGATGGGGAGGAAAATGTACCTGAAATTTAAATGGATTTAAAAAGTTTCTGCCACAAGTACAGCTGTCCTTCATACAAGCATTTTTTTAATAAATACCAGTTAGAAAAAAGAGGATGGTGTCATAGCAGGTATAACAAGATATGCATTGGTAAGCTGATTGCTTGTTTCTTAGTTATCAGTTAGTTCCTGTGCTGCTACCTCATTATATTTTTCAAGCTACAACATTCTTTTTCAATTCTTTTAGCTGTCTTTGTAACCTATACTAATATAGTCCTGAATATGAGGGAATACCATTTTCTTAACAGTACAATTGTAGAATCATAGCATGATTTGGTTTGAAAGGGACATTCACCCTGCTGTGGGCAGAGTTGACATTAAGATCAGGTCGCCCATGGTTCCAGACAACTTGGCCTTGAGAATCTCCAGAGATGAGGCAACCAAGGCTTTTCTGTACAGCCTGTTCCAGTGCCTCGCCATCCTCAAAGTGAAAAATTTCTTACTTATAACTAATCTAAATCTACCCTCTTTTAGTTGAAAGCCATCACCTTTGTCCTATCACTACGCTCCATGATAAAGAATCTCTTCATCTTTTCTGTAGGCCCCCTTTAATAGTCCGTATATATTTATGATATCTAGTAAAGAAATCAGAAGGTGGAAGATTAGGATTTTTGCCTCCTATCACTAATGAATTCTGTACAAATTGTTCAAATTTTGCTTTCTGTTATGAAATAATTAACTGATGAGTCCCAAACTTCTCCAGTTTATATGTCTCCATTAATATTGCAGTCACATATTCATATGCCCATGTTTTTACAGACTCAATTCAAGTTACCTTCTATGATAAGGAGTTCTAAGTATTTTTTTTATTGGAAGTTAATGCCAATATGTTGTTGTGCAATGTTATTACACAATAAATAAAAGTCAGGAAGATAGAATAGGCCTATTTTTCACAGAATCACAGAGTTGTAAGGGTTGTAAGGGACCTCTAGAGGTCATCTAGTCCAACCCCCATACCTAAGCATGCTCCTTAGATGTGACTTGGTTGCAGATGACTTACTGCTTTATCTGCAGTAGGCTATTGCACACACGACTGGGAAAAAGAAGGAAAAGACAAAAAAAGCTGTCTGACTGAAATCTGTCTGCAACTTTAGGAAATGAATAGCTATTTTTTATGGGTTGTAGAAGTGTAGCTACAACGGCCTAAACCAATGTAACAATGCAATGTGATTTGTTTCATTATAACATAGAATCATAGAATCTGTGATATCTTCAAAATCATGAAGTTCAAACAGTAACCTGACCTACTGAGTAACATCAGTAAAGCATTTCCTTTATGGCCACATCTACCGATCTTTTAATTATCATCCATTGATAGAAACTCCAACTCTTTCCTGGCAGCCTATTCTGTAGTTTGACCCTGTCCATGAAGAAATTCTTCCTAACATCCAGGCTAAGGCTCCCCTGGTTCAACTTTAATCCTTATGACAGTCCACTGGTTTTGGCAAGTGCTTGTGAAAGAGCCTGAAACAGGAAACAGGCGTAATGAAGATTTTCCTTTTTATGGTTTTACATTTTCAGATGCATTTTTTTAGCCAGCAATCAAAATATTAATAACACAGAGCTGAAACTTCTTAGCCTATTCTCACTTAGACTTTGGTGTTTATGATTCTAGTCAGAAGAAGGACTTCAGTAACTGATCTTTTTGTATCCTCTTCAAACCTTTTAGTTGATTTAACAGGAGATATTTTTTCCTGATAGAAGTCTTACCTTTTTAAATATAATTTGAGCATTATAGAATCTTTCTGATTTCCCTGTTCAAAGTAAACTCAGATAATCTTTTCTCCACATTTGAGAGAAGAAAATATCCTGAGTGTCTCATGACTACTACCAGGACTTTGCTATTTTGCTGCTATGCAGAAAACAGGGAAGGTCAAAAAATTCAGCAAACAGATGATAAGTATCTTTAATAAAGTTATTTAATAAGTAGAAAATGAACCTTTGTTCTGCTTGCAAGCTCTTCATTTAAAAAGCTGAGTTTTAGCGTACTTACTTGGAACAACAATAAAATTAATAAAAACTAAACTACCATGAAATTTCTGAATTTACAAAGAATTAATATTTGGATTTCATAAACAGCTGTGAAAATTTTCTTCTGAATAACTATGTCTAGCTATTAAAGAAGATAGGTTTTGTATTTGTAATGGTGCACTACCCAAAGATAATGATAGCTATGATTCTGTACAAGAAACAGCCAGCTTACAAATAACAAAGCATAGTATTACAAATGAGTAAAAAGCTGCCAATTATTGAAATCATTTTCAAGTCTAAATGTTTTATGTCCATCGAAAAACTTTTCAGAGATACTTGTATTTCAGTACTACTGGCTTCTAGCCCATGAGAGAGGTCTGAGAACTGGGACTTCAGCCTATGAGCTGAGCCTAGGAGCCACATATCCTTGATGTTGTCTGAACACCTCTTTTCAGGTACTCTGAAGTATCATGGGTAGAAACAAAATGAGAAACTGAGGAACAACTTAGCATCTGAGAAAGTGAAAACTGATGAGAGGAATAAAATTGTTGTTTAAATAGAAATGATTAAATGAAAAGAATATATGATAGAATGGTGAAAATAAAGTAATATTTGACATTAGGTTTAGTTTGTAGTGATTTAAGCCATTTTGTAACAGGAATTTTTGCCATACAAACCTCTGTGTTCTCATCTGTCATGGATCAAACTTAATGTTGTGTTTTCTCAACAGCCAGGGACTGGGTAGTTTCCAATGTTTTGGATCATGACAGTAAGTGCTGGTTACATTTCATATCATGTTTTATGTTATTTATAATGAGCCTATCATTGAGCAAATTATAAGATGGAGAATTCTTAAGCCACTTCACAAGACCTGTTTCAAAATGGATTTCTTAAAGCTTTCATGGAAAAAATATCATCCTGCAGAACTTTTGCATCAATTCTCATCTGTAGTTACACCATCCTTTTATGTCCCCTGAGAATCTTACACTTCTTTAAGACTTTAGAAATGGTATTTATTAAAACTATGTATAAATTTTGTAGACTATCAAAATGCATAATAGAATTAAATTATCTCAGTACCTTGACAATCTTTACCAGCAGAATAACTAAGCAATATTTCCATATATAATCACAGAAATTGTTGCTCATAAATTTGATCAGCATGCAATATGTATTAAAATGTATTTATGCCTTTTCAAAAGTTCTGATAGCATGCTGAAATCATGTTGCATACCAGAAGCACACAGTACAGTGCAGAGTGCTATCTGTTCTTTTTACTGCAGCAGTTTGTTATAACTTCATAGAAGAATATGAAATTGACTATTGATCAATGCTAAATTCATGTGGGTAGCCTCCAGCACAGAACACTGGACAGGGACTCTTTATTATGGCATGTAGTGATAGGACCAGAAAGGGTAATTTTAAATGAAAATAAGGTATGTTTAGATTAGATATTAAGAAAAAATGTTGTACAATTAGGGTGTTGGGGCACTGTAGAAGTTGTTGATACCCTACCCTTAGGGGTGTTCAGCTCCAGGATGGACAGCGCTTTGGGCAACCTTGTCTAGTGTAAGGTGTCTCTGTCCATGGCAGGAGGTTTGGAACTAAATGGTCTTTAAGGTCACTTCCAACCCATACCAGTTTGATTCTGTGAACATATAGCTCTGATGAATAAGTATAGGAATCAAGACAGTTAATCTGATCCCTTTTGTGACTCTAAGGAATGAAAATGCTACAGCTTGCTTAATGTTCTAAGTGTACATATATGCACAGTTTGGAGATCATTTAGTAGCAGTCAACTCAAATTTGTTCATATCATCAGATGAGGGCCCTCAACTGCCATTTAACTCATTTCATTCAAAGAATCACAGAAGATCCTAAGTCAGAAGGGACCCATGGAGATCATCATTAAGTCCAACCCCATTTCCACACAGAACGAACCGAAATTCAAACTATGTTTCTTAGAGTGTTTTCCGAGCACTACTTGAACTCCATCAGTTTGGGGCCGTGACCACTGCCCTGTGGATCCTGTTCCAGGACCCAGACACCCTCTGATGAAGAACCGTTTCCTAATCCCCAGCATGACACTGAATAACTAACATAAAAATTCACAACTTACAAAATTGCACATAAGAAATATTGTCTTCAAAGCTATAGAAGTTACACTGATTAAAAATAAAGGAGGTTTGTAACGAAACCATAGACAAGAGTTAACTTGAAAGAAAAAAATTTAGTATGCTGGAAAGCAATGTTTTTTAACATTGGTTCTCAATGACAACAACTGGTTTTAAATTATATGCATTTAATCATATTCCTTCAATGAATATTTACTCTTTTCAAATATATTTTTCATTAGCTCAACAAGCACAAAATTTCCATTACTTGTTACATTAAAAGAAGAAATAAATGAAAAGCCTTTCCTGAATTCTAGATTATGACTTATTTGATCTCTCAAGTTGGCTAAGTCATAGTGATAAAAAACATTAAAGCATTTTCTCATTTTGAAATACTCTTACAGAACTGTTGAATTTCCAAAGTAATTAAAGACTTTTTCAAAGTAGTTAAATGAACATGACATGAACCCAAAACTTGAGTATGTTCCTTACTTCAATCAACAGTAAAATAAGAGAGCAGATCTCTTCCATGTTCACAGATGAAGCATCTGGTTAGCAGGAATTTAAGAAGGAGTTGAAAAAGAATTTTCATTAAGGAACTATTGGAAATTATAAAATCACCTCTGTAGGAAATGTAAATAATTACATACATAAACAACATCCATATTCTAATGGAAGTTTCATCCACACCCTGTGTTTTTTTTTTCTGTAGCAAAAGTCAACTCTTCTCTTTTTAGCCCTTTACCTAGATGGTGACTCTTCACAAAAAATGAAAATGGAATTTGTCACCATATAGATTTGTGTGGCAGTGGAAAGAATGGGTATAACTTAATCCCCAAGGAAAGTTTGTTTTTTTTTTTTTAATTCTTCTGCAAAGTCATTTTTTGGGTTTCGAATGAAAATAAGTGGACAATATTCAAATTAAATCTGGCTAATTACTTTTGATAACAGTTTGTTCCATGTAGGTTTTTTTCCACAGAATCTTTCTCCATCAAGCTTTCACTTTCAGCTTCTGATGAAATGTGTCTTTCACTTCTAAATTACTTTCATTAATTTTATTCTTTTTTTTCAGATGAATAGGTAGAAAATAGTAGCAGAAAAATAAACAATGATAAACATAGGTCTTTTCCAACATTTCTTTTAAAAATAGAGTTTACCTTTTCTTGTACGTTTATTACTTGTTGCATTAGTATTCTGTCCTCTTCAGAACAGAAAATAGTATTATAATTTTTTACCATGAACTGCTAAATTATTTAGCCAGGGATAAATTTGTGGGTCCTATGGCAATTTTAAACAAATAGGTTGCCTTGAGAAAACATGGTGAGCTGCAGAGATCAGCTCGATGGCAAGACTTTACTTGCAATCTTTAAGTTATGTGTTTGAGAATAGAAAATTAGTGGCATCTAATCATGAAAAATGTCCAATTCCATTTGAATACAAGAACAGAGAAGACTGAAGTAATTTATTTCCTTATTTTTGCATCTTTTGCATATCACAGTTTAATCCTGATAGATGGTAAATATTCCCATAAAAGACCGCCAGAACAAAAAAGATATATGCAGAAGAGCTAGTTAAATTGATTTACACACCTTCCAAGGTGTGAAGGACCAACAGGGCAGGACATGACCCAGAGAAAGCTTTTTTTCATAATATTAAATGCTTTCTGGACAAAGGAAGGGTGCAGAAAATGAAATTATGTACCTCATTCTCATTAGGACATCGCTTCATAAGTTTGTAATTATGCTGTTTTTTGCTAATAAGATCCTGCAGAAAAGTGGTATATTTCGTTTTCAGAGATAAATCATTTCCCAGTGAAACAACGCACTAACTTGTTGTATGGCTGCATGAAATTTTAGAATGATGTGCCCACAGGATAAACCTTGGAATTCTTGCAAAGAAATCACTGCTGTGGCTCTCTATCCAAGGCAAGAAACAAAATGTACCGCATAAAGAATGTGGTGAGAAAGACCTGAGTCCTGTTTCCTCTTTGTTTGAAAATTTACACACACGTGCACAAACACACAAACATACTCAAGAATGTCTTAACATTCATTAAAGTAATGCACTCACATAGAAAAGGAACACCTTTTGTTAAAATTCTGTTCACAACCTTTTTGTTTTAAATCAGCACTATAGAACTGCGAAGCAATCTTTTGCTCGATATTGGTACTGTCACATGTGACCCTTATTGTCCTAGAAAATTCAGAAAATGTCATTCTCTATTGCAGTTCTCTCAAAGGTATCATAGCTAAGCAAGTCAGAGCCTTATGTTTTTTTAATGTGTTTTACTTACTATTTTGAAAAGCATTTTATCTTTTCAGTAGGAAGGCTGCAGCATATGTAGCATGCAATTAGAATATCTGATTGGATTTACAGCTAAAATGTAGTTGAAATTTTTGCTCTTCCCTCAACACATCTCAGAAACAGTAATTAGCTATTTACTAAATTTAAAATACATCTGTCATGGCTGAAACGTGACGGTCTTTATATTTCAACTATAAATATTAAGAATACCTTGTAAAATTATAGCAATAAAAAATCTGAAAAGAAAATGACATGGATTAATGTGCTTCTATTAGAAATTTTGCGAACAACCATAAATATGACTGAATATTCATGGCTAAGGGTAGTTAGCATTTATGATTACAGATGTGTTTTCAACCATTTAAATTGTTCAATTCCTTTGTTGTTGTTTGTTTGTTGTTGTTTGTTTGTTTGTTTGCTTGTTTGTCTCAAAATAGTTATCATTACATAGTTGTAAAAGTGAGTTCAAAAATGGTTCAGATTTGCCAAGGATGAAAATGATTATGCACGATAAGGTTCACTCTTAAGAAAGACATGGGAATGTGTTTATAGGTAGTATATATATTTATAATACAACAGATTCAGAGAACTGTAGGGGTTGGAAGGGACCACCTAGTCCAAACTCCTGCTAAATCATGTTCCCTACAGCAGGCTGCACAGGAAGGCATCCAGGTGGCTTTGAATATCTTCAGAGAAGGAGTCTTAGAAAACATTTTGGGCAGATAGTTCCAGTGCGCTATTAGTTTCCCTTGTTCCAGTGTATTTTGTCCATTGTCCTGTCACTACACGCCTCTGAAAAGATCCTGGCCCTATCCACTTGACCCTTGTCCTTTTGGTACTTACAACCATTGATAAGATTCCCTCTCAGCCTTCTCCATGCTGAGAACAGTCGCAAGTTTTTCAGACTTTCCTCAGAAGGAAGATGCTCTGTGCTCCAAATGGTCTTTGTGGTCCTTCACTGGACTCTATAAGTTTCCTGTCTTTTTTGAACAGAGGACACAGAACGGGACATAGTATACCAAATGTGGTCTCACTGTGGCATAGTAGAGTGGGAGTATCGCCAATGTCAACCTGATATAGTTATTTTAACAAAGAAAACAGAAACCTTCTTGAGGTTCAGAATGGACACCTGTGCTTTCTAAATTCCTTGAATTGTGAAGGTAAGAGGACTGGGTACTTCTGAATCCAATACTAATTCCAGACTTAGACAGTGGTTTATGATGTCTTAGGGATTGTATGCGCACTATCAAAGACTAGCCTTAGCTAAAACATTTCTCAGTGAAGCTAGCAAAGCTTAAAACTATTGGTTATTTACCAAAGGTCAGTACTGGCACAATATCGTGATGTCAGGGTGTAAGAGATTTCTGCATGGACCCTACTTGAGGGGAGATGCTATTATGCACCTGCTGCCATTAAGGACAGTTCAAGGGACTCTTAGTTTGGTCACTGCTTATGGGGAAAGTCATTCATATCATTTAGCCCACAGTACCGTGGAAGACAACATTTGTTTTTTTTTCTCATGGCTCTAAACTCGCTTTCTGAGGTATGTTTTTGCAATAAGACTCTGACTTTACTAGAGGACAAGTTGTGGGTGTCACACAGCCATTATTACTTTGTGGACACTTTCACATTTGAAAGCATTTATTTTGATGTGTTCAACTTTGAAAGAGAGTGCTGAGGTGGAAGATCTTTGACCAAATAACTGGTATGGGGGATTGGGAGATGGTACCATTGTACCCTGTGAAGCCAAGATACAATTTGGTGTCTCCCTACTCCCTCTTAACTGCTGGCAAGACCTGGATGGTTAGGAACAAAGAAATTTCTGCTGAAATCCCAAAAGCTGGGACCTGTCACTCCAAAAAAGATCTGATTTGAACACTTTGGACTTATAAATAAGTTTGTACTTTCCTTAAGAAGAATAGAAGACATCCTCAACTGAAATCCCTAATGGCCTGATGACCCATCGCTACTGGAGATCAGTGTCTGAACTATGAGCTGTGCTGGATTCCCAGTGGTGACTATCTCACTCCTGATTTCTACAAAGACCTCTTAGCTTTTTTTTCCTATCTCTTTTCTATCATCATTCTTCCCTTCCTCATCTGTCACGCTCCAATATAAAGGAGGGAGACGAGGTTCTCTGATTATGTGTATACCCGATGGCGAGATTAAGACACAACGGGTCAAATGTTAGCCCAACCAGTTTATTACAATTACTAGTTGCTTAGGGATATGGGGAAGGGAAGGTGAGTGATAGAAAAGGGATAAAAAGCAAGGAGTCTTGATAGAAAGCAAGAGAGATATAATCACCACCGTGGATCCAGTGAGGTTCGTAGTCTCGGGAACTCGTCTGGTCACCGCGGGGGATGGGAGATGACAGCAAGCAGGCCTCAGGGTCCGTCTACAGAGTTTCCCCCCCTCAGGGAATTCTCCGTTTCCTCTTCGGGAGTTCTCCGTCAAAGATTTTTTCTTTGGGAGTTCTTCTCCAAAGTTGCTAGTTTAGTGAAGGCCTTTTATCCCCCATTTCTCATTTTTTTTTTTTCTTTTTTTTCTCTGTTGTGACATACCTGGCCCAACAGATAAGCCAGCAGGGAGTGGTACCTTCACTGCCATGCACAAGCATTATCACCTTTTGCAGTGATCAGCTTCTCCAAGCCGAACCCCGAAAAAGACAGGCTTGGCCCCACTTCTGCTTATCTTTACAACAATAAGCAGAGGCACTGTGGCACGGTGACACCCACCCAGATAACCTGCAGTTCTCACTTAGGGTCTTATCACCAGAAAGGCCTCACGAAGCAAGCTTTGAGACAATTAATAAAAGAAAACAGTTTCTGTCTTTCACATCATCTCCCTAAGCAACTAGGATTTGTAATAAACTGGTTGGGCTAGCATTTGACCCATTGTGCCTCAATCTCACTATTGGGTACACATATATCAAAAGAACCTCCGCTCCCTTCTATTAATTGGAGCGAGACAGGTACCTGTTGAGCCAGGTGTCTGCTATTAGTTTATTATCCAAAATACAGATTTGTTACCCAGTGTGCAGTAAGATGATCTCACACACAGAGATGTGATACTGATTTATTGCAGAGTTGCTGAAGCTGGGGTGCCAGGCGATCCCCCACAGTGCTAACACACCTCGGGATTTCGATGTGTACTTATACTTTTTTTTATTGCTTAACAGTTGGTCATTAAAAATTGTGTTGCTCTCCCTACTTGCAGGCTAGCTAGACATGCTAATTAACTACTTCAAATATAAGTTTAGTTCTTACACTGTGTAGAGTTCCTTTGCTTAATCACTTCAGCAGTTTCAAGGACAACTAATCTAAAAGTATACTTGCTATATCTAAGGATATACACACCATGATTTGTGCAGAGGTTAGTACTTACTGACAGTCAGTTCTTTGAGCACCTAGTGTCAGATAGCATTGTTATCTTTCTTGTTATTATCTTTCTTGGTGGTACTTTGATTGTTATCAGTAGTGAGCAAGGTTTCTCATTCCTTATTGACATTATGCCCAAGTGTCACAGAGAGACTGATGGAGGAAGCTGGGAGGACTGGAATCACAGAATCACAGAATTGTTGGGGTTGAAAGGGACTTCCAGAGATCATCTAGTCCAACACCCCTGCCAAAGCAGTCTCCCTAGACGAGGGAGCATTCAGTCTCAAGATTCTACTGGAAAAAAAGCTTCTCATAAGGCTGAGTAGTTATTCAGTATTATCTAGCCTTGCATTCACAAATAATGGATTAGAAATTTGTCTATTTTTAGCAAAGATGCATATTTTTGCACTATAAATCTCTTGAAATGAGATGCCTCTTAACATCTAGATATTACTCGTTAAAGTTTTCAGAATTCACTTTCTCAAAACCTGCTAATAAAATCTCTGTAGATGTCAGGTATTTAAAATCTGGCCTACAGATCATTTACATGACAACTGCTTTTAGCATGATTAGCATTATGCATAAAATTTTAAAATTTGCCAGCCTATATGCTTTTCCCTGACTACTCTTGGAAAAGAGATCGCTTAGACTGCTCATTGAAGTGCCACTGGGTTAGTGCAAAAAATCTTCAAACGGACACCTCATTTTAGTTGATTTTTAATGAGAAATCCAAATAAATGTGCAAAGATAGAGAAAAGAAAGGTGCAAGTAAGCAATGTGAAGCATCTACATCCCAAGCAGTGCATGTCTATGGCTTTACAAAAGTGTCTGGAAATACAATTCAAAAGGTGTACTATCTTTTATAGATGCTCAAATTAATCACTATTAAGTGAAAAAAAAAAAAAGACAATAAAGTAGAAAAATACATATATATTTATTGCTTTCTTTTTGTAAAGGATCAGTACCTGTTTTTCTTCATGAGGAAACAGAATCAGAGACACTTCTGCAGTGAGAGATGCTGTGGATGCTGTGATTGGTTGTAGTTGGTTTTTTTTTTTGTTTTTTTGTGTGTGTTTTTCAACCACTGCCAGTGAGAATTTTTTTGTGGGAGAGTATAGGAATTATCATTATTATGTGGGGTATGGGTGGGCGTCATTTTGCTGACCGTGGGATGATGAACATCATTGTGGAAAACAAAACAAATCAAAACAAAACAAAACAAAACAAAACCAAAACAAAACAAAACAAACAAGGGAATAAAAAGTCATGCTGCTGAATGTAACTTAGATTAATAGCATAATACAATTTAGGTTAATGTTGCTAAAATCATAGATTTGTGACTTTCTTCTCCCATGCATTTTTCACTAGGGCCTGACCATCTAGTTTCACCTGGTGAATACTGACTTACATGAAGGTTCTTTGGGAAAGCTTATCCACCTCCTCAAAAACTGTCTGATTACTAATTCTCACCTAACCCCTAGAGGTGTGGGCAGCCAAAGCTGCCAAATAATTAAGACCTTGTGGCAGGACCCGGTGCAACTGTGAATCAGCTATCTGATAACCTCACTGTGACCAGAGGTCACCTGAGGTCACCTAAGCCCTGTGGAATAACTCCTACAGAGTTTGTTTTCTTCATTTTGTGTTTTGCCATTATTGCTAGATGAGCTGAGCTCATTGTGTCAGTGTCTTTTCCTGTTCTGCCTTGTTAAGTCATTCAAAAATATCTTCTCGCTTACAGTTTTTATGTTTAAAAAGATTTAAGTAATTCTGGCAAATCGTAACATTCTGAAAGTTAATTCCCTTACATGCTTATGCACATTTTATAATAATTATGGAAATGAAATAAGAATGTCAGTGATAACTATTAGATTGTTTTTAACTTGGAGGAAAAAATAATTTCTATTAAGAAAAAGTATTAAAGTGTTTTGTATATTGACCATTTCCTTCCTTCTTTACAAAGGATTAAAAGGTAATTCTAGCAGTTCAAAAGTTGTAAGAATAAAGCACTCTTTCAAATAAGCCATTGTTCTAAGAACACTGAACACAGAAGAAAGTTGAGTATTGATTTTGTTTTCTCCTGCAAAAGAAATAAAAATTGTTATGTCAAGCTTCAAGACAGACAATGGTCAAAATAAACATACAATTCTCTGATTACAAATTATTTAGAATATATTAATTCCAACGTTCATATCATCCTATCCACTGTCTCAGTTACAGAATTTCTTTCTAGTTATCAAGGTACAGCAAGTCTTCTGAAAATTTCCTAAAAAAATCTTGAGGAATTCCCTGAACTGCCCTGTGAACATAATTATATCCAAGGCTGATTCAGTGTCGCAAATATTACCATGCCTGCCAGTGGATTGCAGCAAAATTAACTATGTGACATTATGGAGAAAGATAAGAAAGAAATGAGGACTCTAGCAGAACTTGCTAAGTTTCTACCCAGCATTTCAGGCAGTTGAAACACTAAGTGGTATTCCCAGCATTTCTTTGGAAACTGGCTTCTAACACTGAGAGGTGAACTTAAAGTCTCAAAAAAATTTCATTTAATCTTTGGAGTCAAGCAATAATATCACCAATCAACTTAAAACGGGATTTTTAGACTATCTGACTGGAAATAATTCATCAAATAAGAGCTTCATAAAAGAGAAATTGCTCAAATTTTCTAAAATTGCAGAACCAAATAACTAAAAAGCATTTTTTTGTGTGCTCACAGGGAATGTTGCAGTTACTTTCTCTTGAATCAAGTAGCTTTTTCTAGGAGTTTCTTTTTGCAATTACTTTTATGTACTAATACTACAAAAAATCACCAAAGAAAATTAAATATGTAATAAGGAAGACAATATCTGAAATGAATTTGTTTATTTTCATTTATTTTAAGACATGATTTAAATAGCCTTACCACGTTCCTTCTGGCAAGAGCTTACTGACTCTGAGAAGAAAGGGAAAATGGCAAAATTGTCACGCATTCAGCAAAAGGAAAATGAAATCAAATTTAATTTTACATAGTATGGCACCTCTGAGAAATATGTAGATATTATTAACACTCACGGTTATGCAGTACAGATTGCTGTAAATGGGTTCATACCTACAGAGAGAGGTTCATTCCTGGGGAACGAACCAAGTATTATGACACACATATGAAGATGCAAACCTAGTATATGCACTGTAAGTGATCAAAGCCTTGCATGATATGTGTTCATGTACTCATGGCACAGGTGTACTTCATGCCATCCTAGTTAATCATAGGGTTAATCTACTGGACATCTGGGCATTACTAATTCTTAATCTCTAAAGGAAAGGTGAATCTGGAGGTTTAGACTGTTGAAGATTGTGTTTTCTGTACAAGCTATCTGAACAGTTACAATTAAAGGCAGCTTTATCAAAGGATGATTGAAAGCTAGACTTGCTCAGCTAAAGACAATGAAAGGAGTTTTATCACATCGTTTAAAACTAAACAAAAAGGCTAAATGTGAGTTAGAGGAAAACTTGAGAATGCACATTTCATCTGCTAATTTGAGAAACTTAAAATGGCCTTATACAAAATCAAGGAATCAACCAAAAAAAAAAAAAAATCACCAGATGGAATTTTTTTTTTTGCTTAGTTGTTGTGTTCTTGTTTATATATATATATATATAATTGTTGTTTTTCCTCCTGCAGACTCTAATTGACTTTCATCTAGCTTTTACTGCAAAATAATTACACTGACTTTCTCTTCTCTTTTCAGCTACCTTGCAGCCTTATTGTGTTCTAATAGAAGCTATTTACTGTGAAATTCTAAATCATGGTGTTCCAAAAACTGTGTTTTTGCTTGTAATAAACATTATATTTCAGCTTGAATTTGGCTTATGATTTTTTTTTTACTTATAAAAGAACTTATGCCAACAGCAATACTTTGTTGACCTTCATGGCCATGAGATTGACCAACCTATAGAAATAATTCAAATTCTACTTTCAGGTTAAAACAAACTAATATTGAGAACAAAATAAACATAAATAGATCAACAAACAAACAAACAAATAAATAAACTAAAAAGAATCCAGCAAATAAACAACCAAAAAATTAAAAACCTCACTAGGTTAAATAACATAGGAATTCCATGTCCTATAGAGTAGTGCTATATAAGCTGTTCTTGTAGCATCATATATAGTAGTTTCATGATTATTTTATTTTCAGCTCCTGTGTTTGGTGACCCTTGGAATGTATGGATACGTTATTGGACTCCCTCACTTCATTGGAATTTGGAAGACGTATATATATATATAGGTGAATGATGCAAGTAAGTTTCTTTTTTTTTTTTTCCTTTCTGCTGGAGAGCTGCCTTGTAACATGAGAACTAGGAGGGAGGTTTAATTTAGATCATTACAAAAGAGACAAAATGCTAATACTGTGACAGCTAGTTTATAGGTCTTGTGTGTGAGGTAATGTAACTTCCAAGTCTTCTGGCATGGCTACAGAATCAAAAATGTATATTCTCTGTATTTTCTCAAGGTGATCAAGGAGGGTAATCTGATACTTTTTCCTCCTAAAAACAAACAGGTCAAAAAAGGTACAGGCCTGTTTCTTACCTAAAAGTAGAAGCAGAGAAGCAAAGAACATGCTGAGAATCAAAGGCTAAATTTCAAAGGAGAAAGACTTTTTACGACTAATAATTAGCATACTAGAAAAAAATAAGTATTTGTTGAGAAAGTATGAATTTAGTTGCTCCTTCCAGAGATCAAAGATCTTTCTATGGAAAATTCTCCTGTCTCAAAAACTGTCTATTTCGGTATTATATAATTAAATACTTATTAGACGAAGGCATTACAATGCCTTAATCAAGAGAGACATTTTTTCATTTGTAAATGTGAATTCTCCAGTAATAAGATTTATATTTTTTCATAACTAAATTACACTGTAAAAGAAAAGTAAATAAGTCTAGGGTTGCATTGAATTAGTCTGCAGCAAAACAAATGCAAAAAAAAAAGCAATATATGGTAAAATTGGAGTTTTAAAATTACTATGAAAATATTATCAAAATGATATAAAATGATCAATTTTAACTATTGTTGCTTCCCAAAAACATGGCATAACTCATCTTGTAGTTCTGGCTGGTCCAGTCTTGCAGGCACTTTCTTATCCTCAAAGCAGATAGTCAGTGCTGTCACTGGGGGATACTGCACACGTGTGAGCACCAGTTTCTACATTTTAAAAATGTGTATCTAATACTTAGTATTATCTCTTCATTATAATTCCATGCCTCTCTATTGAAAAAAAAAAAAAAAGAAACTAAAGCCTTGCTTTCCATTCCATTTCTCTTCTCCAAGTTTAGACAGCTCCTCAGTCTCAAGAAAGTTCAATTGAAATTGATGAATGACTAAAAATTAAAGGTCTAATCACAAATCAAATCCAAATGATTTTTGAAAACATTGCAAAGTATTTCTCTTTTACACAGACATTCATGTTATGTATTTTCTCAAACAAACATTGAATTGAAAGAACTCTTTGGGGGGAAGTTTTACTGATGTATTTTACATTAGAAAACCTTAAAATAAAGAAAAAAGGCTGATATTGTATGGCCAACATGCGATTATTCATGAATCAGCATATTTTTATCATCAATTTGTGTTATGAACAAGTGTTTTAGGCAAATAATATTAAACCCTTCTATTCTGAATTCTAGTTTACGTGATACAATGGCATCTCTGAAAGTAATGCTTCATATTTTATTATGGACCAACAATGTCAGAGAGGGATGGTGGTGGTATGGCAATAAAGATTGAACCTTCCCTCCAGTATTTCATTACATTTTGTTACCTTGCTATAGATGGTGGCAGAGGGTCAGTCTGACACAATGGCATCTGTCTTCAAAGTGCATATGAAGCGAAGGTGTCTGAATTCCTTCATGCAAAAAAGTGGCATCCTTTGACATTCAACAACATTTACTGAATGTTTATGGAGGTATGAAACACTGCATGATTCAGCAGTGACAATGGCAACTTGAAAAACAAACCATGTTCTAGACAACCATATAGATGTTTATGAACATGACATGCAGACCATTCACCTCTCAAAATACATACAGTATGGTGGTAGCTATACTGGTCAGGAACATTTCATAATTGAGAATTTGCTCTACAAACAACATAACTGAGCTTTTTGTATATGTTGTAGTTTCCGTGGAATAAAATAGGGGCTATTGCTTTTAAAACAACCTACATAATGTTGGCTGACAGAAGAGTGATTGTTTACTAATGTGGTGCCCCTCACAAACAAAGAAGCAAGTAAAATTTATCTATAGTTGATGAGAATGCTATGTCACTTGTGAAACATTTTGTTGTTTCACGAGCAAATAATTACAAACTGTCTGAATTCAAGTGAGTGGGTAGAAAGCTGTCTCAGTTGAGCAGGGATCTTAGAATTATGGAATCATAGTATCATTAAGTTTGGAAAAGACTCATAAGATCATCTAATCCAACTGTCCACTAACCATCAATATTGCCCACTAAACCATGTCCCTAAGTACTACATCTACCCTTTCCTAAATATACAGTAGTGAACAAGAGACAGTGCATGCAACTGATGCTGCAATAGACAGATCTTTAAACAGCCTTAATAAAACTATTCATATGGTCTTGAGTACATGAAAGTGAAGTCATTGCAAAGCAATGTAAATGCTATATGGAATTTAGGAATCAAAATCCAAAATAGCACCAGCATAGAATGTTATTTTTTTAAGATTGTTGGTAGAAGATATTCATGACATATTTGCTCTCCACACATTTCCCTTCAAGAAGGCTTTTAGATGAGTTTTTCTTTCAGTTCTGAACTGGGAAAACATTAGAGAATGCATTTTATTTATAAAAGTACCCTCATAATTGTAGCCACTTAGATTTTGACAGTTATGTACACTAGCACAATGGGACAGTTAACTTTATTACACATACTGAAAATTTCTTTTCACAGTAACTTAAATAATGAACAATAAATGTGACCCTCTTCCTTCCCACTCATATCTATTGTTTATTCCTTCTCTTATGCTACTTTTATAGTATTTTAAGTCCAACTGTTTATCAAAGAGTAAGTATATTCTGTACATTATGCTGACATTGGATGACAGTGGCTGGAAACTAAAACAAAGCAATAGACTGAAATAAGCACATCCATCTTTTATATCTGTTCCAGTTAAAGCACAGATAAGCATAACATTTTTTTAGTGAGTACAGCTAAGTACAGGTAGAAATGAAATTCAGACATTCAGAGTATTGCTGTTAAGGAGGGGACAAGAAATATATACAAGATGGAGAGGGCTGACAGATTGAGTGATGACAAGAAGACATAAGCTGCACTACAAGCAGGAAAAAAAAAAAAAAAAGTGGACCATTATAACTTTAATGTTTGGGGGAAAAAAAAATGCAATTAATTCAAGTTTTAAGGACTTAGAAGAAGAGAACCTAAATGGGATTCTATTTTCCTTACATCTAGGTTTTGGGATGCTTTTGGAAGTCATGACAGTTATTATAGGAATGGGTTCAACTAGTCCTCACTTTTTTCTTTGAGAAGAGAAAGCTCTTTCAGTAGTTCGACTAAATTCAATACAAATATTTGATCGATCAAATAATTCTCAGTATGAATCAATGTGAGAAACTGTGGTTTAAGAAAAAAACAAGATACAAAACTTGGAAGATGATCTCATTATACATCAAACTCCTTTCTAATGGAAACATTACAAAAGTGGTATAGAATAAACAGGGAAAAGAAAGAAAAATATGCCAATGGGGAGTTTATCAAAAACAAGTAAATTAAACAAGGTCATTCACAGTTCAAAATGTTTCTTACATAACAGATTAATGTGTTTGACTTAGCATACGCTTTTATGATCTTTTTACTATCCTTCTAAATTTCTATTTATTTGGAAATAGTACATACAGACCATATTTACTTGAGTTATTTTCACACCCTGGTCAACAAGACAAGCATGGGCACTGAAGGAGTTTCTCATGTCTCTTCTAGTCACTGGAAAATTAGATATTTTGCCCAGAACGTGGCTTCCACATATCAGGATGCACAACACCAAAAACCATGGTAGTGTGACACATAATCATTTAGAAGGAGGAAAATCTTTATACAAAAAAAAGTAGTGCATTAAGGATAGGACAACAGCTGGCAACAAAGGTGCACTTACTGATAAATCAGCTAGAATATTTTCAGAGATACACTGAAGCATTAGAAAGTAATTTAGATGATCAGTGAACTGCATTAATTGCTGGAACAAATTATTTAACACTTCAAGTGTCCATAAAAGCTTTGGGTTTGATTTGCACTGCAAATAAATAATTAAATAATTAAGTCCCGACCACACCCTGCTGAATTAAATGGGAGGATTTCAACTTACTCGAGAGAACTCATTTGAGTCCAGATTTTGTTATTTGTTTTTTTTGTTTGTTTGTTTGTTTCTGGTATTTTTTTTTTCTTCCCAAATGTAAACACATGTCTTAAGAAAATTCTTTCTACAGTAACTAGATGAGCATGGACAGCCTTAATATGCGCTAGGATTCAGATGCACAGTTGATCTTGCCACATGGGATTAGTGACTATCTGTGGGCTAAACTTAATTTACAACCATCTACCAGAATGGTCAGGTAGAGAAACAGTAACTATGCTTCATCTACCTCACTGTACTTTTTCAGACAAAAACAAATATAATCACAGGGAATTATCTCCAGTCTGTAATTTTCCTCACTGGAGTTCTTTAAAATATTGTCTCTGTAACTTGCGTGCAAGTTTCTACACTGTTTACCTAAAGTACCTGCTTTTTCTTAGAGGTATTCTCAGATTTTTGTACTTAATATTGACAGCAATGAGTTTGAAAAGTGATGGCCTGTAACTCAGGAAGTTCAGGTGTTATTAGTTTACTATGGAAAAACTGAAGGGGTGTGAAAACTGCATTTTCTGTGATAGAATTTCAGAATCCTCACAGAAGATGTAAAGAAGCAAAAGAAAGCGTAAAGGCTAAACTAACAGTTATGATCTCTGCTGACCATAATCTGAGTTGGACTGTCAGAATGAAGTGTTGAAAATGGCCGTGATACCCTCATTACTGCTCATTTTTACTGTCTTGTTACAAATCCTATTAGAAATTTAATTCTTTCTGTACAAGAAACATGGATTAGGTAACAGCTAGTATTGAGAAAAATCAAATTCAGATAGGGCAAAATGTAGAAATGTATTTGCAAGCAGATAAACTTGAATAGATATTACTTGAGTGAGGCCCACACTTTGCTCACTTGAATAAGAGAGGATATCTCTAAAAGGTCAGGCAGCATAAGGCTCACAGATTAACGTAAATTCCTTCTACAAAAAATGAATAAAATAAATGTGTTGTAGCTGATACCCATCAAACTGGTTTTAGGTGTCAGTCCTGAGATTAGATGAGTAATGTCCGTGGACTGAATAAACTGACACTGAGAGGTTTCTTCTATCCCCATTAGAGTTGTTCTATACACAGCCATATTTAACAAAATCCATCCTTAGCCCCTGAGTAACGAGGCTTCACTAGCTTTTCTGGTACATTTTCTTATTTAATCTTGATATTGAATGGACAGGAGATGTACAACTTTTTTAGCTATAATAGAAAAATCCTCCAATATGTGACAGTGACCATTTCATTTTGATAAAATCCCAGGAAGAATTCACCTTTCTCAACACTCCCCCATCTCCACAAAAGCAATCATTATGATAAAGTAAGTAAATAAGAAACACTAAATTATTTCCAAGATTCAAGTTTACTGTCATTTAAAAATCCATGTACAGATGTGCTGTTTTCAATGAAGTCACCCTTGTGGGCCCATCTGCAGAAGTTTTTAGCTAACATCCTATGGGAATTTGTTTTCACTGAGTGTCTGTAACAGTGACTTTAGTTAACACATTTTTTTCCAAAATCAAGGCTATCATTGCTTCTGAAGCACAAGTCACTATTCCATCCAGATTTGGCATAATAGTGGAAGCCCAGTTTTGTGCTGCATATCACAGCCTAGTTCAACAAGGTAGAGGGTAATTCATCCTAGTTTTTCAACTTATTTTAAAATGCCTTGCAGATAAGGAACATTTGATCTATGCTTTATGGCATTATGCAGCTCCTGAAAGCCGTGCTGGGCAGAAGATTGTTGTTGCTGCTGCTTTTTATTTTTTTCTTTTTCCCTGGCAAAGTAGCAAAGAAATAGTATTGAAACACAAACAGGAATTTCAGATCAGATGCACATTTTAACAGATAGCCTTGCAAAAGCACACTGAGGATAACAGCTTTTGCTGTTTGCCTCAGTGCTGCTCAGAGGCACATAATAAATTCTCCACTTCTGCCAAGCTCAGAGAATTTTCCAATAGCAGCTTACAAGAAATATGCCAAGGCCGGGGGCATTGCAGTACAAGGAAAATGAACATTTTAATAAAGAATAGGTTAGCCAATGCTTCCACTGGTTACTATTATAAAATATGAGGAGTCATTTTGCTGGTAGGATTGCTGAATGAAAGTTCAATTTACTTTGTCTACTGTGTAAAAGCACTAAGGCAATGATACTGAGCTACAATTTTTTAAAATGTCTACTATCCCCTGTAAACTCTGACTGTATCCTAAAAAGTATTAATTAACTTGACTGAATTCAACAGGCCATATTGTGCCAGCTCTATTTGCAATATGAGAACAGAGGGAACGTATTTCTGTTCTTTAGAGACTCTAGGAACTTTTCATATTTTCTGGATGTTGAAGTGACAAACAATAATGAAATCAATTAGCCTATTCTTTTTTCCTCTTCCTCTTCCTTATTTTTAATATTTTTCATTGTTCCTATAATAATAGTTGCCACTTTCAAGCAGCTTTTATACCTGAAAAAAAAAAAAAGAAACAGGAACACTGGAAAACAAATACATGTGTGCTTTCTTTGGGTCTATTTCTGAAACTAATTTTCTTCATGCACTGTTTTGTTATGTGAGCACTGCTTTTAAGTACAGCATAAAACTGCAAAGTGTGCTGTAAATTACCTAGCCATCATATAGACCAGTAACAGTACCTTGAAGAATAAAGTAGGAGAGGTTTAATTGCATGCAATAAATACAAGCTCATCAATAATTTATAGTGAACATTTAATTTGATAGACTTTGTCTTTTACGCACATGAGCTATAACACATTGAGTTTTTGAGTGAGCTTTCCTTATACTGGATTTTAGTACATCTTTATTAGCAGTGGAAAATGGTCATCTCCAAGTTCTGTGCAAATACACTGTGCCTCACACAGAAAAATACAGATGTTGGATTTTCTTCCTTTTCTTGTGTTATAGCCAGTCATCGAAATAGTGTGCATCCCTGATGGGGTGAAATCCATCCCTTTCCCTTTATTTCATCTTTATTTCACTCAGTAAAAATTGCTTATGCTGGTCTGGGTTCTTAGTATGCAGGCTACATTAGACATGGTCTCCTTGGCTTGTATACGATATTCGAAGTGCTACAAAAGTGACATTTCATTATGGAAAAGAACTTGATTATTTTTTTAATTATATTATTAAATTATTATTGTATAGTTTAGAATTGTTATTTGCATGCATCAATACAGGTTAGGGGAGGACATGCTCGAGAGGAGCTGTACAGGGAAGGACCTGGGTATCCTGGTGGGCAGGATAGGTTGGCCGTGAGCCAGAAGTTTGCCCTTATACCCAAAAAGGCCAATGGTATGCTAGGGTGCAATAAAAAGAGCATGGCCATCAGGTTGAGTGAGGTGATCTTCCCACTCTACTCCACCTTGATGAGGCCACGGTTAGAACATCCAGTTCTCTGGATCTCTCCCACAGTCTGAAAAGATGGATATCCTAGGAGTACAGCGGAGTGTCACAGAGAGTATCTGGGGACTGCAGCACCTGCTGAGTAACATGGATCTCTTCAGCCTTGGGAAAAGAAGACTGAGAGGGGATCTGATAAATGTTTATAAACATTTGAAATGAGGCGGAAGGCAAATGGATGAGGTCAGGCCCTTCTCAGCAGTTTGTAGCAATACAACAAGGAGTAATGGATTTTCCTTCTTTTGAAATATTTGGTATCTGTCTGGATGTCTACCTGTGCAACCTGTTGAGGGCACCTGCTTTTCGCAAGAAGTTGGAGTTGGATTTCATGATCCCTTGAGGACCCTTCCATCCCCTGCAACTCTGAAATTGTGTGATTTTGTGATTCCTTGATATGTTCTTGAAAATACAATTTATTTGGCTTCATATGTTCTTGAAAATACAATTACTGAATTAGTAGTACTGCAAATGGACTTTTGATCTCTAAGTGTGAGCTTATGTCTTCTTGATTTAGGATACTGTTGCAACACCAAGGGATGTACAGCCATAAAATTTACAAACCAGATGTCCTCTCACTGGTAACAGGAAATTTGGATACCTCTCATGTGATACAGTCTACAGTATGGCTCTTCACTGGTGCCAACACGATACCAACAACAAGGGAATAATTTCAGAGGCTTCCTTTCTGAGAAATAGTTGCTGGTAAAAAAAATACCTAAAACTGCTTTCCTCTTATTTTACAAGTTATAAATCTGAGAATGAATCATAAAACCTACCAATATTTCATTACCTTTAACAGATAGTGTGTTCTACCAGTAAAGATATGAAGTGAATGTAATCCTATTTTAACCTAGGAGTATGACATTTGTTGAATTAACGAGGAATATAACATCTTTTAAGTTTCATTTCCTACTTTATCATGGAGCCCATGCCTGGATAGTTCAACTCTTAATCTTTCCACACTTTTTTGTAAATTTAGGGAAATAATAAATATATCCTTTAAGCACAGAATTTTATTTAATAAAAATAATTAAGACAAATGCTTTTTCGTACCTATACAAAAAAATGCCACAGACACATTCTCGAAAAATGCTATTCAGAAAATCTCCCGTGAGATAAACCAGTATTAATGCAAGAGGAGTTTTCTACAAATGTGTTTCTTCTTCACATTTACTAGTCATTTGTATTCTTTCTACTGCAGAACTTGTTGAATGTGGCTAAGAATAAGGCAGGACATGGGAGCAAGATTCTGTAGTTTTCAGAATGAACCTGATTGCTTGGTAGATCTCTTTGGAGAACTTTCATTTTATTTCCAAATTGTTGGGAAGGTATTATCAATTCAGAATAAATATGGAACTCTGTTTTACCAATCTTTTCCCATTCTGGCATTAAAATTATAGAAAAATTGTTTTAGCAAAGACACACTTATTCATTCAGTTAAACTGACAGGTGCTCAGTTTGATACAATGAAGTCATGAATATAACAAAGTTTTTTCTCCACTGAGTCCCTCACTTATTCCACCACTCTATACCGAACATTAATATTATTTATATAGTTCTGTTAAGCACAGTTGTCAATGGCTTGCAATGTTTTTACTATTTTATAAATTAACTGTAGCCGACCTTTGATAAATTTTATTGTATAGTTTATAGAATAAAGCATTGGTCATAAGCAATCTTCAAGCCAATTTTAGACATCTAGAAATCTATTAGTAGAGGGAAATACATAGATTCCTAGTATCAGTGTCAGTTCCTTAAAGACAGAGAGGTAAGGGCAGGTACTGCATCGATCAAGATATTATTTCCCTGTGTTAAATGAAAACAGGCTAGCTAACCCCTGTTGAGAACATGGCTCAGCATCCCCGAGAGATTACCTCACAAAACACACACACACACACACACACACACACACACACACATACACACACAAAAGGCATAAAATCAAACAGTTTAAATAGAAATAAACTGCTATATCTGTCCCAACAGGTGGTTCTGTCTCTCAAAAAGCTTTTATAAATCTTATATCTGAGAGGCAACATATTCATTGATCAGGGATAGCAATTCTATGCACTCACAAAGGCATTTATAAGAATACCGGAGAAAGGAAGGTGGCATTTTTTGGTTGCAAACCTAAATGGAATTTCAGGAACAATGAGGAAATGTGATGAAAAAGAGCAAATGAATGGCAGAAGATGGAGTAATACAGAAAAATGATGCAGGGAAGGGATGGAGAAGGAGAGCAGAGGGAGAGGGAGTATTATATTCCAGATAGTTTTCTACAGGTGTTTTCTGATCATACCATACAAAGATTTGTATTTCTATCCTGCATTAAAAAATGACACCTGTAAAGGTCTGAAGACTCTTGCAGTCATTTAGTTTATTTTCTATTAAAAAACCAAGATTTTTATACTCTCTTAAGGGGCAGTCCATATACTTTGAAAATTAAGCATATCCCAGGGAAAAAAATATAAGGGATAGATCAGATTAATCAGCTTATATGTTGTTTTTCCACATTCTCTTCCAGTATTAAAACCTGTTAAATAAAACTGTAATTCCGATAACATTAATCTTTTATCTCTCCACCCCAAAAATTAACTTACATACAGATGTTCTGTGCAACAATATTACCTCACACCCTATAACCCTGCAATATCCCCATAATAACTTTCAGAATAAAAAATGAATAGAAGACTTGATTTCGTAAGCTGTCTTCACGTCTGTACCATTTATTTGTCTCTAAACTATGAGGATCTTCCCTTGCAGACATGGCACTTTAGATCTGACATATTAAACTACCTGGAATAAATTATCTACTGTTTTGAGTTGTCGTTAGCCTTGAAGTTTCACAGACATACTGACATGTACTGTGGGCAATTAGGATATGCTTTTCAGACAGGGAAGCCTTCTATAAATGTGTTTATAAGTTCTTTACATTTGAAAAAATCTAATATAGAACAAAAAACAACAAATCTCATAACTGTATCATACCAAATAATAAGGGATCATAAATATAAGGAAAACATTGGTGTAACATTATTTTTTTAAACTATATATTGCGTGCAACACATATAACTGTAAAGTTCAAATATTAAATAAAATACATAGAAGATGCATCTTTGTCTTAGGATACTGTGTAGAATGATGCCAGGACCAACCTCCTTGCTGATCTGAAAAAGAAAGCAAATGGCTTCAATAAAATTTTGAAAAGATATTCTAATCAGAATTCTCTGAAAGACAAGAAATGGTGAATCATGCACCATTTTGCATTGCACGGGCAAAATCTTTATTTATTAGACAAAAAGAATGAGCATGAAAAAAAGAAAAAAAAATTGTTGTTATGGTAAGACTAGCAAATTGAACGAAAAATGCAACTTTTAAATTTAATTATGTTTCAACTAAGGATATCCACCATAAGCATTGCTTAATTATATTATTCTCATTTATTCTTCAGTTCATTTAGAATAAACAAACAAACAAATAAATAAAAGTTTAACACTTCATGTAAGTGGTACTTTCTACGGCAGAGTATAGGATACTTTTCAAGTTTGAGTCTACATGGATCATTTCAGAAGTTAAATGTGATCTCTGTCCAGAGACATGGCATTTTTTGAAGAGTCACACCATCAAATAATGTGTCATTTTTCTGAACTTATGTAGTCATATTCCTATTTTTGCCAAAATCAGCTCGATTCTAAAACACCACTGAGCTGATTTTGTAAAACTCTTTGATCACATTCATTCCATGCTGCTTCCTTACTAGGCAATGTGGAAAACTTTCAAAATGCAAGGGAATAACCTTCTTAAAGAAAGTGAGTGTTGGCACAGCTGTGGCATAGAGAGGATGTAGAAGCTGCATGCTACATAATTTATCTATTTTAAGGAACCTGAATGACTCCAACTGCTAAGATTATTTGAGATCAGGGAACAAAGCTGCACCAGTACAGTCCTCACAAGGCAGTCAGCCTTTTCTGTGTGTTGTGCAGTGGACTGGTGAATAATTAAAGGTTCAGCTCTTCAGCTCTTAGTCTTTATTTTGCTTGAACTGACATAACGAAATATCCCTCTGGAGTGATGAGGAAGTTGAAAAACTTACCTCTCCTCGTACTTGCTTTCATTTCTTTTTTTTATCTCAGGGGCTTTGCACAGATGATTTAAGATCCATTCCTTGTACGCTGTGTCAGGAATGTGAAATTCCGAGTGATATTATGCTTTATAAGCTGCGTTGCAACTGGCAAACAAAGATGTTAGGTCAACCATTTCAATTTATGAAGAAATATTCAAGTTCTGTAACTAAACTTCATACTCCACAATTTGAGAATATCAATGAAAAGCAAAATGAACCAACCAAAAAGAAAACATGAAAAAAGCTCAAACTTATGAGTGACTCAGACTCTAAATGCCTAACCTTTTGGTTTACCTGAGTCACATGAAGTGAAGAAGAATTATTTTGTGATGTATATAAAATATATGATATAGCTAATATTAATAAGAAAGAAAAGTTATTTTTAATATATTTATTATTATTATATTTTAAAGGAGCAATCAAGACATTAGACTAGTGGGATATTTGACCTTGTTTTTGTGAAACTAATACATCAATCTGGTTTGGTGGAAGTAGCTGCAGTTCTTAAGGTGTCGATTTTTCAAGGTATTCATCAGAGATTTTCAGTGAAATTTTACTCTTCTTCTGCTTCATCCGTGAATATAGCTGTTCACAAGGGTACACGCTTGTACATGTACATGTAACATGAATAAAGCATGGTAGTGAAGAGTATTTTTCTCTGTTAAACAGATCTTATAAAAGTCTGGTAAAGAGCCATGATCAAACTTTTGGCATAACTCATTTCAACTATATACACTCAATTTGAAAATTCCCAGGCAATATAGTTATGTTGACTGAAAACGAAGACTCAAGTATACAAAAAAATGATGTTTTTTTATTGTTTGTTTGTTTTTGTTTTTGTTTTTTCTCAGTATTGAAAAGTATTCTCAAATTCCTCTGTCAAAACAGAAAGCATGGTTATGTATTTTTCTCAGTTCACAGAATTGTGTTTAGGAAGTGTACCAAAATACATAAAATCATTTGCCATAACTTAGTCTGGCCATAACATAACATTCATTTTAAACATTGTTATAGATTGTAAGATGGCACTTATACATTCATTTTCATCTTGAAGGCACAAGCTTTTAAGTGAATGGTCAAATCCACCAAAAATGTTAAATCTGTAAGTCGTTTTTAATCTTCATGTTCTGGCAGAAGTTTTCCTCTTGATTCCATAATTACCATGATTTCATTTTTCATATCACAAAATCCTTTCAGAATTTTACCCCAACTTAGTCACATATCTTCAGAAAAGTACATAATATCTTGATATTCAGTATCTGTACCTTTTAGAAACTCCTGAAATTGGTGATGATTTAGTACCTTAAACTTTATGATGTTCCCATCTTTAATGATGATTTGCTTGACATTAACTATTTTTAAAGGTTTTGCACATAAATATTCTTGACGTACAATTCACTGATATTTTGTCAAATATGAGTTGCTAGTGGTAATTGCATCATCTTCTGTTAAAAGTATAATGTCTTCTTTTCTATCAACCATTGCCAGGACACCGTCAGGAATTATACCAAGTATTTAGACAAAGGTTTTACATATACTGCTTTAGTGACATTTTTACTTTTTCATACAAGACAAGAGATTTAGTCTTGTTTCTCATTGGCAGCAAAGAAACAATTTCTTCTTGAGCCATAACTGTAGCATGAGTATTTTAATCTATCATCAAAGCACAAAATCTGAAATTAACAGCTTTACTCTCCTAAATATTTTTCATATATTTTCCTATTTCTTCAGTTCACTTTGCTATGATCTGGTGAGACAAACTGATTTTAGAAAAACCCTTTTTTCATCAGCACAGATTATCTCTACCATGCATTCCATACATTGCTTATTAAACTCACCATCAATAAATTGTTTTGATTTTTGCAGCCAGATTTGTTACTACATAAATTAATTTTTTTTAAGTTCATCTGAGTTGCAACTTAAAAAAAAGAAAAAATGTTGACAATTTTTTCAGTTTCGATATTTGGACTTATGAAACCTTTGATTTGCATCAAATTTTTGTGACATGTTTTTTCACATCATGTTTTTTCATTATGCATAGGAAGTTCTGCACAAATGTGTGTGGGAACTTCTTCACAGTGCAGTTACAGAGCACTGGCACAGGCTGCACAGAGAGGTGATGGAGCCTCCATCTCTGGAGATGTTCAAGACCAACCTGGCCGCCTACCTGTGCAACCTGGGCTAGGGAGCTGCTTTGGCAGGGGGGTTGGACTAGATGATCTCTAGAGCTCCCTTCAAACCCTACAATTCTGTGATTCTGTAATCAGGTGGGGCAGGGAAGAGTCACTGGCATCTTGGCATAATAGAAGGGCTAGACCACAGTATGAGCTGCCCCAGGCCACACTTAGCTTCAGACTTTAGGTTGGACATGCATGCTGTAGACAAAGGTAAATTTATGTATGGATTTTTCAAAGATCAGTATTTGATTGTCAGTTTTGTAAAGACTGTAAAGAAACATGGAAAGAGAATTCTAACAAGTGCAATAAGAATTGCCCAAGAAGCTGCAGAGGAGGAAGCTCAATATTTATGTTCCCCTGGAAAAATTTCCAGGGTCTATCATGATAACCTTGGTAGCAGGAAGTGAGATCAAGGTTGCAGAACTCACTTTATTTTAAAACTTGCCTATTCCTGGAAACTAACTTTGATCATTGTATTTACTGTGTGTTTTGTCCACTTGCACTGACGGTAAAGAGTGAAATCCCTTGAGAACTCTGTCCATTCAGTAATTCCACAATTTCAGTTTCAGAGTAGCTCTAGAATATTGAAAACCAAATTATGCACAATGGTCAAATAATGGAGAAAAAGTGCTACCGTTACCAATATGAATAGTCAGTTTTAAAGTGTTTATTTGCCAAGGTGTTTTCCTGATGATGGGAAAAATGAAGACACTATTCATGAATTACAGTTCACACAATGAAAAGATTGATCTAAGCAAATGCCACGTCCCAAAAACATACACAGAAAATTTAGTCACTAAGCTGTTCATTAGTATGAAGCTTACCATTTTCTTTAAAGTCTTTCCCATAAAAATGAGTTAAGAATCATTTTTTATTTTCACAGCCTGATGGAATTACAAGAGCAAAGCACACTCCTGTTATTTGCCTTCTCTCATTCCTCTAATTTTAGTGTTTGACTTTCTGAGGACAATTTTTTTTCCAATGTCTCAAACAAATAAGACCAGTCATAACACAATGTTTTGTGTTTTTTGCTGGTCTCAGGTCTCAAGGACTGTTACACGGCAGCAAGTCTGTGTGCAGGAAGTAAAGAAGGAGGGAAGGAATAAAGGAAGCAATGGAGGAAGAACAGGAATAAGGAATAGAGGAGCGAGGAATGAAAGAAAGAAGAAAAACTGTTATTTGTAAGAAGATATCAGATTAATGTTCTAATTACTAAACACCTTTAACATGATTTATATATATATAAGACACAGCATGAGACAGTTAAAATGCATAGGTTGAAATATGTTGCTTAGGCCCATCCCATGTCTGTCTTGGTCCATCACCTACTCTGACAATCATGCCAAATATCTGCTCAAAAATGAATGATCAACATTCTTAGCAACGTACACTGTTATATAATCAACGTACACCACTACTGCAAATTGTAAGACAGATTTTACACTTAAATCTTAGACTTCCTTATGCAGACTTCAGTAATTAGAGACACTGGGAAAAATCAAACTGCACTGTGGGAGTTTTGGGTTGTGATAGATGTTCCAGAAACAACGCACGCGTTCATGGGTAGTAGATAAATTCTGCAACCTCAGGTTTTCTTTAAACTGCTCCAAATAAACTTCGTACCTGTACTTATACACTTGCACTTTATGCATCTTTATTGATAATTTGGATCAGGGGATTAAGCACACCCTCAGTAAGTTTGAAGATGACACCTTGTTGGAGAGAAGTGTCAATCTGTCTGAGATTAGGAAAGCCCTACGGAATGAACTGGACAGGTTGGATCAATGGGTTGCAGCCAATTATATGAGGTTCATCATGACCAAGTGTCAGGTACTGCACTTTAGTCAACAACTCCATGCAATGCTACAAGACTGGGGGAAGAGTAGCTGGAAATCTGCATGAGGGAAAATGATCCAGCAGTGTTGGCAAGTGGTTCTCTGAATATGAGCCAGCAGTGAGCCCAGGTGACCAAGAAGGCCAGCAGCATCGCAGCTTGTATTAGAAACAGTGTAGCCAGATGGAGCAGGGAGGAGATTGTCTATACTTAGCTCTGGTGAGTCTGCACCTCAAGTACTGTGTACAGTCACAACGAGAAAGACACTGAGGCCATGAAGAGTGTCCAGAGAAGGGCAAAAAAGCTGATGAGGGATCTGGAACTTATCTGGTCTTATGAGGAGTGGCTAAGGGATTTTTCAGTATGGACAAGAAGACCTTATAGCTCCCTACAACTCCTTGAAAGGAGATTGTGGTAAGGCCTCTCCTTCCAGGAAACAGCAGCAGAACAAGATGGCTTAAGTTTCACCAGGGGACATTCAGATTGGATAAAAGGAAGAATTTTTTCTCAGGAAGAGTTTTAACTCAGAAAGAGTGGTTAGGCTCTGGAACTGGCTGCCCAGGGAAATGGTGAAGTCACTGTCCCTGGAGGTGTTTAAGGAAAAGGTGGATGTAATATTTACAGAAAGATTGAGTGCACAGTATTAATTTTAGGTGGAAAGATGGACTGGATGGTCTTAGAGATCTTTGCCAACCTTATTATTCAATAGTTCTACGATTTCATTACAGAACTGAGCGACAGGACTTGAAAAAATATTACTTAATTTTATTATCATTCTTTCAGTTATTTCTCAGTAATTTAATTTCTTCTTTAATAATGTTTTTAACTGCATTGTAGTCATTTCAGATGGAAGCAGCAAATAACTACGCAGCTTTTTTCTCACTCCTCTTGTCCTTGTAGTGGGAATGGGAGTAGAATCAGAAAAAAATAAAAAAGCAGAACACATAGGTTGAGATAAAAACTGTTCACTAATGCAGAAAAGGAAGAGTGAATACTTATATATATATGTGTGTGTGTGTGTATATATATATACATATTTTTTAAACAAGGGATGCCAAAAAACAATTGCTCATTACCCACTAATGAATGACCAACCAGTTTCCAAGCAGTGACTTCTCCCCAGGCCTATTCCTCTAAGTTTTATAGTTTTTTCACATGATACCATGTGGTATGAAACCCCCTTTCATCAGTTTAGGTCAGCTGTCCTGGTTCTGTCCCCTCCCAGCTCCTTGTGCCCCCTAGCCCGATCAGTAGCAGCACAGTAAAAGAAGCTGAGAAACTGGAATGTTCTTGGCTCTCTACATCACTGCTCAGCACAACTAAAAGATTGGTGTGTTATTAGTACTGCTTTTCTCCTAAAGCCAAACATAGCATCATGCCAGACAATATGAAGGAAACCAACTCTGTCGCAGATGAAACTAGAACATGCATAATGAACATTAATGTGAGGAGAGTACAAAGTTAAGATTTATAATCAGATGACAGGACACATTCTGTTTACATTGTAAGTTTCAAAATGGCATAACAAAGGAAGAATTGGATTATCAAATATTGTTGCGATAATTGAAGACTTTTTTTTTTTTAATAAGCAGTAGATATGAATAACGTAAGCTTGCTGCAATTATGAAATTCATTTCACATAACATTTGAAGTTGACAGAATTTTTCCTCAATTCAAATGTTTCAGTTTCTTAAGTGATATTAATTTGAATTTATGATAGTGAGAAAGTAGAGATTTGACCTTTGGAATGGACCTAGGGGCCCAGGTGATAGTAATGGCAATAGAAGGTACATCCTTGAGATCCTGAGACCTGATGTCTGAGTGTATCATCAAAATTAAGATAGTAAAAATGATACACATTTTAAGGTAAATATGCATTGACTCTTTCAAGTAGAATATCAGAAAACAGCCATGCTTATTTGTACATACATATTTGCAAACTTGTGATACTTCTTCCTTATTATTCATAACTGCAACTCTGTGTATGTGTGTGAATAGACATATATATTTACAGGTGATATATATTAATGTATACATGTAAAACCTTGCAGGCACACATAAATGAATTTGTGATCTGGGTACAATTCATGAAACACGGAAATGCAATTACAAATCTGATTGGTGTTTTACCCTCGGAATAGCTGGTGGAATGAATGATTCTATCTGCTTTGATGGCAACATCCAGTTTTCGCATCTTGTAGTGTGATTCTAAGTTCACATATTCATATATCATATCCTTCTGAAGATCTCAGCCCATGTCTGACAGCAGCATTTGTGAGGAAGTGTATCACCTTTATATTGGAATCACATAGAAAGTGAACACTGGATCCAGAAGTTATGAGTGAAAAGTTGGAAATTATGTCATGCGGAAACATGGGATTTTAGTAGTGACCTAGATTTGCTTATTTGATATAAAAGCTGCCTGATATACATAATCCTTCAAAGTCCCTGAGAGGCTGGTCTCTCTAACAGAATTTTTTGGCAACATGTGACAGTACTTCAACATCCATGAAGCTTTGCTGTAGGAAAGTTGTTAATAGGAAATCCATGCTTCAGAAAGCCAGATCTTGTTTTTGTCTAATTTTGACAAGTGCTGCTCTAATTCATATCCTTCTGCAGCCCCAATCATGGTCTCTCTGGTATCATGAGAATAAAAGATCTGTATTATGTTGTATTATATTCTCTCCTTTTGACTATTTAACTTCAGGGTTCTATTGTTTTCTTTCCTAATCCTATAAACTCAATACTCTCAAAAATTCAGTGACAGATTTTCCTAATAAATGTTGGACTAGAGTCTTATGAAAGTGCGGAAGAGTTTGGAACAAAACATGAGTATTACGTATTTGTGTTTAGAATTGATAAGGGGAAAGTGCAAACTATTTTAGTGGTTTATTGGTGGTTTTGATGGTTTCTTTTATGTCTTTTTCCACCTTCCTTAGATTTTGTTCAAAAACTTTGTTTTGATACCAATATATTCTGATACTCTGACAGCTTTTTTTTTTTTTTATCTTGTATGTATCCAGATTGATTCTTTCTCAACTTACAAAATATCAGGGGGAATGGCTGTGTGATAGTTATCAGTTCAACTAAGTATCACACATCTGTTCTCCCTTTAAACTGAGGAATCAAGAGAATGTAATCTTTTGTTTGTTTGCCAGTATGAATGAAAGCTATTTCAACAATATTTCTTCAGGTTCTTGTAATGGTGTAATTGCATTATCCAAAGATCACACATTCCATTTATTTTTCAATTCATAAATTCTCATCACATTGTCTTTATTCTTTCCTGTTATTCTAACATCCTATGATAACAATCAGTACAAGTAATGCATTTTTCTTTTCCTCTACTGTTGCCCATTCCCATTTATTAGCATCTGAAAACTTTTTCTCATTCGTACAAAAACCTTAATTTGCTTTCTTATTTCACCCCTGACTTTCTACAGGTTTATTTCTATACAGCATCACACATTTTCTTAGATTTTTTTTCTTTAAAATCTATTTCACTGTCTGGTTTTACTTGGAATTTTAGCCTAAATGAAGCAATTTAGACGTCTATTTCCTTGATTTGTTTTCTTTAAGTACACAGATGTCTATATATATATTTTCTCTACAGTTTTGGGGGGAATCATTTGGTTTCCATACCTTGGCTGATCTAATCGTTACTGCAGTCCTGTGAGAAGCTGAATGCCTTCAACTTAAGGAATACCTCCCACTTACCACTGATAAGAAAACTGCAAACATAGCACCTGGATAGAGGCGCTTAACATTACAGATGTATAAAGAACTTCCTATTGCATCCTGTGATAAAAATCTAAGTGTTGAAAGTCTCCATACAACTGAAGACAACAGTTAACACTTGTCCATCTTCGAAACCTTTTCATTTGATTCTGTGCTCTTTGTCTCCTCAAAGACTTGAATAATCATATCAATTAAATTTGAAAATGAAGAAAAATGCCACAAAGACAAAATCCAAGAAAAATTTATCATTGAATTTGAAGTGATATTATTCAGTAGAACTATTAGATAATATGATATTCTTATAATAATTCTGATTTCACAGAATCAGAGAATTGTAGGGGTTTGAAGGGAACTCTAGAGACTATTGAGTCCAATGCCAGGCATTTTTCCTCAGTCTTCTTCATAAATAATTTGTTGGAATAGTTATCATTAATGTAGTGTTGATCATCTCATTCCTGGAGCCTTGTACTCTCATAAAAGTTAAAGTGAAATCTCCTTCATAAACTGATTAATTTTACCATGAATATCTATGAGAGTTCACTGCTTTCCCCTCATGATATAATTTTGAGAAGCTGTTTCAGACCTTATTCTCACAAGGCTCCTTCTAATTCCCAGACGAGTAACCCATTTCAATGAATGTGCTCTTGAGTTAACATCATCTTTTGGTTTTAAAAGATATTTCCCATTTTTAATCTCTTTAGAAACCGTTTTGTTTTACTAGCTCCAAAGTAATTCAGAGACATGCACAGGGTGCTTGACTATTCTTTTTCAAAACCTGATCACCTTCTTCCATTGAAAGTGACTTTCTTTATGGATCCAAGAATTCATTTACATTTTCAGAATCATTTCACATTATTGGATCTTTGGTGCCAGTTAATATGCATAGATGGTTTTCTTTCTCCCCTGTTTCATGTATATATATATAAGAAATATAAGAAATTATAATCATCTGCTGCTTTATTGTTCCAATTTAATTTTGGAGGATGGGAAGTATAATCTTACCAAGGGTAAATTCTGAACATTTTGGATAGAAATAACTTATTCTCTCCACTAAATTTAATCCCTCTTCTGCTTAATTTAGAACTACTCTTAAAATCAGTCTTTTTATAGTTTTTAAGAAAGTGCTCAAGACACAGGCTATCAGCCCTGTTTTATTAGCAAACTGTTCTTCTGCTCATCTCCTATGCAGAAAAGAAAAGAGTAATACTAAATAATAATTGAGAACAATATGCTATAACAAAATAATACTGAAACATTTACTGAGGTACTGTCATAGTCACAGTTACTCTTTCTGCCCTCCACCTAAAGAAAATCGAATTGTTACTGAGTTATACAACCTCCAGCTGAAGAATTAAGAAAGAGACTTCTAAAACCACATTGTAATATGGGAATCAAACAAATTTAGCAAACACTGCAGTTCTTTGTTCTGAGACAAGCAGTTTTCAACACCACCACTTTGTGAATCTATTTAAAAATATAACCTTACTTACATTTGAGTTAAATTTTAATATAAACTGAGGTTAAATAAAACTCTAGGATGAAGCGCCATAATAAAAGAACCACCCTTCAAATATGCAGATTTTCCATCATTAGTTTAATTTGATCATGCATGCTTTTTCTAAGTATGATTTGTTTTCACTTTTTAAAATATTTTCCCTTAGCTGAAGCATTAGTTTTCACATTTAAGTTTAAGTGTAAATGACTAACACCAAAATAAGTTGTTTTTTTTTTCTTTTGGTAGTTAACTGAGTATTTTGAAAAGCAATGATTGGCAGAAATTCTACACTCATACATCAGCTAATAAACAGTCCCTTTCTTCAGCAGATATATTGTTCTTTCTGTCTGATAATGCAGGAAGTCTGCAATCTCATGATTATCTCTACAAAGCACAGAAATTTATTCTTAAAAATAAAATTCCTGTCAGGTGGCACATCTTTTCTGTTCCCTAAAATAAAGAAGCAGAAATCAGAATTCACTCAGTTCTATCTGATTTGATTTCAGAGCTTGACAAGCTGAGGAAGTCATAAATTTGCTTTGTCCAGAACTACACACATCAATTTGCACTTATCCACAGTCTTCCAGATGCAGTGCTTCAGTTGATTCCAATATAAATACTGTTAATGTAGTGTGAAATGATTTTTCTAAAGCAACATAAACATTTTGCCTTCTCATTAGAGTAGCAAGTTGTAAATTACTGTATTTAAAATGAAGTACAAAAATATATTAAAAACTTAGGTGAATCTGATCCTAAAAATTGATAAATGGGCTGACTTTGAAAGCTCTTGAACTTATCGGGTAATTAATAAATATTATGTCAATAACATGCTTTTAGTTCAGATCCTCTGCTTTTATTCCGGGTATGTTAATTTAAAATGTTTGGTGTGGGTCATACTATAAGTTATTTTCTGTGCAACTGTCATTGATATGTTTCCCATTTTTCCGAAAGGAAGAGAAGCATCAAGCTGCAGTTTCTTCTACTTTTCTGATGCCTGATCATCAATTTCAGCAGGTACCTTCTTTTCTTGAACTGCATTTCTTTTCAATTGGTGGATCATTACATTAATAAAAACATTATATTAATATTCCCAGTGTCTGTGCCATCACTTATAGTTTGATTTACTAAGAAAATCAATGAAAGAATATGGGTAGAGAGGATATTTTTCACCCCAAATTTGATTTTGTTGCCAGGGCAACCACCTGCTCAATATCTCTATAGATTATGCTGAAAGCAATTGCCTTATTTGAAGACCGGTAGACCCAAGTAATAATAAATGCTCAAATACCTAGGAGAAAGTATACTAACTAGATCTAGATTATCATTTAATATATTTTCTAAAAGAAACAAATAATCTTCTTGTACTCTTCTAAAACATAATGAAAAGAAATGAAACAAATTGCTTGCAAGGAAAAGTCAGAATAAAAATGAAGAGAACATGGAAAATTATTTTTTGTTAATTATATTCATGATATCTCCATTTCTCAGGAAAAGAATGGCCTGGAAAATCAGATGCTAGTTACTGCTCCACCTGAATAGATTGTATGTAACTACGTAGGCTAATGGGGCTGCTGATACTGGGGCTCTACTCTGAACTTTCTCAGAGGAGAATTATCACATTAAATTAGTAGCATATCTGTGTGAATCCGTGAGTAGAAAACTATTGTATATTTTACCATTATATTGCACTGTCATCATAGAGATTTAAAAAAAATAATATACTTAAGCAGCATTAAGCAGAAATTGAAAAAGAAGGGAAATGGGGAAATTCTGGGAGGATCAAAAAAAGACCACAGTAGTAATCAATTTTTTTTTTTTTTCATAAAGTGAAGAAGTAAAGAAAGAAAAACAAAGGATTACACAGAATTCTAAGGCTCTAGAAGCAATGTATTTGTCATACTGCATTTCAGTAACAAATAAATGTTGAGAACATTCTAGTTTCATGACTAAAGAAAAAAAAAAGATAAAGTCTTCTATCTTTTACCAGCCATGCTAAAGCAGGTACCCTACAATAGGTTGCACATGTAGGCATCCCCTCCTCTACTCATCCTCTCTTCAGGCCCTAGGGGAAATTCCAGAGCTCCCCACAGCAAGAGGTCTGGACAGTTCACTCACACCTCAGAAGGCCCATCTGGGTTCAGGCATCAGAACAGAGAAGATCTGGAGTCCCCGTCTGAGTTTCTGCCTCTGTCTCTCTGCCACACTGGGTGCTGACCATGCTGATACTAACACAGAGCTTTTTCCTGCTGACCTGGGACTGGAAGAGTGGAGCACACTGCTTGTCCCCGCTGGTCACCTGCCTTGCACAAAATGCCCAAACAGATTAGAGCACATTGGATCCTTGTTATTCCTGAGGCCTGGCAAAGCAAAAGATATCCCCAAATTTAGAGTGGGATATAGTGGAGTATTCCATAATTTGACCTCTATGATGCCAGGGAGTCTCATATGAATTATACGCTATTACAGAAACAACAGATAAAGCAAGAGATTAGATTGATGATTTCAGAAGACAAGTATAGAAGAATAGACAAGAAGACAGCATTACATTTTACAGAAGTAGAATAGAATCCAGATGCCAGGAAGTCCTCTCAGTTTGGGCTTTAGTCTTGTGTGCATGTTGACTTAGGAGGATCTAAGCTTGTGAGAGATTTAGAAATGACCTCAGAGATGCAAGTGAAGGGTGAAGTGCAGCAGAATGCTACCATTCTGTTAGTATTGAAAAACTGACGTTATAAATATTTAAAATAGCATTGTAACTTAGTAGTTCCAGAATTAGTGAGAGAAATTTTTTTACTTCTGAAATTAATTATTTTTCTTTTTTTCCTGTTAAACTTCATGTTTTTCCTAGAGGTTTACTTACATTTGTTTTACAGTATGCTTTCCCAAAAGTTACTCCAATATGCATGATCAGAATTACAGAATCACAGAATAGTAAGGTTTGTGTCATGGTTTTATGATTTTTGGTACTGGTATTCCACATCATAACATCATGTATTGCATTAAGAGTTAAAGAGCTAATACTCCAGCTCCATAGATCATTGATAATTCCAGGTATACCTGCCTCAGAAGAGAAGAAGAACTACATTCCCCAGAGGACTTTGCGATGCCTTGTATTTTTACGTGTTTTCCGCTCAGAGGGAACAGATAAAAACCCTCAGCGGTCACGGGACACTCTCTTTCCTTCGGGATCGACTCAGCAGTGGGTGCTCGCTGCCGTATCGCCTTCAGCGTTAGCGTAAGGCCTTCGGTTTATCGGACACTCTCTCTTGCTCATTTTATTTGATTCATTAGCCTCAATTCCAATTATATTGTATTATATTGTGTTATTTTACTTTCTGATATCTTATTTAGTAAATTAGCTTTCCTCCTCAGATCGTTGCCGCTGTTTTGTTTCTAGGCCCATCTCCCTTTTCCCTTTTCCCTTTCTCCTTCCCCTTTCCTGGGGCGTGGGTCCATGGGTCCCCCGCACCAATCGTCACGGAACCGGGCTGATCCAGCCCGGTAAACTGTTGACAGTTTGTAAGGGACCTCTAGAGATCATCGAGTCCAACTCCCTGCCAAAGCAGCTCCCTAGCCCAGGTTGCACAGGTAGGTGTCCAGGCGGGTCTGGAACATCTCCCATGGAGGACACTCCACCACCTCTCTGTGCAGCCTGTGCCAGTGCTCCGTCACTGCTCTGTGAAAAGTTCCCTTACATTTGTGTAGAACTTTCTGTGCTTCATTTTGTGGCCATTTCCCCTTGTCTTATTGCCACACACTGCAGAATAGAGTCCAGCTTTGTCCCTTTGCCTCTTCTTTTTCAAGGCTGAACAGACCCAGGTCTCTCAGCCTTTCCTCATAAGGGAAGTATTCCACATCCTTACTTATCTTTGCAGCTCTCCACTGGACTCTTTCGAGGAGATCCCTGTCTTTTTTGTACTGGGGAGCCCAGAAATGGACACAATACTCCAGGTGAGCCCTCCCCAGAGCAGAGTAGAGGGGGGAGGATCACCTCTCTTGACCTGCTGGCCACACTCTTTTTGATATGATCTATACGATATGCTGTATTTTATATACTATTCATTCCCTTTATTACATTGTGATTACATTTGTATACTTTGCCTGTTATAGATGGCTTTCTTTTCCTGAAATGTTGTTGACAGACAGTAAGACTGGAAACAATACTGAGGACATACATAACCTTCCTATTCAGTCAAGGCTTCTGTGACTGTGGAGCATTATTTCTCCTAACTGATCTATCTTGAAAAATTTCACTGTCGTTCTTAGGATGGTGATGATAAAATACACATGTTCACTTAAGCAGTGATTGTGTGTTAAAAAATCATGATTATTTATCATGGTAGTGAACATTGTTAAGTCTTGGACACATCCATCACATGGAGGAATTGCAGCATATAAGCTGAAGGGAGTAGGGAAATACTTCTACAGAACCCTGAGTAGCAGCAGGAGACCTCTAAGTTTCAGGTCTTTTGAAATAAGAGCAAATAATGGACTTAGATAAATGCCCTCCTACTCAGACTGACAAAACATAATAAGTAACCACCAGTTTCAGGATGAAAAAAGGGGAAGAAAATAACAGAGGCAGTCAGCCACTAAGCTTCTCCAGCCTTTAAAAATTTCTGCTTACACGTCTCAAGTCCAGAAGTACCACAGTAGATTAACTGAGGTACAGATTGCTTCTCCTTCTGCATGACAGATTAATGAAAACCTGAATCTTCAAATCATAAGCACATGATAAGAGAACTTCAGGGAGCAATTATTTTTCTGGAGCAAATACATTCAATTAGAAATTCTAAGATAGGAGGCTTTTAACTGTCTTCTAATATAAAATAAACATTCCTAAAATATATATTTATTCTCTCAGTACCTGAAGTGAGAATACTTAGAAGCATTTATAGAACAAGGTCATAGTTACCTCTACGTAAGTTATCAAGCCTAACAGCAATGTATTTGCGTTTTGTTTGTGATCATTGTTCACTAAATGATTTACACAACATTTAAACTGAAAAATTTCAACATTTGGTTGTTTAGTTTATTTGTTCTATAAACTGCGAATAAAGTTAAAATGAATATATGCTTAGTTAGGCAAATACTGATTTTTTTGTTGTTGTTGTTCATTGAGCTGTAATAGTCCTTTTGTTTCAGTAAAAAAGGCATGGAATTGCCACCACCTTAATAGAAAATTTTATTATATTTGGGTGTGGAACTGAGTCAGATGTCCACACATGTCCTGGTTTGCTGTTCATTTGTACTTGTGTAACCAGTTAGTGCACAATGCCGTCATCCCCATAGCATTTTAAATTCATTATTAATTCCACATATAAGTAAAAACTGAAATGAAATCTGCATAGGCATAAAAGTAAACCAGGAAGAATTTCGATTTGCTCACTTAAAAGGAAATATGTAGAAGAGTCAAGCAAATGCTTTCATCATAAAGGTCACCAAAACTCAAAATATTTACAAGGCTCTGAGGTTATGAGTCCCACATGCATACACATTGGCATAGCACACATTCAGATAGTCTGTGTGGTCTGAAACTGAGCTAAGGAAAAACGTCAAGCATTTCTGAGGGGCAAAGGTTTCACCACAGAGTACATGTAAGGTAACAGTCAAGTGTGAAGCTGTGCTCTTTTCATAGCAGAGGATATACAGAGGTTGCAGACTGCAGGTATAGTTTTGGCAGTGGACATTCAAAAAATACTTTATTAGAGACTGGTTTTCCATATATATTGATCTTTATTAATATTACAGAAGAAAAAAGAAGACAATGTGTTTTTGAGTGTATGTTGCAAATGTCTAAGCATTGTAAAAATAGACAATTTATTAAAACTTGTACTACTATACAGTGCAGTGAATATTTACCTTTTCTTGTCATGCATGTTTTTAAATGTATCAGATGCATGAACATGTAGTAAACAATGATAATTTGTTGAGATAATTTATTCTTGGCTGTCTGTGTCACTTTCTTTGCATTTTTTTATTTCTTTCTCACACATTCTTTACTTCTGCAGTATGTAGAAATGATCTGATTTGACTCGATTCAGTTGTCTGAAAGACTTGAATGTCATGCCTGCTTCAGCTACCTGCATATCAGAGATGAAAGGAAATTTTAGGGACATACAGAGGCATGCTATGCTGATGAATTTCAAATAAAGTCAAAAAAGCTTTAATGAATTTTTCATGAATTAATGACTTCTCAGTTAAAGATTTTGCAACTGCTCTAACAGTGTCTGTACTAAGCACACAGCCACGTTTTAATTAAAATAATTATCAATCTGGACTTCAAACCTGTATATATACACATAAGGGCATTAAAGAGGAGAAAATAAGCAAAACTCAAACGCACCAACAGCAAAATCATAATTTGTCTGTCTGCTCATTTGTTTTAACTTAGAGCTAAAACAAGCTGCACTCAATCTCAAAAGAAATTATTTCCAATTTGTATTCATGTACAATCACTTGTAGGTGATGCGTCTGTTGCATATGTTCATCATCATGATTTACCACCATTAATGAGTCTGTATGGGTTGATTTACCAAATCCTGCCACTAGAAACAGTATTTAAACATGAGTGTATATAACAAATGCATTTGCTCAGTTTTTTGAATTATAGAAAAGAATCCTTTGTTACTAGAGGATAGCTTCCGTAAGAGCAGAGAAATACAAAGTGTCCTTAAAGGAGATGATATCCATGCTAGTATAATTGAAGGCTTGAAGCCTGGTTTCTGAAAGGGTACAGAACAGGAAGCAGGGCAGAATAATTGCTTCTCTAATCTTGCAGGCTGCATGATACTTTGTATGACAATTGCCTTTTTTGCAACTACTCAGCTTGTTACTGACCATAATCTTAGATCTTTTCCCTCTTTCCTTTGCAGTAAAATTTCTATTGAACATTGCCTTTCTTGATCAATTTTTAAATGTAATCCTTCTCCATGATTTTTTAAGACATCTCAGATAGAGTCAGCTACTAATTTAACATTGTTCCTTTTATTACCCATATAATTAATGAAAATACTTCTTATCCTTGAACAATTTTACTTGATATGTATTTTGCTGCTAACAATAAAGTATTTATAATTCCTATAAATATGGTTTTCTAGACACTTTTGCATCATTTCTGTAACACTGTACTTCTAAAATTATGCGATAATCCTTTTTTGGGTTTTTGGAGTTTTTTTTTTTTTTTAACAGGAAAGTACCTATAATTAACATATATATACACATAAGTACCAATATAAAACCCATCAATGAAGAAAGAGTGTCAAAACTTCTGCCTTTTCAGAACTATCTGTGAGAAGGTATTTTGCTTTACTGATTATCAGACTTCAGTCATCCTCATTGTCTTGTCCCACCCAGTGGGTATCAAGGGAGGCAAATCTTTTTCTTCCTCCAGAGTCCTGCCTCCCATAGACAGAAGGGGTCATTGATGGTATCAAGTCTCAGAGGAATAATATTCCCTGACTTATTAAGAACTTTCTTACAGCTGAAGCTCTACTTGGAGGTAAAATTGACTAATTTACTAATAAAGATAATAGGGATTACAGGTAAGACAATGTTAGACAACAGCTCTTAGATTGAGAGACAAAAAGAAGATAAAGAGAAAACATAGAAAACAGGAGACAGACAGACAAACAGAGAAATATACAAACACAGCAAAGTGAAGCAGTTCATCATTTGATCCAGTGGTTTCTTGGTGGTGCTGATCTCTTGTAATTGTGGGCCATCAAAGTTTGCAGTGTTCAATTGATGACTAACTATGATGAATGGATATTATCTTAATTATAGAATTGAGTGGTCAAGTCTGCTCTTTGGAATGACAGCTTTTGCAGGAACCCTTTTGTTCCTGTCTTCCGGGCCTTGCACGTTTACATCAGCAGAGATAAGAGGAAGCAAGGAAATGCCGGTTTGCATCCTGTCTTCATAGGATGCAGTGGTGTCATCTCCCAGTCCCAGTCCCAGTGGAAAAATTTGCTCCCTGGCCAAGACCCCAGACAGAAAACACTCCTGTGCCCTCCCATTTGAAAGCAAGAAGCTCCAAAGAAACGTTTTTGAATGTGGGATGTTGTAACTCCTTTACAATTGTACTTATTTTGTGGTGAAGCCCTCCTGATATTGCTCTTGCATTAGTTAGTCTGCTAAACTTACGTTTTACATCAGATCAACCAGGAATAAAAGCAGACCACGCTCTCTATCTTTACTACATATCCAAACCTGCAACAAAACAGTTAATATGGAAATATTAATATGGAAAATTCTAAGGTATTAAATATATTTGTAATTCTGTTGTTAGCATAAGTGGTCTGCTTCATTTCATTATTATATTATCAAAAGTTGACCTCAGGTTACTCAGATATTCAGTTATAACTTCTTACTTTATGTATGAAGTTATAATTTTGTATTTTTTTAATCCACTCTATTGCCAGAGTAGTTGGACAGTTTCTCAGTGTAGGGGTTTTGCCAACCAAATTCTTTTTTCGTTTCACTCAGTAAGTGAGTGCACGTTGAGATCACGGTTCAGTTGTTCAGATGAAAGAACTAAGGTATTAATTAACAAAATGTCAACTTTGGATCATTAGAAATGTCCTTTTTTTTACAGGGTTCTGTGATACACAGATTACTGTAATTATATACCCAGTTTCTTGAGTTATTTGCAGAGTTGTAATAATATATTATTTATTCTGTAGACATGACATGGCTCCAATTTCAAGCATTTTTTTCTCCTCTTTTTCTAATTTTCATGCTTACTGATTCCTCACATTCTACACCATATGATGATAAAAATGTTTTCTGACAATTTATGATGGACTGCATTGAAGGCAGAAAGAAATCTTTTTTTATTCCCACATAATTAAAGTTACCATGAAGTAAAAGTAATTTATCTAAAGACATACTGATATATACATAGCAGGGAGGTTTTTTGTCTGATATAAATTGAATTAATTACACTGAAATGATAGACTTCTATTTTAAAGCACATAAATCTAGGTATTTTGCTTATACTTACCAGTGTGTCTTAATCAATAGTAACATCTAGTTTCCTAGTGTTATAACCATAACACTGATTTACCCTCTGATCCTCTTCACTCTGTGTGCCCTGTACACAGTAATTCAAAGTGTATTACTCTGTCTATACATTCAATCTGAAGTACATTAATAACTTTTTCACTTCTGTGAATTTAACAAACTGCTGCATACAAAAGTCAGTTCAAGGTTTCAAAGACAGATTCTGAACAATGGAAGTTCTCCATATTCTAATTAATTTTCTAATTTGAGACATTTTTATGATCTTCAAGCTGCCAAAACAAACAAGAAAGGAAAGGAAAATTCCCTGATAAACGTATGCATACATAAAGCTGTAAAAGTAAAGATGCTAACAGAAGTACAGATCAAATGAACAGTGATAAGCAGAAATACTACTTTCCTTCTTAGCACCTTAAGTCTTACAGAAAATGGATGCACTTCAGCATTTCAGTGTACTTGACAGTACAGTATAACCAGGAGAAACTTGACTATAAGTAAGCAAAAATAAGAGCACAAGAATGTATTACTTCTGAACACCCTGCAAACGTGCTTTCTGACTATGTACATCAGGCAAAATCAAAATAAAGTCCTTTGCATCTCTCAGCACACCCATATCAGAAGGACTCAAAAAAATACAGCATCACTTTACTTCACAGCTGATGAGATTTACAGAATTAATAGAGCGGTCTTGTAACTGTTTGCCTACAAAGTCCATAGTCTCTTAGGTTTGTGTATCCACTTCACATGTGCTTATTTGCATATTATTTGGAAAATAGTACCTATGACAAAGAAGTGAATAGTATTAATTGATTGAATTAATATTAATATTAATTTTAATTGATTGAAATGTCGGTGGCTGAAACACAGGTTTAGGTTTAAGGCGTACTACAGCTCAGCTCTAGACAAAATTACAAGGTTCAAAATAGAGTAGGACTTCTCAAGTGGTGATATGGGAAGGAAATATATTTAACAGATCTCAGTAAGAGGAGGGATATATTTTCCTGTGTAGTTTTTTTTTTTTTTTTTTTCACTGATTAAATGATTTTTGGTGGCTATTAAATGACCATTTCAAATCTACCTGTATGCAAATTATTTGACATATGAGGGAATAGAGCACAATTTTCATATAATTTTGCAGGACAAAATTTTATTTACTTTTATTCTGGAGACTGCACCAAAAAAAAAAAGTAACTTTTTTACATATCCTAAAAACTAGAACTAATAAGGAAACAAATCTCTGAAACTTCAGATAATTCTTGAGTATAATAGAAAACAGAAAAAAACACCTGCTCCTGTATAAGTGTTGCATGGAGAAAAGCTGAATGATTTGTGCAACCTGGTCTTGGGAGCCTGCTTTGGCGTGAATTTGGACTATATGTTCTATAGAGGTCCCTTCCAGCCCCTAAAATTCTGTGATTCTTTGTTTGTGTGATCAGATGAATCTAAAAAATAACTAACAAAAGTCACTGTGTAGTGAAATTATTTCAGACAGATTGAAAAGGAGATTACTTTTAATTTGTTTTTTTTCCTTGTACAGATTAGCTAGGTTTGTAATATATCTGGAGTCAATTCACTGAGAATTCTGGAAGAAGGCAATATCTTGATTTGATCTGAAGTTGTTCACAAGATCATACATGAAGGCTTAAAAATGATTGCATTGATAAAAATGATTGTATTGATAAAAATGATTGTATTGATTGTATTGATATTGAGACAGAAATAGGTTGGTAATAGATAAATAACATTCATTCTGAATCCAAACTTAACTTTCTCAAGCAAATTTTGAATGAAAAGATATTCCACAAAGAAATGTATTGCAACCAGGATTTGAATAACACACATGTTAAGAACAGTTGTATTCATAGTAATGTCAAACGGTGTATGAGAATATATTAACAAAAGGCAAAATGTCGGATTCTAATTAGTCCACGTTCAAAAAGTGAATATGAATATTGCATCAGAGATTTTTGTGGAAATGTTGGGAAAATTACCATGATGAGCCAATGGTGGTTTGCAAGGACAATGAGGCAGCATTGTTCAACATTTATATGCTGATAAAGAAGGATATATAGAAACCATTTTTTACCTACTCACCGAACCAGTGTCTCCTTTTTCCTTGGAGTATCATTACAGTTGTATGCAATTTAGAAGAACATTCCTAAACCCATTAATCAAGATCTTCTAACAAAGCATGACTTGATCAACAGCATTAAGTGGTTGTTCTCCTTGTTTCATTTGCCAATCTGGAAAACAAATAAGCAAAAATGCTGAGCACATTTTCATGGTAGTTTCCATTGTAGGTCATAAACTGGAGGAATTATTTATGGCATATTACATTTTTGTGTACTTATGTTTTTAATTTTTTTTTTTCAGTGAAGCATGTATTTACTTGTTATGTATTAAAATGTGGTGTCACTGTTATACATAATAGATGTTGGTCATTATTAAAAAGCTCAAAAGCTAGCCTCTGTAAATAAGATAGGTAACATTTACTCTATCTTGATATGTTAGCTGAAGTGTTAATTAAACTGAACTCACCGTCACTTGCCAAAGTCTGGTATTGCACCCTTAGGTTCTGCTGAAGAGCAGAAAACACCACACAGCATGAATGCATAATTTGTAGTATTGCTGAATTCTTCCTAATCAATTTTGTTTTCATTTCCAAGACATCACAAAAATTGAATAGACATTAATATAAATGTGGGTTTTAAAGCCCAGGATCTGACATATATTAATTTATTATCAGTAATATTAGAAATCAAAATGCTATATCTCTTGCAAGGAATTATTTTTCATATTTACACAATGCTTTATGACATATTCTTTTCTTTCCATGTTTTCTATTGTTTACATAACAAACAAAAAAAAAAAAAAGAAGAAGAAATAAAGCAGCCATTTCACTATTCTGCAAACCCTTATATGTCTGCACATTTCTTCAAGTTAATTTGTGAGCAGGAACAAAGAGTGTTTAGTATTCAGGGAAGAATAATTGAATAGATCTGTCAGACCTTAACAGCAATTTTAAAGCCTTTCTTTACTACATTATGAGATTTACAGTCCAAGGTTAAAACTACCACTCCCATAAGCTAAGCTCAGCATCTCCCTGTTTCATAAATGTAATATCACTACATAAAATAGTGCATACATGGGAACACTCCTTAGCAAGTTTTAAATATATGCATTGGTCTAAAATACCAAGGTTTTATACAGGAGGGGAGTTTTTTTTTGTAAAAGTTTCTACTAGATAAGTAAAAGTCTGTTACATATTCTTTATGTGGACTTTCCACAATACACTTTCACATCACAACGTCTCTGAACAGAGTCCTCTGCTGTTGGTGTACAATCCTCCAATGTAGCACAGGGGTCATTTCTTGGAGCAAACTCTCCTCCTATTTTGTACCTGCAAGATGTAAGATTTTCCTGCAAATTTAAACCTTCAATTACATTTCAGTAGGAGCTTGTCTCTTAATGGTTATAAATTTATGAGCTCCTGTTAATTTTTAAACAGGGAAACAGCAAGAGAAGCAGCACATATTGCTTCAAATTAATGTTTTAACATCAGTTGCTTCATAGAGGTAGACCAGAAAGGTTACAGAGCCAATACTTGTATAGTCAGCATTCATTAAGTGATTGGCCTTGGATTCTCTGAAGCTTGTACTTCACGGCAAGCATATGTCACAAGGCTTTGCCAAACACTAGTGAGAAAGAAAAAGAAATCAGGGACATTTTCTTTCACTTCTGTTAAACAAGTCTGAAATAAAAATTGCTTCCTCAGCTCTATGAATGAATGGTATTCCCTGAGGCATCTTAGTTTGACATTGGCATTAAGTGGCGTAGTTTGGCTGAACTCAGGTGACAATAATAAAAAACAGGAAGTTCAGTAATGCTGCAGAACGTATTTCCTCTTGTCCCAAAAACTTTGCAAGTGGAAAGATGCCATGGAGAATTAATACTATTTCCTATTTCTTTTTGTGAATATGAACTATTTCTTATTTCCTTCTGAGTATGACCAAGGGAAGGAGAATTCATTATCTAATTTTCTTAGGGTGCTCTAGTCTAGTCACTGTGAATTTCACCTTGCCAATCTTGCCTTAGCAATTGCGTTAACGATCTCACCTTTTGAATGCAGTTCTAGGAGTATTGTCTGTGCTGAGCTGCACAGGTTTTTAAGTCCTCTTCTTAAGAAATTCAACTGCATGGGAAGAGATCTCAATGCTGAATTCTGAACACATCCTGACACCATTATCCTTCAGAGACAATTTTTTTTGCCTGTTACTTGATGCTTATAACAACTATCCAAGCAGTGAAAATATAAATATGTCTGTTGGCTCTTGTACAATTATATTACTCTTCATCTAGAATGATTTTTTTATGCTGTTGCCTTGTTGACTTTATTTTGTTGGAATTCACTTATTTATCAGTATGTCTGTAGATCCTGAATAGTACATCAGAACTAGTGGTCTGACTTCCTGGGTTCCTTATAAAGTAGCAAAATATAATGTTTAGTTTCAAAAAGAGCCTGCTTGTTCAGGTCATCTAAAATAATACAAAATTGTCGATCAGACATCACAGAGTCACAGAATAATACAGTTTTAAGAATTGGAAGGACCACCAGAGGTCATCTAGTCCAGCTACATAAAAAAACAGGTTTGTTAGAATAGGTTGTACAGGGAAGTGTCCAGGCAAGTTTTAAATATCTCCAGAGAAGGAGGCTCTGCAGCATCTCTGAGCAGCTTACTCCAGTGCTCTATCACCCTCAAAGTAAGTAAGTTCTTTGTAATTTTCAGATGGAACTTCCAGTGTTCTGGTTCGTGCCCATTGTCCCTTGTCCTTTTGCTGGACATCACTGAAAAGAGCCTGGCCTCATCCGCTTGACTCCTGCCCTTTCAATATTTGTAAACACTGATTGGACCCCACTCCACCTTCTCTTGTCCAAGCTGAATGGTCTCAGGTCTCTCAGCCTTTCTTTATAAAGGAGAAGTTCCTAGCCCTTAATCATCTTTGTAGATGCTTGCTGGACTTACTCCAGCAGTTCCCTGACTTTCTTGAATTGGGGAGCCCAGAACTGGATACAGTATTCCAGATGTCATCTCATTTGAGAAGAGTAGATGGACCTGCTGTCCATTTTCTTTTTAATGCATCCCAGGATACTATTGGCCCTCTTGACCGCAAGAACACACTGCTGACTCATGGCCAACCTGCTGTTCACCAGGACACTCAGGTCATTCTCTGCATAGGTCCTGTCCAGAGGATCAGTTCCTAAGTTGTACTGATGAACGTGATTATTCCTCCCTATGTGTAAGACCATACACTTGCCCTTGATGAACCCCAGCAGATTCTTCTCTGCCCAGCGCTCAGCCTTAGTCTCAATGAATGTCACCTAAGCTTTCTGGTATGCCAGGAGCTCCTCCCTGCTTTTTATCGTCAGCAGACTTGCTGAGGGTGCATTCTATCCCTTCATCCAGGTCACTGATTAAGATGTTAAGCAAGACTGGACTCAACACTGATCCCTGGAAAACACAATTTTAGCTACAGGCTTCCAGTTAGACTCTGCACCACTGATCATGATTCTCTGAGCTCTGCCAGTCAGCCAGTTTTTAGTCCATGTCACTCTTCACTAATCTATCCTGAGCTTACCTAAGAGGATGTTTTGCAGACATTGCCAGAAGCCTTGTTGAAGTTGACGTACATAACATGCCCTGCTCTTTCTTCATCTACCCATCCAGTCAAGACAACACAGAAGCCTACCATTTTGATAAAACATGATTTATCCTTGGTGAATGACTACTTCTGTTAATTTTAATTCCTCCCGCTTGCTTGAAGACAACATACAGAATAAATTATTCCATCACATTCTCAGGGACAGATGTGAGGCTGACTGGCCTGTAGTCTCCCAGACTGCCCTTTTATGCCCTTTTCAAAGTCTGAATTGATTTCCTCTAATCTTCAAGAACCTCTCCTGTTCTTTCTGACTTTTCAAAGATGGTAGCGTTTTGGCAATCACTTCTTGCCAGCTCCTGCAGCACTTGTGAGTGGATTGCATTGAGACTCATGGATTTCCGTGTGGGTTTTTTTGTTTGTTTGTTTGTTTGCTTTTTTGCCTAGATGATCTCTGATCCTCCTTAACCAAAGGGAATTCTTCATTTCTCCAGACTCATTGTCATACCTTCAGGAAATGGGATACCTGATGGCCAGCCTTAGCAACAAAGACTGAAGCAAGTAAGGCAGTGAGTAGCTTCCCTTTCTCAGTGTCCTTTATTACAAGGACACCCACTTCATTCAGCACTGGGCACACATTTTCTCTAGTCTTTCTTTCGCTTTTGATATGCTTAATGAAACCCTTTTGGTTACCCTTAATCTTTCTCTCCATATTTAATTCCAAGTGAGCCTTGGCTTTACTCATTTCATCCATGCTTTTACAATGTTTCTATACTCTTTTCAAGTGAACCAACCTTTTCTTTCAACATTCCATAATCTTTATTCTTTCATTTGAGTTTTCAATGAGCAACTTGCTCAGCCGCAAAGGTCCCCTGACACATTTCTTTCTTGTAAGGATGCACCAATCTTGAAGTTGGAAGAAGCTTTATTCTGTACACTCAAGTCTTACATCTGGATCATTTATAAAAACACTGAAGACACCCTGCTGTAACATCATAAATAAGGACCATTTATTTAAATGTTTTATCAAAATAATCTACAGTTCTTTTATGAGCAGATTGAAAATAATATATAATTCAGCCATTTTAAGTCATGACCACCTCAGTTTTTACAGAGGCAGACCATCTATGAGTGAGAAACTGACACTAAGACATGATAGGAAGACACAGATCATCTTGCAAGTATCTTGTATAGATAAGACTACTTTATACAGTTGAATTAAAATGATGCTAATATTTTATTTTATGAATATAAACCACAAAAATCTGATTTAAATTTTTTCAACTTATTATATTAAGTATGTCTAACTCTTGAGTTGATTTTATATAGTGGAAACAAAATATATGCATGAGCATTAAAATATAAATCTAGATACCTCATTTCTAGCAGGCTTAAAAACTTGGCCAGTGACTTCTTCAGCAACAGGGTAATTGAACTCTTGTATTAAGTAGTTTCACCTTGCACAGCTTTAGATTGTGTCTTTCACAACATTTCCATAGGATTTATGATTAATTCACTTTTCAAAGCATGCCTTGTATTATTAGTATGAATGAAAATCAACCTAGTGTTTCTTGTAATTTTTAAAATTATCTTAAAGGTAACGATCTTGGAAGGATAGTGTTCTTCCTTTCTTCTCAAAGAACTGATTCAACAGAACTGTGCTTAGAAAATATGTAAATTTAGTGTTTTCAGTTCGTTTTCTTTAGCAACCTCGAAGATTTATCTTCATAATTATTCTGTCTTTGGTTTTCTAGAACTATTATCTAAACTTCCGTCTTCACATGACTCATGTTCAGTGAACAAACATTATGTTCCTCACAAGCTGACAAAAGTGAACTGCCCAACCAGAGCATGAATAGACACAGAAAAACTGAAAGGAAGCATGAAGTATGCATGAAGTTGTGTATCAAATACAGTTTATTTGCAGTCCAATTTAATTTCTAAAAGAAAAGACTCTTTTGTATATACTATTTAAATTGCTTTGAGTGTTGTATCTGGCCATTAATGGAAGTCCAGTTATCTAACACTCAAATTACCAAGAGTTCATGGACACTTGAAACATATATAAATCACTGTTTTGATTCAGCATAGAACAAACTGACTGAAAAGCAGCAGCACTGTGACATACATGCCTTGATACTGTATGTTTACTTGATTTTTTGTATTGTCATTGCTTCTAGACTTCACCATGTGCATTTTCCTGATAAGCTTGCTTCTTCCTTTTGTGAGTCCATACTGCTGACCTTGCATTCATTTGGAATTGAAAGACTGGTGCTGACTGCAGCAGATTAATGTGAACTCTGATCATGTCAGTTTTGATTAAGGTGCTGAGATTGGAGAAATGTAATTTGTACACCACAAGGTACCATAGTATGAACAGTGACAGCAATTAATAATTTGCCTACTGATGGCAATAATATAATACCTGCTGCTGCTTCTAATAACTTCATTCTTGTTTCAAATATGGAAATTTACCTGCCCTATGAAAGAAAATAAAACATATTCTGTCTACCTGAAATTGTTTGGTCTTTGAAGCTAATGATTTTTTTTTTAGAAAACCAATCTATTATTTTAAATGACACTGTTAAGATTCTTACTTGGCATATTAAAGAAAAATAGTATTTCTCATGAAGTTTGCTAGAAGAAATTTTTTAAAACATAACCAAAAATTTATGAAAAATACAAACAATTGCAGTAATGAAACATTGACTCTACTTGTGAGATTATTTAAAATATTATAAAAACTTATTATTAAAACTCAAATCCCAATAAAACCTTTCACAAAAAAGAAATATCAATTGTTTTCTCTAATAGTACAATGTTTGCAGAAGAGTTTGCAGCTCCAGTCTATTTATGATGTTGTATACATTTTTATCCATGTTTTTAGATCATCATAGCAGTACTGGAAAAGTCAGGTCATTATCAGATATTTCTTACAACACAGAATTAATGGGTTAGGCTTCTTTTAAAAAATTGTGAAATTACATACAAAATTGCTTTCCATTTCCTTCCTCATTCATTTTCTAAATAAACATTGCTACTATAAGCAAACAAACAAACAAACAAACAAATAAATAATGTATCACATTAAGATAGGTAGCCACTGGAGTTGTATCTACCACATCTTTTCTTTCCCAAGACTGAGGTTACTTGCATGCAAAACATATAGATTCAACATACTGTACCATGATACTAGTGGGATTTGTGAATATTTGAAACTTTATGAAACCTCTAGCAACATCACTTGTCCTTTTTGTGAAATTTAATAAACAATGGGGGCATCTGTGTCTCCTGGAAGAGCATTGATGCTACCTGATACAAACCCTAACATATTTACCTGAATGAGTTTAAGATGGCTACAATTGTAATATGGACAAACTCATCTGGGTCTAAGGTAGCATCAGGAATTTGCGAAAATTTAAGAGGACTCTGAAGGCATGATACAGAGAAGATATTGAAAATTATTTTCATTTATAAATGTGGAATTTATAGACTTCTGTCTTGGACTTATAAACTTCTTGTAGAAGTGTGTCAAGGAATATGTTCTAGAATAATTATATGAACTGGCACCGATTCTAATAAAGAAAAAAATAGAAAGCTAGGTAAATTGTTCACTGAAGTTAAAGAAATACATGTCATAAACCATCATCTTTATTTTACTGAAGTTAAATTGGGTACAGCAAAGAGAAATAAGGGTCAGCAGTCTGGAAAGGGGATGTTAATATTTGGAACCTTCCTATGAATGACACAAGAGCTTCAAATCTGTATTTTGTCTAACAAAATTCAGTATGAACTACTTCCACTATTGTATGCAATCTAATGATATAAGATTCTGCCAGAATCAAAATCATATAACTAAGTGACAATGTTTTACTGCTAGCTATAATTATATAGATATAGTTAAAATGTTTTATTTTACATGAATTATACCATAAAGAGTATTATCATGGGTAAGAACTTAGTTTAATGTTAAAGCTCAGACTGTAATATTCTAACTAGAAATAAGTAATAAGTGGAATATTTGAGGAACATCTTCATCAGTGATCTGGAGGACACAATGGAGTCATTTCTACCAGTCTGCCTGCAGAGAATACCAATAACGAAGTGATCAGTGGATGCTCTTAATAGTCAAGCTGCCACCCAGGAAGGTCCAGACAGATTAGAAGAACAAGACCAAATTAACAGTATTCCTAGAAGTGTTTGAGGCAAAGTACTGGATAAGCTAGACTGAGGGTAGGGGACATCACTGCACTGATCAGGCAGGAATTGTTGCCCTTCAACAGTATGTGGGACTAGAGATGGCTCAACCTGGAGAAGGGCCATGTTTGGGAACACAATATCAGTCCCTGGTACCATCAAGAAGACTATCAAGAAGACCAAGATGAGACCTTTAGCGCTCAGAGGTAGGACAGTAGAAAGAAGAAAGATAGATTTGGATGCTTGGCAGTGGGATAGTGTCCAAGGGAGTGTCCAGGTCCAGCTTCAGTGGTTTTCAAATGGTTCTGGATAAATCCCTGATTATACCATTCTGGATAAAGACCTGATCATCTAATCTTGAGCTGGCCATGCTTCGGGGAGGTCAGAGTGACTTCCTTAGATCTGACAGGAGACCTCCTGGTACTCCTATCATCATGAACGATGTAATTATGTAACGTTTTTCTCTAGTTTCTTCTATATATAACATTGATACCATTCTACTATATAGTGCCCTTTGTGAACCTTTTGTGGCTAGTGAGGGTTCATAGGTGTGATAGGAAGAATTATGTGGAGGGCCTTTGAAGGCTGTTAGACTTCTTTCCATTTTGGAGGAGTGAGAAGGTGGTAAATTCTTGTGCAGATAACAGATAACTTTTTTTATATATATAATCTGACTGTCCTGTTTTTGCCCACTCTACATTTTCTATGAGAAAAAGTGATGCCTTTGCCATTTGCATGTTACAGAATCATCAGTAACCTTTGGAAATAGATAATATATCTACAGTTAAACAACCTTGTTATCCATCAACAATGCTACCTATAACTTTAAAATACGTAGTCATAGAGCTAAGGATTCTCTCTTTATGGCCTTGAATTAATGAGCTAGTTTCAGCTAGTCCCCATTGCATAAGCAAGCATTGACGTATGGTTGACATCAGTGCCAAAAGTGGTAAATTCAGCATTGAAATTGCAGAGTTAGAACCTTTGACTGGCTGATGTTGCAAATTCTTCTGTCCCAAAAGCGTCGTATTGCCGTTAAGTATTACAAAGTCATTACATAGACTGATGAATTAAAACCATTTTGAATCTCTTTCTTAATGCTTTATAATTGAGTTGAGTTAAGACAGATTTCTATCAAGATTTTAAGTAAAAATTAATTGCTATCAGCTCAAATACAAATAAGTACACATGGATTTGATTATTGTCCTCCACAGAAAGAAAGTCGTGTTCTGTAAAATCAACATTAGTTTTGTTGCTTTATAGACTATTAATCTATCTATCCTTTCATTTTTCCTTCCACTAACTCTTTTGGGTTCTTAAAAAAGACTTGAGCAACCGTAAAATAAAATAGCTGCCTTAACCTTCCACTGCTGCTTCTTTTCTTCAGTAACAGACTTCCTCCTCATTAATTACAATGTAAAGTTATGTCTCAGGAAAAGTAGGTTCAGCTTCCACATTGGGAAACAAGATACAATCTTCAGTAGACTATCTTTCGTGAACAGTTTATAGTAGTAGATTTTGCTGATTAGGTCATCTTCTCACAAGAATCACTCTAAATAAATGTAGGCAAGCAGAAGGGGATTATGAAAGTAGAGATATAACTTTTTGTTGTTGTTGTTGTTTTTTCATGATTGCATATTTGATATAAACTTAAAAAAAACAGTTCTGAAGTAAAAAATGTTGACCCTCTTGTACTCTGACAGATCTTAATGAATATATAATGTTGCAAGGAGTAAATACAATCTAGTGTGAATACTCTTTGTTCAGCTGAAAATTTTATCAGGGATTCCACACATTCCCTTTGATTGATTAAACTAAAAACAAAGTATCCGAGTATCAGTCTTCTTAACTTTTTGAAGGGGAAGGCATATGCACCCGAGTGTGACAGCTTGTGTGACAGTACCAAGAGTGAATCAAATTATTTTGAAATCAGCTATATTCCAAAGTATACTTCTCAAAAAAGTGTACACTGGATTTTGTGAAGGACTCTAACAGACATTCAGCTGTCTGCTGAATTGTTCATTTTATTGTCACTGTAGCCTTGATAACACTTTATCACTTACAGTAACATTTTATTTATTCATATACTTTAAGGAATCGTGCTGAAAATACTTGAAAGCTCAGTTCTGATCTGTACAAAACTCTATGTCAGAATGAAAAGTCCTTGGAAATGTTTCAGAAATCTGAATGGACATTTTTGGGTACAAGTGTTTACCTGTAGTACAAAGCTAGTAACTTATGCTGTGGCTGTACAGAAACCACTCAATGAAAGAGAATCAATACAGTGATTTTATTATGTATGTGTACCTTTAGTCTGTAATGTGGAAGACAGAACAAAATACATAGCGAATGTACACGTACTTTGTGTGTTTGGAGAATAATAATTTGAATTCAAGTACATAATCCTTATGGAAACTTGCTGCAGATGTTGTCATTTTCATTGTCTTTCACTGATGGCTTATTAAGAAAAAGTACTCCTCACATAATAAATTATTCAAATATCTTAAAATGTCTTGAAAGCAGTAATCACTAGCTACATTTCTGTATCCAGATTCGAATAATTATCCTTTTAGATTTTATCATATAGACTTTATTCAAATGTTATTAAAAAGGCTGGAGAAGGAAAAATGTACAAATACAAACCAAAGAGAAGTGAATATACAATGATTAAATAGATCATTCATAAATTACTTTGTGTACAATTCAGGTAGTGGCTCATGCTTTCTTTATAGCAAGGTTATGTATTCCTATTTATTTATTTATTTATTTATTTTTATTAGGGATGAAGTGGTTTGGGGGGTTTTGTTGTTGTTTTTAATTGTATTCTCTGTCATAACTGGAGCATTATATTACATACAGGAGATATGCAATTATTTTCATGCATTAGTGGACTTAGGATGCAAAAAAAATTCAGTCAGAGTTATCTGAATGGATTCCTGTGCTTCTACTGACATATTTTATGTATCTTACCCTTGAATCTCAATACTTCTTTGTACCAGCTCTTCCATAAGCTGATTCTGTAATGAAATGCCGCTCACCGTGACCTCTACCATCTTGCTCCCACTTTGTTCTTACAGCCCCTAGCTAACATTTTCCAGACCAGAGCTCACAAAAGGATTTCACATTCATTGTTCTTGACTTGGAAGCTGTTTAAAACATCTTTAGTCTTCTATGGTTTTCTTTAGATTTCATATTATCTTCCCTTCTTCTTTACTCAGATCATCTCTATGTCACAGACTGTAAGACAAGTTGCACACTAGGGCGAAATTGCCATTGATCCAGCTTTAATATATGAAATGTTCCTATCAGAAAATAAACCATCAGCAAGACTACTTTAGTAACTTGGAATATATCAATGAGCCTTACAATTGAAAAGCATTTTTTTCTGGTGGTTGCTCATTATTGTCTTTCTCTGAACTGTGTTTTTTTACTGTGTCTCAGAGTTTTTGCTTACTCTTTTGCTCAGTTTTTGCTAACTAGTATGATTAGAGGCTGTGGGCCCATCCCTTGATTTAAATTGGCACCACAGGTGCACATGAGAATAATCCTTACTCCACCCAACCTACTATCTTCTACAAATGTTTAAAAAGATAATCAGAAAACTAAGGTCAGTTCAAAACCCTGCTGAGGGATCCAGTAGATATTTGTACAGCTGCAAAACTACGCTGCTTGCAGAAAGTTAAGTCACATAAATCTCTGTCGCAGTGATCCCTGAATAACATTCCCAGTGTGACTGACAGAGGTCATCATTCAAACAAGAACATCTTGAGGCTCACCCAGCTGACTTTGGTCAAAAAACAAGAGTAGAGAGTTCCCTGAATTGCACTGGGACAACAGGAAATTCAGCTTCTTCCATCATACCATCCTGTTCCATGAAACAAAAGACATTTTATAGTCCATGAAACCACTGCCTGGTTATCAGGAAAATTAATATCTCAGAATGAATTAGGTAGGGACAGATAAAAGAAAGCAGAATATGTTTGTATCTTCAGGTACCAAACATTTTAAAAGAGATGAAGGTAAAAATTTCTTTCCCTCTCCAGCCAGCTGAATGAATCTATACTAACAAATAATATCAAAGGATCTACCCTATCAAGCTTACTTCTAGGAGTTTGTTCTCTTTCCCTGTTCCCACACAGAGTCACTAGGATGCCATTGATTAAGCTAAATACTAAAGTGGTGGTCAGGCACTGGAATGGCCTGCCTAGGGAGGTGGTTGAGGCTCCGTCCCTAGTGCTGTTCAAGAAGAGTTTAGATGAGGTGCTAAAGGACTTGATTTAGTAGCTTGGTGGGTAGGGATGATGGTGTGAGGATGATTGGACTAGATGATCTTGTAGGTCCTTTCCAACCTAATGTATCTATGAATCTATAAACCTTGTATATAGTGTACCTGGCAAAGTGAGTTGTTGCTGGCAATGGCTAAGTCAGATTTCAGCAAAAGCAATATTCCTGCTAATAATGTTTAAGCTGTGTTTTGCGGGGCATTTGAGAAGCAGATGAAAAGGTTTCCCCATGGGAAGGTGTAAACTGGGAAGTTTATCTGCTGATTTTGAGCTGCTAGATGCAGCAGCTATTGCAAGAGTCACTGAATTGCTTACATGATCTGAAGGAGAACTGAAGGACTGAAGCATACTGTCTCTGTATGTATATGGCTCCATATAAGATTCATTAAATCCTCTCATTAAAGAGAGATTGTATCTATGGTGTTTTTGTTTTGTCAAACCTATTCATTGTTCTGCTGTGTCTGCTAATGACTAACAAATTTTTAAGATCACAAACAGATGCTAAGCTTTCAATAACAACAACAGAAGAATAAAAAAACATTGAACAATAGCTTACAATAGCTTGGCTTGTTCCAATTATAGCATGTCTTTTGGTTTAATTTGAAAAAAGAAAAAATGGAAACACAGTTGTGTATGCAGTCCAATGGACACTAGCATACTCATCAACTGTAAAGAGTACTGGTTTGGATGCACTGACCCTGAATGTTTTTCAGTATCTAATGAGGCTTCCATAGAAGCTCTAAATTCTGAATTTAATTATGATTTTCATCTGCCTTTCTGCCTTCAATCTTTTATTCTCTAAAATCATACACTTCTGAAATCTAAGAGCTAAGGCTTCATACAGCAGAAAATAGAGTCTTTTGGATTTCGTTATATTTTTTTATTTGTTTGTGTGTTTAAGAAGTCAGTCTTTTAAAAAAAGTTTCTCTAGGCTAATCCCTTTGCAAGGTAAAACAACCTTAAACTTGTGCCACAGTAGTCAGAATGGCTCTGCAGCTCTCAGAATGATGAGTGGTGAGAAAACATTGTTAAAAACTGCGTTATGTCCATGTGGTTCACAGAAAGGTTCAAGGAGCAATATCAAAGAAATCTACTATCACAGCAAGTAATTTGCTTAGTAATTATAGCTGTTCTTTCTCCTTATTTAGATAAAGGTAAATAGAAATAAGCTAAATTACTGGTGCTGTTAAGTAATTTAACATTATGAAATTAAGAAATATGCAATAAGGGCATAAAGGTCTATTTCTTGAAAAAACAAGAAGTGACAAAAATGTCATAATTTTCAAGTCAATAGGTTTTTGGTGATACAAAATTGCATTTGCATTATAGCTAAAATCTCTTTTTTTGACAGTACATCAGAGACACCAAAGAAAACTAAACAGCTAATATATGTCCCTATGTGTTCCTCCATGAATACAGTGAAAATTCTTCATGGTAGTATCTCATAGGTTTGGAAAAAAGGTAAAGAAACATTTCTATTTGCAATGTTAGAAATCAATTCTTAAGTACGTTAACTTAAGAATAATGACCGTGAGAAATTTTAAAATGACCTTTCTAACTTTTTCATCAAGTTTCAGCACTTTTCTGATCATGTTAGGTCAGAATTTGTAGAGACTGATAAGGTTTATGGAAAAAAAAATCATTCTATTAAAATTTGGACAATGATATTGTAATAATGCCACTGTCTGAGAACAAGAAATCCAAAATGAAACAAATAATTTTAGAAACCATTAAACAGCAGCATTGTTTGCTCCCTCTTCCTGTTCTGATGCTCCAATACAAGTTGATCTTGGAAGGGAAGAAATTTTGTCTTTGTAACTTGCCTATATCCACCTTCTTTTCATTTTTTTTCTTTTTTTTTTTTTTATATATGTATAGTGCTGCAGTGTTCCTATCCTTCACATTGAAATGCTTCCATTGCCAGTAATCTGATGAAATTTACTGGTCATATATGGTGCCCAACTTGCCTAAAATTCTTTATACAGTCAGTACCTGGGGATACTGGTTTCTTAACCATCACCATTTTTTGTCTCAGCAGTGTCTGTATGGTTACCTTCTGCAAGTGTTTTTACTCTGTAAAGGCAGTGCCGTGTCCCCTGAGAACAAGGACACTCATATGCTTCAAAGGGTTTTGCAAGATTTAGCAAGGGTTTTAAACAAGGTGCACCTAATCAAAGTAGTGGATCATAAAAATAGCATGCCTGAAAGCTACAGTAGAATAACTTCAGTGAGTAACAGCCTCCACTTGGCAAAACAGGGGTCACATTTGAGACCATAAACTAATGTATTGTTTACCAAACAAATTCAGTCATTATGAATGTGGGATTGGATAGTAGTCTTAACTGAATATAAAACAAGACAGAAATATGCTATTCAGATGCTTTTTTTTTTTTCCCAAAAATGTCTGAGCTAATGAGTTTATCATATTCTTTGAAGATATAGTTTCTATTTGATGATAAAATACAGACTTTGATACATTAGGTTGATACAAGTATTGAACACCTGCAAAATATGTCATGAGATGCTGGAGAAAACAAAAAGGAAAAACAAAAAATGTCACAGAATGATAGAATAACTGAATGATTGAAGTGGGAAGGGACTTGTGAAGAACTTGTCAAACAGCTCTGCTCAAGCTACTGTTTCAGAGCAGGTTCCACAGGACCATGTCCAGGTGTTTTGGAGATCTCCAAAAAGGAGACTCCACAGTCTCTTTGTGCCTGTGACAACACTCCATCACCCAAACAGCACAGAAGTGCTGCCTGATGGTCAGAAGGAACCTTCTGTGTTCCAGCAGACTTGTGCTTGGACTTTGTTATAGAAAATCATATAACTGTGTAAATGACCTATTACTCTTGTTTTAATATTGATAGTTACTAATTATTATGCCTCTGCATTTAAACTTGAAGTTATATATTTTTGCAAAATAAACCATCATTTATTATCATCATTATAACCATTTGAAAACTTATCATTATTTGAAAGCTTCCATATCTGTACTTAAGGAAATGCACCTGTGAAAACAAGAACAGTGTTTGTGCAACTTAGTCATCTACCACCACTCTGGATTATATGAAAACCTTATTCTGAAAAATGGGATTTGCATTACTGTTTATCCATGTTAAATGTCCACTGTGGTAGGAATATTTTCTCTTTATCATACTCAGCCAGTTGCTGGAAAGTACCAAGACAACTTGCTGATGTGAGAAATAGAAGAAACGGACACTTCAAAGTCACTGAATGCTTGGATGTGAAAAAATATTTTATTTCTGCTTATAAAGATTTCTAAAGGTCACAGTGTTTTACCCTTTTCTGTGCATTTTACAGCTTCAGCTTCTAAGAACTGATACAAAAATGTCAGAAAATTTCACTTTGAGATTTTAAGTGATTTGTAGCTTTTCACAGAAGCAAGCAGGTAGGGTATTCCACTGTTTAGCAATTTAGAAAATTTGAATGATATGCTTTGATGTGCTTTGTCCTTTTAAATATTATTTATAAAAAAATTTTTCTTAACTTGGAGAATATGAAAAAATTCAAATGGCAGTCTAAATAACATACTAGACTACTTGGAAGAAAGGAACAACATGATGAGTAGCTAGTGTATGCTCTGTTAAAAGTAATTTTGCAGCAGAACTTCATTTATTGGAAAATTGCTTGAACTAACTTGTATCTCTAGGACACCAGCTTTCAATCAGAGTTGGATTACCTTCATGTTAGTGGCCTGGAGATGAACTACCTGGTATCCGTCCATTGAGTAATTCAGACCTTCTTGAGCGTATATTTTTATCTAATTACATGCTAAATATTTGTACTGTATTTATTTCTACATAAAGCAAAGGAACGACTGTTCTCCACAGAACACAAATAATTTTAATATAAGAACAGAGAAACCATTCTGCTTATTTAAATCTTGTGGGTTCACACATTTACATCATATCATTTAATAGAGACCGAGGGTCTGTGCTGTACAAGACAAAAGTTCACACAACTAAGAGGACTGAAAATGCACAGAATGAGATATTATTTATTTATTTGTTTTTAAGGAATAAAAGAATGTTGCCTCGTGACATAGTACAGTATGCTATATATATGTACAACAGCAACTTTGAGAAAGATAAAGTTTAAAAATTAGTACATAAGAATTTTCAGGTGAAACATTTATGCTGTGATGATTGACAAAGAAAAGCATGCTCTCAGTATGAATATATATAAAATTAATTACTGGGAAATGCAAGAAAATGCATGCTTTCAGATTATGAACTTCCAATGCATACCTGATAAGGAATTCTACTCTGATATCACAGAAGGAAATAATAAGTGAACCACCACTGTCAAATACCACAAATAGACTCACAAATAAATTCTTCTACGTCCATGTAGAAGACTGATGATCCCACCTGAACAGAAACAGGGACTGCTATCTGAAGAAAACATCATAATTCATAGAAAAATACATATAAGATGTTTTTAGTTCTATTGTATTGGGTTTATCTGAACATGTGTTGATAGCAGGGGGCTGCAGGGGTGGTCTGTGTGAGCAGAGTCCAGCAGTGCCCCATGTGTCCAGCTGCCCCAACCCACTGCTGCCAGAGCTGAGCCTCGAGTGATGCTCTGCGGGAGAAAAGAGTTAAGGAAGGGGAACACTGGTGATGAGGAGGAGGAGACAGTAAGCAGTGTGATGGTTACCTGGCTGCCAGCCAAGGTTGGCCTATCACGTAAATGCTAAACAAACTATTAATTTAACTCTCCTGACAACAGCCATGCTTGTTTGTCTGTTTTCTGCTATACACAAACCCTTTCATCTCAAAATATTTGAAAAAGAGCATGAGGATTAATAGCTCTGAGTATATTTTCACCTCAAGTGATTAATTAGAGTCACATTTGATATCAATCAATTTTAACAAGTTATTTATATTAGTTATACTTACACATTTATGCAATATATACTGGCAAGTGATGTACACGACAAAATTCACCAAAAGACATATGTGACCCTGAAGCATGGCAGAGAATCACTTGAAAGAGGAACATGTTATTTCTTACTGCTGAAAAACTTATTTTTCCTGAGCAATATAGCACAGAAAATTAAACTTTAATTTGACATATTTACCTGTTTTAAAAGCAAAAGTACATACAGAGATAGCAAAGAATGATCAGCGAATAAAGAAGCATCTTGGATGTAAGGTAGTATCTGGATTCTACTTCCACCAATAGGAATCTTTTATGGGACTGTAAGATCAGAGACCTGAACTGTTACGTTGTAATTTGCTCCCAGGAGTATTCTTTGCTGGTGACACTGCAGCAGAATCGACCACTGGAAATGAGATCTCCGACAGATTCTCCTATGTAGGACCTTTATGTGTGTGATACATGTTAAGTCTGTAGCTCTGTCAGGAGAGAAGGGTGAGTAAACTAGATGAGACCTTTGTGGTTTAGCCTTCATATAAATAGGAAAACAGAGTAGGGAGGGAATGCAGTGGGGAGAAGAACTGTTTAATTTTTGTATTATTTTGTATCATTTAAAAGCATTTGTGACCATGTTGTACCTTTTGGATGTTTCAAAATTATTATCTTATCTACATTTTCTCTCATCCAAGACTAGCTATGGCTGAAAATAACTGCATAGCAGAAAACTTGTGGTAAAATTATGAACCATAGGGGATACTTATCAAGGGTACTAACTCAGCAGCATATCCCTTCTAAGACACATGGACAAAGTGAAGTAAAAGAAAGAAGACCACAAGAGAAAAAAACATCTACCTTTCACCGGTTGTGACCCTATAGCTTTTCTCTATGCAGAAAGGTGTTGCTGTGCACAGTGAAGCCCAGAGCATTGCAGGGAAAATGTGAAAACTGAAAGCTCAAGCTGAAAAAAGAGTCCAAGCTTGAAAGTAATTTTTGCTTGTTCCTGCGTAAGCTTGTCAGTGCAATCATGTGATTAATAGGCTCTCAAATCCATGCTGCTGTTAGGCTGTAATGTAAGAGCTACTGAACCTGTACACTTTTATATGAAAGAGTAAATCCAAATGACAGATTTTTGCCACTTCCCAGTTCATCTGTGAGGCCAGCAGGTTTATTAGCAAGACATTAACTTGAACTCTGATCTCTTGACATGAGTTGCATAATTTTGACACAACATCGCAAAAGAGTTTCCAAGTTTAGAGGCATGACAGAAGTGAATCAGCTGGGGGTCACTGTCTAAGTGACCTGGTCTGACTTGACAGCATGTGCTTTACCATTTTTCCTCCACTAAAGTTTTTATTCTTCTGGATTTGACAGAATTTGAGAGAAATAGCTAACTGAATTGGATTTTTTCTTGAGCTTTGCTGAAAACCTGTATGAAAATAAAAGATGCTGAGAGGCATTAGTGGATATGCATTAGCTAGAGATATTCAAACTCTGATTCCTATAAAACTTCAGCACAGTCCCACAAAGCCACCTGAGTGCTTCAAGATGGTAGGTAGCTGGAGCTGAGCTGTAAGTTGTAGCCTGTGTAACTCAATTCTCCTTTTATTAATAAAGAGAATAGTCGTGAAACCCATCTTTCAATGAAGGTATACAAGGTAATACATTATAAAGAGAAAAAAAAAAAGGAGTAGTTCACGTGTGAGATATGACGGAGCGCAGCTCTGCCGTATTACCTCTTTGTGTATCTCTCACAAAGTTAACAAGAAGAAATCCAGACTGAAATAACCATGCACAAAGGTTTCTCTGCATGCCAGGGGAATACTGTCAAGCATATGCTGCCAATTTATCAAGGCTTTTTTTTTTTTTTTTTTTTTTTTTTTTTAATGCGGGATGAATTATATAGAGGATAAAAGAAATAAATTCAACTGAGAATCTTGACATGAATTCTATAGGGTTGTGTCCTATGACGGGAATTTTCACAACTCTATTGGCTTCATAAAGCAGATAGAAATAGAAAGTACAATCCTGAAACCCCTACGGTGTCCCTCAAGTCTGATGTGATGTTCTGCATTTTGTCTTTTCAATGTTTTTCATTTGCCCATAAAAGCTGTAAGTATATGTTAAGGTCTCTGTTATGCAGCCCAGGTAGAAGTAAGAACGTCAGTCTGCACATGTCTGGAAGAAAGTACAACAGGTTTTTTTGTTTGATAATTCAATTATTACTCCAGGTGTTTCAGTAGGACAGATCATTCACTTTTAAGTGGGCAAAATGCCATTTGAAGCAAGCCAGGAGGGATCATTCTAGTATAATGCCCTCTGTTTTATTACACTTTGTCAAGAAAAGCATGCTTTATGACTTTTATTTTCTTTTCTACACCACTGCACTGAAAAAAGAAAGAAAAAATTCTTTGGGCAGAGAACCAATAAATGAAAAATAAAAAATGAAGTGACACTGACTTTTGCACAGAAGTACAAGAACCAGGAGAGCATGAGAACAAAGACTGCTCTCTCAGCTCTTCTGTCCAGCCATCAACTCATTAGTGATTTTAATTACCCATATTCACTGGATAGTTAATGCATTTAATTCATGTAATGCTTCCATACAAATTCATTAAGTGTATTAATCTTTGAAAGAGAGAAAAAAGGAAGGAAATTTTTAGGAACAGAAAAAAACTGTGTTTCGGTACAGGTTGCATTAAGGTATCTTTTGGAGTGATTGTGTGCGTCAGCCAGAACAAAAAAGTCTGGCGAAATAAGGTGGTGAAAAAAATCTGAAGCTTTTAGAAGTACAGATATAATTTGGTGGAGAAGCACACTTCCCATCATCTCCTTTTGTAGCAAACCTGCAGGTAGAAGTAACGTCGTCAGTAACAAAATGCATTGAAAGCATTTCCCTTCAATAACATGAACATTAATATCAAAGTAATAGTAATATCAAAGTAATAATACCACTAAAATCAAAGTAGAATACTCATAAGGTGCATATACGTGACAGCATGTTTCTCACGTGCTAGTTTTGTATGAATGTTGTACATACAGTTGAGTGTATTTGCAATTGCTCCACGCTAATTGTCTCAACTGAAGCTTTTGCTGTGCTACTGTGGAGAATACAGATCAGAAGGCACAGGCATGAATGGCACAGATCAGAAGGCAGAGACATGAATGGCACCTACATGGGCATAAATTCATCCTATATGTCTTACTCACTGAGTGACAAAAAAAAAAACGTCAGAAGAGCTTTAAGGAAGTTTACATTTTGGTTGGGTGAGAGTAAACCATGCCCATGTGACACCTGCACAAGCTCCTCTAATTCTTGCAGCCTTAGTCATATATATCAGCCCAGAAGCAAAATATTCTTCCAGACCAGAATGGAGAATGACATTAAAACTGTCATTCTGTATTCTATTCTGGGGATAATGCAACAGCTCCTGTGCAGCAGGGGATCTGATGTACAGTCTGGGTTGCAGTGTTTAGGATAGCCCAGATTTTCCTATTAATTGCAGTATAATGTAGACCACGTTGGATACTGATAGTGAGGATTCGCATATCAGAGAGACAGTGGATGAAAGGAAGGAGAAAACATTTACTGAAAGTTCAACAGATTGAAAGCAAAAGCAGAAAGGTATAACGTACTTGTACCTTTTAGAACGAGCACAAAATCTGGCTCTACCTATTGAAATGAAGATTCTTTTTTTTTTTTTTTTTAAACAAGCTAAAAATAAAACAGTTTTGAAGTCAGCTTAAAAAATAATTCCATTTTCCCTCTACAAAATAGTGCAAATTCTCCACATATTTTGGAACATTTTGTCATCTTCCATTAGTTACCTTGAGTATGAAAACCTTCTGTAGCAAGTGGAATTTATATTGCTAAGTCTGTGCTGGTTTCACTTTCTTCCAACAACATCACCTCTTGCCTTTCAGAACCCACTTACATTGGCACCATAAAAATTCTCAGAAAGGGTTCTGTGTTTTATGTTGTTCTGTTTTTCAGTCTTTCTCTAGGACTACTCGGTAGCTAATGCTTGTAGTCAGGGGATGTCCTTTACCACTCACAGAAGGGGGGAGCACTGACCACTCTACAGCACAGTGCTTCTGTCCTCTGCAGCTTGTCAAGATGCAAGCAGCTAAACATAACTGATTTTTACTTTATTTTTTCCCAAACAGATCTTTCCTCTAAACAGTGCTGTGTTCTGAGCTGGCAGTAATCTCTAAGGGTTTGTTTGCAATAGGACTGGCTAGTTTGTACCAAAAGCGTAATCAAAATTTTGTACACATTGCACCATATTAAAGCCAGAAACCATCTGTCTGGATGAGGGGAGAGGTTCTCCTGGGAGGTTCAGATTGTTGCCTAATGCAGCAGCTCCTTCTATTGGTAGACAAAACTGAAAGGATTTCCCAGGCAGGCAAAAGAGGAAAAGTTACACAACTGAATAGTAATAAAGATATACATACACACACACACACATATATATATATATATAATTTTTTTTTTGCAAACAATAAGCACTTGACCTACTCCCATTAAACACAGTTATAAGCAACCTAATAATAAGGACATAGAATAAATAGAGTGGTAAACTAAACTGAATTGTAGTAGTAAAAAGAAGTGGCAAAGCTTGCATCTTAATATTAAAATGTTTGTTGTAAATATGTGATTCTCATTTCTCCATTACTTTCTCTCAAATTTCTTTATTGAATAAAAGACCACATAACAGCAAAGCTGTAATTGTTTTGATATAAATTTGACATCTAAGAAAATGAGACTGTTATGGTGGAAAATTCATTTCTTACTATAAATTTTCTGCACACCTTCTCAAACTCTGTACAAACAGAACTAATATAAATAGAACTTTAGATCAATATAAGAAAAAAATTGTCTTTTTTTCTTGTTTGTGGTCACCCAGAGGATTTATTTGTCAGACAACTTCGTAGAGTAATAACAAAGTATTTGTTACCACTATTTCTAAGGTATATCAGTTAACCATTTTTAAGGTAGATTTTATAAAATATTTAAGGTGTCATTATGTTGCAAATTGGTGCAGTGTCAGCACGGTCAGCCAGGGAGAACTTGGAGAAACAGACTTAAAACAATGTCTGTTTTATAACTTGGAAAGTGGAATTTTTTTCAAACTTGCTGGAAAAGTTATGCTTCTGACATTTTAAGATATTTCAACTGTGAATAAAATCTGCTTTGCCATTTTGATTAGTGTGGAGAGGTGAGAAAAATCTCTCCAAATTTCAACATATAAATAGCAAAGAGTAATGATTTTTTCAGAGACAGTCTTTGAGAAAAACATGTAGGACTGCAAGATAGTCGAGAAATATGAAAATGAAAGCTGCTGTTGCTGTGTGCTGCAAGCTAGAGACATGGATCAATATGTTGTGCAAGAAAAGTTGTTCCACTTACAAGAAAAATTAGAACACAGGTTGAAAATGCTTGGGTGGTGAAATGCATTCTGTCAGCAATGGAATAACAACAGAAAGCTTTTCCAGGGAGAAAAAACTTTTAGAGACAGCTACTAAGTTTCTATTTTATGTAAAACTGGAATATTTTCCCAAAGTAGAGAATTAGACAACTAGTAGAAAACCTGCAAGAATACAAATTAGCTTTTCCTTCCATCCTTAGCAAGTGATAAGAAAAATGAAAACAAAAAACAACAGAAAAGAACAGTATGCATCATATTAAATCTACATCTAATTTTCCCTTCTCTGTCAGTGTTAATTTTTTCTGGTGTCTAAACACTACAAAATTTAAGACAGATAGCTTGTACACGATCATAGCTATACATATCTGCAGTGTATACTTTAAAGTTATTTAAAGTGCTTTTACTTCTTATTAAAACCATGTTCAGTACTCTGAGATCACTACTGGAAGTCACTGAAATACAGCCACCATCAGTCCAGTCTTTGTTTTATCCTGTTTACATAAGTACTGAATGTTGTGAGCAGCTAGAATATTCACTGGCATTTCTTTGTTCTCCACTAGACCTCAAACAAATATTTACTTTCTATGTATATTTCTTGCTTTGTTTCTTATTTTAATAGACTAAGTTAGGAACGTGTTTAAAACTATGTTTTCCACACTGTAGGGTTTTATTATAGATGTTTGTCCATGCCAAGCTAATAGAGTTCAGCGAAATTTAAAAAGAGACCAAATACAGTCATTAATGTTGAGGTGGTTTCAGTTAATACATAGAAGGATTACCTCAGTGCTTCCACATTGTGCAAGAATAGTACCTCCAAAACATTCCATCTTTAACATCTGTGCTGTTCAGTGCACACTGTTCTAAGCAGGAATCTCTAAGTATTTGACTTTCTTTTCCTAAGCAGTACTTCTGCCCAAACAAGCATTAATAACTTTTTTAACATAAGTACTTTTATTGTCTTTCAGAGAGTATTAACTTCTTTCTCAGGATCCTGAAAATGGATACACTTTATTTACACCATTTCATGAGAAATGTTTTTTCTCTTTTCTTCCAAATCTCAGGCCTACAAATAATTATCTATGTTATAAAAGATGTTACAGAAGCAAATTAACTATCAGGTTTAGTCTGACATGTGGAAGAAGGTAATAATAGAACTCACTAGCAAATATATGCATTTGTCCTGTCACAAAAAATGGGAACAAATGTGGTAAGTCAAAGGATGACTTTTTCATATGCCTGCTAAGTGGGAATGGAGACTTAGTACTAATGAAAACATTAATACGTTATAGTTCACTGATTGTCTGATAAGTTAACAACTTGATACGATAAATCCTAAGTCAAAATTCTGCAAAATATACTATCTTTAACCTTTCAAGTCTTAATCCTGAATGGGAAAAGCAATGGTGACATACTCAGTGTGTTATGAAAAGCAATATAATTATGAGAATTTTTGTTATAAGAAACATGAATCATCCCACATTAAATTGAGACTTTTCAGACATCCTCTAGAAACTCAAAAGCTATCATTAGGAAGATAAATTATAAGTTAGGCTAGGGACTGAAACATACGTAGCGTGTAGAAATACAATTAGCTACTTGTAATTGTCATTCAGATACCAGTGAAATAGAAAAAAATTCTCTCTGATTTGAAGAGTCTGTTGTATAGTGTCCTTAGAGTTGTATGTACAGAGGTACATCTGCACTGAGTTTGAAAACTTGATTCAAACTCAGACTCAAGGTCACTGAGACAAGTGACCATCTTGCATTTTTTATTCGTGAACATTGTGGAAGTCAGTTGAAGTGTACCATTTACACTGCACATCTGTGCACCCTGCAGTGAGCCATTTCTGGATGCTGGCCTGTTTCCCTCAGCTGCATTGCACCTCAGCCATTCCAAAACAGGCACCTGATCCTGCAGTCTGTATTCTGCGCTGAAGCTGTGCTCAATGATTCCAGCAGCAGAGCACTAACATCTCATGCCAGGACTCACCTTATACACAGTTCCAGCAAGAAGGTAGTCAATGCCACATGCAGTGTTGCTAAGAAACCTGTCCAGAGAAAGAGATCTGCTGAAACCATCAAAGTATGGCTGGGCAATGATTCTTTTTGTTATTTTTGGTTGTAAGTAACTCATGAAAGCACTCATGAAAGGACTGGAGATTTTTCTTGGCATGATTTCTGGAACTACACCATGGATGAGATTGTTTCCATGTTTCCATGGATGAATTGGACATACGCTATTCACAGGGCCTGTGAAGACATTAAGAGGAGAGCTAAAATTTTAACTTTGATGAGAGCTCTCATGTCAGCATCTTGCCCTTGCCCAGTCTAAATCTACAACAGTGATTCCATTTCTATACCAAGTCATTCATTCCTTTTGTCTCACTCTTCTAACTGGACAATTAACATCGTCTTGGAAGATCCAGACCAAGACACACTGGCATCTGCTATACTTTCTGTGGGAGCTGTGTTGCCCAGCAACTGTCCATTGTCAGCAACAGAAAAGAGGTTTTGAAGTACCCCTTCAAAACAGATCCACTTCCATGGACACTGCCTTTTCAGTTTTATTTTGGAATACAGTATATTCAATGAGGAAATATAAAGCTATCATTTAGATAGAGGCAAAAAATACACTCATCTTTACATAAGTTTTGCATGTGTAATTAATTGTGAATCTGCCTTCTTGGACTCACTAAAATTAATGTTTGCAAATGTGTCTCAAGTATGCTTTCACTTCTTTGGTGTCCTTTCCAAGGGGATCACTTGACAAATCTTTTGTCAACAAGAAACAGTTAAAGATAAGTAGCACAGGAAAATAGCCTAGCTAGATCTATAGTCTGATAAACAAAACACCAGCTGTCAAAGTGGGAAGTATAAATGCAAGTCCACCTCTGCAGTGCAAGACAGAGTGCGTTAATGGAGGTTTTTCAATGATGTTTCAATGATGAACAGTTGTAAGACTGAGAATCTCCACCCTAGTTGAATGTTATCAGTACCTTTCAGAAAGAATTGTTAGTGCTAGTTTGATAATGGTAGGGTCACATTTCATATGTTTTTGAAAAAAAGAAATACTTTTTGCACAGTTCTAACACAAAGCAAGCAGTAAAACAGTAAACTTCAACCAAGGGTGAAGGTTCAGACACACCACCACAAACTGGTCTAGGTGCACAGGAAGCATACTACTAGACTGTTTCTCCTTCCTTATTCTGAAACGTCTCTCAAGCACTGCAATCTAAAGAATCTCTGCCTGGAAATAAGCTCAGTGCACATGGAAGGGAAGCATATCTGCCTGGAAGAACAGTGTGGAGAATGGTAGCCCATTTTCATGGACCTGAAGCTGTAAAGGACAGGTCTTTGAAAAACACAAGTAAAAGTTCTGTCATTATGTGGCTTAAATACATTATAAATAAATGTCTTTAACATCAGTGCCTAATTTGCTTAAGTTCACACTAAGAAAACTTGTTCTGTCGTTTTAAGTTTTCACAGCTGATGTGTCTGCTTATAGAATGTAGTGTTTACCAGCATACAGGAATGAGTTGCAGATATCAGCAGAGGTGTCGGATAGACAATGTTCCTGAAGTAATCTTATACATTTACAGTTAAGATTATTACTGAAACTTTCAATTGCATAAGAAAAAGAGTTTAAATGTAAGCTAAAATATCTAACATATTTTCTAGACATAAAATTTTAAGGATGTGACACCGCACTGAGTTGGATGGTTAACACACTAGAAGGGTGCCATATAGAGAGATTTGAAGAAGCTATAAGAGTTGGACCCATGCAAACCTCCTGATGTTCAGTAAGACAAAGTGCATGGTCCAGCACCTGGGTCAGAGCAATCAGCAGTATCAGTGCAGACTAGGTGTGTTGAGAGCAGGCAAGTGGAGGACTTGAGGGTACAAGTGGACAAAGACTGAAAATAAAAAACAAATAGCATTCCATAGCACATTAGCTATGGAAATTATGCTACATCTTACTTTTGTTGTCAGAAAACTTAACTTTCTATTTTGGTACTGTCATAGTCCCATAAATCTGTAATAAAAAAATCATCAGGAAGTCTAAAATAAGCTTTAATATAAAAAGAATAGATTATAGGACTTAAAAAGAAATGGTACTCAGACAGTTTCTCTTCACTGTGTCTATGAAGGATTTTTGCTGCTTTTTCACTGCTGAAAGTGGAGAAGTATGAATTAATCAAGTATTAGTAATTTTAAGTTCCTCTGATTCTCCATTTGCTGCTATTATGAAGACATTCACTTGCATTCTTACATGTTCATTCATGTTAAAATTGATGTGGAAAAGAACATGAGACAAAGTGAGAACATTTTATGAAGAGTGCTATGTGAGTAATATAGAAAAAAATAGAGAAATGGAGTAATGTCTCAAAGTAAAAGGTTCTCATTCAATCAAAAATAGAAACTGTGTGCTTGTCATCATCTGCAACAGCATAGAGCCACAAAGTCTTTAACTATCAACACCTAGAAGAACAAGAATTGGACAAACCATAAAAGAAACGTTTTTCTCATTTATTTCAGTGACTGACTGGGGATTTGAGAAAAACAGCCTCTTATTTTTCATTCAGCAGATTAGCAGCAATAATTTCCCATGTTTGGTCACTGAAGAATAAAGGATTCAGATTGCCATTAGCAGAAGAGGGGCAGACCCCGACCTTCAACCATAGCATTTGAAGATATCACCACCTGTATAACTTCAGTTACTTGTACTTCATTTTCACAAAATCTATTTATTCACTTAGATTTATACTGCAGTGTTAAAGGAAAGGGAAAACACTTATTTTTAGGATTGCCAGTGTCATTTGCAGTGACCTGTACTTCTGATGACACACTGCTGTTTTTTGTTAATGATTTCAATACCACTTTCTCATAGATTTTTTCTCACAACTCAGGCTTGTATAATCCTGAGGCTTAAGCTAAATGATATGTTAGTTGAACTCTTTCCATGCATTGTACTACCATCTATTTTTTTGCATGAATGAGAGAACAGAAAGGAAGGGAAAGATTATTCTGTTCAGAGATCAAGCTCTGTTATAGTGGCTTAAGAGCAGAGCCCTGACTGTTCAGAAAACAGCCTTCTTGTATCCCACAAAAACAACTAACCGTTTGCATGATTTTCACTAAAAGTACCATCTTTCAGTCAGCATTCAAAGTGATACAGGAAAAGAACATCCCATATATGCTTTTGTGAATATTAAGCTAAGAGATCATCTTTTTAAAAATTTGATATGTAATTTGCATTGTATTATATGTATCTACATATTATTTATATATCACTACTATGTGGCTACTGTCTTAAATAAAAACCAGTACTTATGGAGATCATTATATATCAGTTGCTGCTAATTAAATTACTAGATTAGATAGTAAGCTTACCAGTAGAGGACCTGATCCTTGTTCTTCAACATGATACTCCAATCAAAAATGGATTTAATTAATATACTTTATGTTGTTATAGCTAAGAATTTTGAATATTTGCCTAGATTTTGCCAAGAATTGTGGGCAGTACATATTATACTTCTGACCTTAATGTCTGAGAAGTATAAAAATCATATCTCTACTCATAGCATCTTGCAACCTGTGAAGAAATGTGGGGTTCCTTAATATTGAAGAAAAATGACACTTTTTTTATCTGAAGCTCTGGCATAAAGGAGATGAGAAATTAAAAATTCAGTTCACTGAGTAAGTAATTGCAGATAGATGACACCATATATACTTGCTCTATACCAGGAATTCAGATTTTTTGTTGTTGTTATTTTCTTATTTGTTTAGTTAGATTAGTTAGCAAGTTTTTGTTTAGTTGCTCTTTAGGAACAAGCTGAGTGGATCAGATAACAAGGAACTGCAGCAAATCCAAGATTCTGCTCATATAGAACAGAAAGCACATATAGAAACAGAAATAATATTCCAGAACCTATGTATAATGCTTTCTCTATTACTATTGCAGAGAGAAAATCTCCATGTGTACAGGTATTCAGGCATCTAAAATGCTCAGAAATGAGCAAGTACCAGGACCTGACAGCTGTATTTTGCTTGATCTCCTACTCCACATCTATATGGCTTATTTTTCTTATATATGCATATTCATTTGTATATACAAAACCAACCAACAAACAAGCAAAAATATTCCCATGAGGGATTTACTTTGAAAGATTCTGAAATACTGTTTATTTTTCTATACTCTGAAACACAGTTCACGTGTCCTCAGATGAAATAAGATCCTCAGGTTTTTTGTTTGTTTGTTTGTTTGTTTGTTTTTAAATGGCATGTTACTATGATACTTGTGAAGTTTCAAAATTCCTAAGTAAACAAAAGTAAAATGAGACATAAAAAATATATAAAAAAAATACAGGTAAAATTTGTAAAGTGAAATTTACATTGCAATATGCAAATATGTATTTTACTGTCTAAAGCCAAAGAATGATAGGATAATATAGATGCTCAGGTGGGAAAAGACCTTCAAGAACAAGTCCTACTGCACCAAACTATACCACTCTAACAATCCACCACTACATCATGACCCTGAGCACCACATCTAAATGGATTATAAATACATTCAGGGATAGTGATTCAACTGCTTCTCTGGGGAGCTTATTCCAGTGCTTAACAACCCTTTCTGTAAAGAAGTTTGTCCTTGTATCCAATCTAAACCTCCCCTGACAAGCCTTGAGGCCATTTCCCCTTGTACTGTCCATCAGTATACCAAGGTCCCTTCCCATCAGGCAGCTTTCCAGTCACTCTTCCCCAGGCCTATAGGATTGACTGGGGTTGCTGTGATCAAATGCAGGACCCAACACTTGGCCCTATTGAAACACATGCAGTTTACCTTGGCCCATCGATTCAGTCTATTCAGGTACCCCTGTAGTGCCCTTCTTCACTCCAGCAGATCAACACTCACTATATGGTGTTGTCTGCAAATTTAAAAAAATGATTTAGGAACATAAGATTTCCAGTAGTAGTAAATATGCATGAGGAAGCATAAAAAAAGAATGAATCCCAGAGAGAGAGTTCTTCACATTTATAACTCTTCAGCAATTGGCTCTTCCTGTATTTCACACAACAACAAATATCGCGGTGTCCCATCATCATTTAAAAATGCTCAAACTTTAAAGCAACTTGCACGCTTAAAATAACAAAGGAATTTTATTTTTTTGCATGCTTCAAAGAGACACAAAACTACAGTTTCTCTGTGGTCTTTTACTTCTTCCCTCTTATGTATGGTCTCATTCTCCTCTTGCTTAGATACTCTACATTTTGCAAGAGTTACTCTTCACATACTCTGCTGCACCAATGTCAGTTCCAAAATATCCAAGGAAATAGCAAGTCCATCATAGACTGATCACTAGGTGAAGCTGGACTCTGTTCTCCATGTACTGAGGAACATTTTGTATGTCACTATTTCTGTGACCCCTCAGGCAGGTATCCCGCTCAAGATCTTCAAACTTTATCATAACCAATGACAAGAGTTCTACAACACCTAATCACTTTTTTGCTGGAAAGTCATTTTCCTTCATTAATCCACTTGAACTGAGAGGGAAGAATACTGATCATGTCTCTTCAAAAACTGGGTGGTGGCAAATTAAAATTTGAACTTAAAATACATTGTGCAGATAAGACAGGTCTGTATCACTACATGAGATGAATTAGTACGGACTTCATGGCTATCCACATTTTAGCATGGCTTTTCCCTTTGTCAGCTAATTCACACTTCCAAATGAACACAAGTGCAATGCTGAACATAGCTAGGACGATCTGTCAGTGACTGTTCCCAGTAAAAGCTTTAGCACAGTCATTCTTTTCTGACCACGGGAAGATAAATCAGGATAAACCATTTATCTCCTCAGCCAGAGTTGCACTTTGTCCTATTCCCTTATACAGCACTGTCTTCAGAGACTGGAATCTTCTCAGAACTCTCTGTCAGATGTGTTGATTATAGCAATACAGTACAAGTACTTAATAATACATGAAGTAGGGATAATCATTACAATAGACAATTACAATATAAATGCTTAATCCAAAATGCAAAATGTAGAATATTTAATGATGATGTTATATATTATATAAAGTGGTATACTTGCATGACTTCCCAGAATAAATTAGTTGGTGTTCTGTATATACTTCATTCATGCAAAAATGACACCTTTTTAACTACCATTAGGTTTCATTTATTTTCCCATAGAATACTCAGTAACAATTTACCATATTGTTTTATGCATAGGTATGATGTTAGCAGGCAAATGTCTTTAATACAGGTAGAAGACAACATAGAACAGGTGTGTCATAGTTTTGTGTTTTTTGTTGTGTTGTTGATATTCCACATCATGACATCATGTAGTGTAATGGGAGTTAAGGAGCTAAATAAAAGCTAACCAAAAGCTTCTTCGTTCAACTGTCTGAAAACTACTTGTTTGTGTAAGAGTGACTGAAGAAAAGATTCTTGTAGACCTAGCAAAACTACTCAACTGACTCTTTTGGAGAATATCTCCTACCCACTTCACGTTTCAAAGCAGTTGCAAAGTGCACTAAAGATGACATACCCTGTCACATTTACAGTATATACTTATTGTAGAAAATCTGAGCCTTCTCACTGTAAGCACACTGCTCTGAAAATGAGCATCCTTTTTGGTCTTTTCCATAACAACACTGTAAGTAAAAATTAGGTAGTCAAAGCTCCCTATTTTTAAAGTGAATTTACCTGTCTTTCATGCACATAGAAAAGAAAGCATCAGCACAATGACAGTAACTAGAGCTAACTCTAGACAAGATTATCAGAACCATAAACTGGCAAAAACTTGCAAAACATAATTAGGCAGTAAACATAGTAGTAGTATGGCAATTATGTAAATAGTGATTATGTAACTGTCACAGTCATAGTCAGAGTTAAGTATAATAAATAGCAACCATAACAATAGCAATAGTAACTATAGTAATTATGTCATGAAGCGTGCAGTATGCAGGTTAGATCCAAAGCATAAAACAATCTGTATAACCCATCTGAGCAGTAGCCCCAGCTATAGATGGAGACCAGATTTCACTGAAGTTAAAACTAGGAATCTATGAAAATATGTGTTTAATAATAGAACCAGAAGAAATCCAGTGCATGAAAAGTATTTTTTTCAGCATTTTCTTCTGAAAATTAGTAGTAAATACCAGCGAGACAAGACAAACCATCATGGGAAAGTAAAAGCTATGAGCTTCCAAAGGGGATTATCCTGATGATAAAGACACAAACAAGACCAAAATGAAATACATTAGTAAGATGGTCTTTGTGTGTGTGTGTGTGTGTGTGTGTGTGTGTGCTTTTGTTTTTTGTTTTGATTTTTTTTTGGTGGATTTGATGTTGTCTGGCAATAGATGTAAGCATTCTTAGCAGAATGTCAACCAATTATATCTTAGATAATGTTTCTGTTCAAGAAGAGAGGAAAAGAGAGGTAATTGATGTCTGTTCTCTGAAACACTTTCTCACTTTCCCCCCTTTAAAATTTTAGCCCAGTCTCTCAGCAGTTTAACATCTGCAAAATAATGGAAACAATTATCTCCTCATGAGTTACTTGGAAGGGGATTATTCATTTTGTTACAAACCAGTATAATGCCAAGTCATGAATCTTGGGAAAGAATCACAGGAAATCGTCTTAGTGCCCTCTGCATAAAGCTTTTAAAAACTTAATTTCAGATCATCAGCTTCCTCTGTCCTTTGAAGTAATTTTCATTGCAATTTTAAAGAATGCTGGATGCCTTACTGTTGTTTCTGGTAATGTGAGTAAATTCATTGGCATGGCTTTCTCAAAGAAAATCTGAAAATTTCACCCTGAAATGTTCAAGTGGAAAATCAACAAGATGCAGGCAGATGGCACAAGATAATAATACTTTAATGACTGCAAAAATTCATCGTGTAGAGTTGCATGTCATTAAATTATTCAATACATTGCAGTTAGGCACAATAGAGCTGCAGTTATTTATGTGAAAGCCATAATAAGAGGTTTTATACGGTCGGCATAAAACCAGAGTTTGACTTTCGACATTTGAGATGGCAATGAGCTCATTGATACAGGGGCTGTAAAACGATGCATATATAAGCCATCACAAAGACTCAAGATGTTTTCTAAACTACTTTCACAAGTGACAATGATAATGCAAATGTAACTGTAAACATGGTATAATGATCTGACAGCAGCAAATAAGTCTCTTCAAAATGGCAATCAGAGATGCTGAGATGAAAGCAGCAGATGCCTGCTGGTTACCTGATAATCAGAAAACCATCAATCAAAACCATGCTGTTTTAACATCTTTAGCTTTCAAGTGTATGCACACACACGCATACAGTCTCAAGAGAACTAGGACATATTTCTGGGACAAAATTTTAATTGTATAGCAATCACCATCTTTATTCAATGCATTTCTATAGTTTGTGGAACACCTGGGGTAATATCCTCTGTTGTTTTTCTACCCTCCTTGGTCATTTACTTCTACCTCTCTTTTGCCTTTCCAATGTAACTAGGTCATTTCTACGTATTGCTCCCAAAACATGGGAAAGATGAGTCTTGAATGAAAGACTCATTTGTCTCCTCTTATTCCTAAAACATCATGACATTCACAAAATGAATATTATGTACAAAATCTTGACTCGTGGGAATTTGAGCTACTCATAATAAGTTTAACAAACACAAGATTCATAATATTATTTTGAAATACAGTTTTAGGCAAGACAGAGACAGGAGAAGGTATTTGTAAATTGAGAGATTACAATCAGATGAAAAGAAATATTTATTCACGATCAGGGTGGTTAAGTGTTGCAACAGGTTGCCCACAGAGGTTGTGAATTATTTATAGAAATCAAAATTAGACAGAATGAGTTATAAAGAAACTTGATAAAAGGCCAGCTTTGATGAGGGAAGGTTAGGAATAGAAATGGGAGAGGATCAGAGGGTTCTCCCATTTATTACTCCTCCTTCTACTCAAAGATGAATCAGTACCACGTTACATAGACTGGTTCGAATAACAGAGAAAGCTAAACAGCAATAATTGTTTTCTGGGAGATTTCTCCAAGTGTCCATCCGACATGCATTTATCAAGGAACTCTTTGTGGACCTAGGTAACTGTAAGTTTCATGAATAAACTCATTTACTTTCAGTAAAATTCTGGAGTGTTGAACAAAAGCCTTGACCAGATGTGAGAAATAAAAAATGACATTTGATCAGATGAACAGTGCAATCTGGATGAAGTCATCAAGTGTTGTAGCACCTGGTTTTCATTTTGTTGTATCTGTAGCAATGGCAGAGGGCAGAGAACAAGAGATGCCTCAACTTCAAAAGAACTGAAAACACAAATATAGATTTCCATTAAATTTAAGAACACTGTTAAAATCAGATGCTAAGCTGCAATTTGTGTATTATTTAGACACATGAACACACACACAAAGCATGATTTTCAAATTTTCTATCATTTTGGATGGAGAGATGCTTCTCTACTAACATATCTAAACGTTTGCCATTATGACTCTTCTACATTAATCAAGTTTGTTTTCAGTCAAGAGTTGAATTTTAGTCTCAGCCACAGCTACACTGGATTATTCCTCCATGATGTCATAAGAGGTGGGCTAGGGACAGACAAAACACAAAACTTTCTACAGATTAACTTCTAAACTTTCATGCTAACAATCTCTCTGATATTGAACATATTCACCAGACATGAAGAATTGTACCCACCATCATGTCCAGGAACCCTTATAACTGTCTCTAAATAATGGAAGATTCTGCCTGGGTCACCACTAACTCTTGGCCATGCAGCCACAGGTTCAAATTAAAAAATAGTCACTAGAGATAATCAATCACTGATTTAACTGTTCAATATTTCCAGAAAAAAAATAATTGAGGATGTGTTCAACCGCAAACCCTAAGTCTCAGTTAGGGAACAGTGCTATATTCTTATCACTAGTGTTGATTGATGCACCTACATGTAATAAGAGAAGAGCAGATGTATGCTCCAGGTGACCTACTTTTCCAGTGGTTCCTATGCTCCTGAGAGTTTATGACATCCTTTATAGCATTTTTTGCTTCTGAGTGAGAAATCTCAGCAAAAAGAGGTCAGACCACTTTGTGAACATTGTGCAAGGTTGTATTCAATGCTTTCTGTGACAGGAGGGCTGGAACTTGATGATCTTTGAGGTCCCATAGCCATTTTATGCTTCTATGATTCTATGATATACAGCTAGAATCACAGAAAACAATAATTCACATCAAGATTTTTTATTGTTGTTGGTGGTTTTGTCCTTTTACTTTTCACGCATAAATACCATGTTCAACTTATCGACAAGAATGCACAGGGAAATCTCTTATTTCGACCTTGGTTGAATCTCAAAATAATGACAGCTTGATTTTTTCTTAAAGGTTGGTATATTTAAAGGCTATTAAAACAAAGAGTAAAAGAAAGTATAAAAAGAAACATTTTGAAGGACACCATAAATTGTAGAAGTACACCGGTGATTGAAATGTCCCAACATGAATGTCTTTAACAGTCAACAATAAGAGCCTTATCTTATTTTTCATCAATCTTGTCATTTCCTTTGGAACACTTTAGTGGAAGTGCTGAATTTTGGTACATCCATCTCTAATTATTTCATTCCTGACTATCAGCATGACTAGAGAAGAAAGTTTCTGTGTGCTGATTGTCCACTTCTGTTCATTTTCCTTCTATTCAGTTTGTATTTTTATTGCAAAGGAAATCGTTATATTCACAGATTTTTTTTACATCATTAAAAATCTATTTATCCAATCTAAGTAAACAGAATACCTAATAGTAAGATAAAAGTAATGTGTATTATTTGTATGCACGTATGTATAAAAACAGTTCTCATATTAACTGCTTTACGGTGTATAACGTTTTATTAGGGAACAATATTTAGGACTTTTCATTTTTTTAGGAGTTGTCTTGACCACACCTTCATATCCCTGGAAACCAGTAATTTTGCATTCTGCAGAAATAGCTACCTCACAGAGGTTACCTATGTTATAAGAATATTGGTTATTTCTGAATATTCAGCAGAAGACATAATTCGAATCATGTTGAACTGTACATGATATTTATATTGTTTTTTATGATGTATGACAATTTGAAGAAACGTAAGGTGCAAGAGCAGATGAAACATTGTTTCAGGTGACACCTGGCATTAGTTAACTGTAAAATAGTTTGAAAAATAATTATATAAGAAATTTGACAGAAGAAAAATGTTCAGTCAGAAATTCTGGCTTTTATTACTCCATTATATTTCCCAGGGCTGCACATGCGAGTATGCTTCTGCAAGACTGCAATGCCTGTGATATTCCAGCAACTGTATGAATTTATTTAACAACTTCAGTATGTGTTCAAAATATCAGTAAAAACAGTTAAATTATAAGCAACTTCTGCCCACACTAAAGAAGGTTAGGAAATAAGCAGAATATAAACATCTTTGACAGAAATATTGTAAAAGTATTGTAAAATAATCAGAAGACAGCCTTTACTTTTTCTGTGTCATCTACTTTGTTCTGTTTTACTGATTAAAACCCCTGTGCTAATTAAAGACAAGTTGACATTATGAGACACTTTTAATCCCTCAGTAATATCCTCTGATCTCACCCTAGGTAACAATCTAACAACTTTGCAGTTGTTATTCTTTTTGTTATTTCCTTCATAACAATACATAATGTAGTGTTTTATGTTGATGACTAAGTAAAGACACTACGACCTTTGAGAAATACCCAGATGTACATATCCCTAAGCCCTTCTCTGTTCTATATACAGTTCCTTCTAACACTACTTTGTAAGTTATTATTGTTTGTTTCCCTCCTGTTAGTACACACAGGACATGTTACCCCAGTGGATTTATTTCTATTGTGGAAATAACCTCCAACTTCGACCTATAATCAAAGGAACATTAAAAATTGATCTCTTTCCAAAATTTCTCCTTATTTCAATCTTCTGTTAGTCAGTTCTCCACTTTACACCTCAGTAAAAACTTACTTCACTTATCTATCAATCAAATTTATTAAAATGCACAGCTTTCCGTAGTATGCTTCTTTTTAACATGTTTCACCTCTAGTTATTCTTAGTAATGGCTGTACTACTCTCTTCTAAATATCTTCTATGATCTAACTGTATGTACATTTTGTCTGTGTTAATGCTTTAGACATAATATATCCAAGAATAAATAATGAAAGAAATAGCTTACATATTTATAAATCCTTTAAAAATCACATTTGATCTTGATAAAATTGTCAAAAGACTCAAGGAAGTAGCGTCTCACCATCCCAGAATTATTTTGCACTCTATGGTAACCCTCACTGATTTTAATCAGGATTTTTGGGTGGCCTTTGCAATGATATTACTCCCCTACAATGACTTAATGACTTCCTCATTTCGGTTGCTAATTGTTTCTTCTCCTTTACCTTGGAAACATTCTCAATTTCCAGGACCTATCCATGGTGCTGCAGCTGTGCATCATGATTGCAGCTGTGTTTGTTGGATGTTTGTTATAATGCAAGTTCTGATAACCTCATTTAATATTTCCTGTGTTATCTCACCACAAGTGCCTCTCCTACGTCACAGTCATCTTTTGAATCCTGGCATTAGACCTGACATTAGATTTAACTACCTGCTGTACACAGATGTATTATTGAAGGTAGTAAATTAAGAGGAACCTTAGCATGTCGCATACACTTACCGTGTCAATTAATAAACAAGCTCTTGCACTAAGTAATTTTTGGGGATTTATTATGATTTTCATTTTGTTTTGCTTTTCTGAAAAGGCCAAACATCATCAAAAGATAATCACTGTAAAGCACAGTATGTTGAAATCACAAAGTTCATCTTTTCTGTATATTCAAAATGAAGGAATTAAATCTTAAGATTAGAATCCTAAAATTAAGTGGTAAAAAAAATGCTTAATACACATCAAATTTTCTTTGTCAAAAATGAAACAAATTGTAAAACATTTACATTTCTATTTAACATCAGACAAATTTAGAAGTTCGTGAACATTTAACAGACAACTATGTAAAATAACACGATAAAGAAAATAATGACAAGTAGTTATGAAATTTCTGGATGTGATGGAAATGTTAGTAGTGGGTGCACAACAAGTCAGTAGGAGTGAAAGTAATTTTAGTGGAAGAACTAACGGAAAGGGCATGCAAATGTTTGTGCAGCAATGGGGGTGCCAGCTTTAACATTACAGCACTGGCAGGTGAGAAAACACAACACCTGTCTTCGTCCTGAGTGCCAATGGCACTTTTATTATCAGAAGCTTGTAACTGCTCCCTGGATATGCATAATTTCCTACACTAACAAAATCCTGTCTGATTAGCAATTATATTTCACCTTTGGAGAGAAGCCTTTGAAAACCTCTACTCACAGCCACTGGAGAAGCAGAAAGATAGTGAAACATGTGTGAACAATGTTAAAGATTATTTTAATGAATGATGACCCTGTCTTGAATAGGATGACAACAGCCTCCTCTGAGATATGTAGCTACCTCATTCCAATAGTAAAGTCAGTAAAGCCAGAGGATGTGGTCACTAGAAACCAGCATCACTGGTGAGTAGAAGAACAAAATACATGTTTCACATATTAAGTATTCTCAAGCAGATACAAGGAATCTAGCATCATTTTTGAGTTTTTCCTTAGAAAATAATGATTATCAAACATATCCTTGAAAATTCAGTTTTCTCAGTTGTTTTTTTTTTGTTGTTGTTTTGTTTTTTGTTACAGTAAGAGGCACTAGAGTTTCTGCTACCTGAAGAAGGATTGAAGAACCTAATCAGATAAAATGTGAATTAAATGGTAAATATTACAGTCTAACAGACAGTTTTCATTTTATATAGTGTTGCCTATACTAACTGGTCAAGAAATTAAACTAGAATGTGTGGCTTGTATCTTCACATCTTTCAAGGTGTGTTTGGTTACATAATTATTTAATGTTGATAATTTTCACGAGCTTGATTATATGGCTTTCATGCAAGTTTATACTGAGCACAGTGTGAATTGCAAACTTCAAACTTGTCTTAATGAGTGTTTGAAAGTTTACAATTTCTAAAAACATTTCATGAATATTTGTTCTTCATACAACATAACATGCTGAATGTCTGTGAAAACTACTGGTAAATATGGTCAAACTGTACTTACAATTCACTCACCTGAGTGAGAGTGACAAGAAATATTTTTAGAAGATACACTTACATAAGCAGAGAACATTCTTTTATTTTTAACTTTTGGAGTCAAAAATAGTAACAGAGACTTACAGAATGGTATTAATAATAGTCTAGGATTTATTCTTCATATTCTGAAGCTATTTGTGAACTTCTGGTCACCAGAAATATATGATTTCTAGGAACTCAAATTAAGGTTCATGACATTTTTTAAATTATTATCTTGCTTGACTGCTATTAAATCTGAGTATTTAGAGTGAGCATACAACTTTTTCAGTGGTGAACAGAATAAAGTTGTAGTATCATCCTTTGCCTGGATTTTTGATTGTGACAAAGCTAGTTAAAAAAAAGGGAACATATGTTTTTCAATCAACAACAATCAAATGTTTCTGTGTGTAAATTTTCATTTGGGGAGTGGAGGGGAGGGAATCATAAAAGTTACAGAGAAAAAATATTTGCATTAAATGATATGTAGCACCAATGATATTTGTCTTTTCTTTAAAAAATTCTGCACATTATTTACCTAATTATACTTCAAAAATCAGTTCTCTAATGCTTTCTCTTCTGCAGTCATGACACAGAACAGGCATTTATTATACAACAAGATACAACTCAATTGCATACTCTTTTGAAGCGTTATCACAGAAGACTTAAACAGCATTGCAATTTTCTCAGAATTACTGTGAAGTATGTTTAGAGTGTACTGGTATAATTCCAACAGATAAACTTATATTATTGATACTGTCTATAGTCTTCCCTCAAACACACTAGTTCGAGCAATTTATTTCCTTCTTGTATTGAATCTGCTATTAACACTAGGTCTTATCCATCAGCACATATGATGCTATATATGGCACAGCAGTTTTCTGAAGTACCTACATCCCCTTTATTATTCTTCTACCTTCCAAAAGTGCACTTTAGATATCTATTTTATGAAAGGTAGCAACATGTAAGGATTATAAAGGTATGTATCATGTCTCCAGCAATGCACAGCATTGAGATCACTTTCCCTGAAGTTTCTTATTGAGAAATTCAACTACAAAATGACAAGACTGCATACAAATGTCAAAAGTACAAAAAAAAAAAAGGATTTAGATCAGCTATTAATTTGCTTGTGCATATTCTCTGCCACCTTTTGAATAGATAAAAGCATAAATGTGCATAAACAGTGCTAAAACAGTAAATAATTACTGCCATCAGCTGCTCATAAGTCATTAGGCCATTGGCTTCCATATTCTGGTATATTGCATTCAGAGGAAACAGTATGCTTCTCTTTCCACTATATTTCCACTATATATACAAAAAAGGCTACAAAAAGCAGTTTAACACCAGATGTATGACAGTACAACTAGTGCTTTCATTCTTATTTCTGAGCTTTTGAGAGGCATATCCTTAATTTTTGATAATAATTTATCCAATAACTAAACTGAGGGAGTACTTCTGTAGAATATATAGTGTGAACTGTATAACCATGCATGCATAATTTTACAATATTTTTTTATAAAACACCTGTCTTTTCTTACTCAATGATTAACATTTTAAGTTTGATGTTTTTATAGTGTTTTATTTAAAAATATAAATATACACAGTATTAGAGACATATTCAAAATATTCCCAATTTATCTACATGACTAGATGGAATAACATGAAAAACTTCCCTCAAAAGATGTTAGAATTAATCTTGCTATAATTAATCTTGTTTATCCTAAAAGAATAAGTGATAAAATTCTATGGTGTTATTATTTATGTATGATTCATATTTTATAAATTTTTAATTTGAGAATTCTTTCATTGAATGCAATCCACTGTATTATTAAATATTTTTTGCCAGATTATTGAATTATGTTATTGAATATAGTCCCTAATCCTGATCAGTGTGCATTATAATTTTCTTCTGTTGGTGAACTGTGCGATATCTTCTGATTCCATTTTTTAGCTGCCTCGCTTAACTATGCTTTATGATAGTGTTTTTTATAACAGTATTAATACTGTTTTTGAATGGATATTTTTATTGAGTACAGGCAGACTTTGGTTAAAAGATGACTACCAGAGAAGTAATTGCTTTGGAACCATTAAAATTCTTATATCAAACATTAGTTTTCACCGTAGTATAAAACAACAGCACAAATCAATTTATAATACTGAAAAATCATAAAATCACAAGATTAAACAGATAGTTTAATATATATATTATATCAAGCTTCAGAAAATGTTTCTTTATAACACACTGCTGTAATCTAAAATCTGATTTATAACACATATCTTTAAATATATGACTGAAGGGCAACGAAATTCAGCAGGCTGAGGGAATTACCCTAACATAGAATGAACATAAGGAGATCACAGAATCACAGAATCACAGAATCACAGAATCACAGAACTGTGGGGGTTGGAAGGGACCTCAAGAGATTATCGAGTCCAACCCCCCTGCCAAAGCAGGCTCCCTACACCAGGTCACACTGGTAGGCATCCAGGTGGGTCTTGAAGATCTCCAGAGAAGGAAATTCCACAACCCCCCTGGGCAGCCTGTGCCAGGGCTCCATCACCCTCACCGTAAAGAAGTTCTTGTGCACATTCATGCAGAACCTCCTGTGCTGCAGTTTTTGGCTGTTTCCCCTTGTCCTGTCTCCACACACTGCTGAAGAGTCTGGCCTCGCCACTTTGCCCCCCACACCTCAGACATTTATAAACCTGGATCAGATCCCCTCTCAGTTTTCTCAAGGCTAAACAGACCCAGTTCACTTAGTCTTTCTTCATAGGGGAGATTGTCCAGGCCCTTCACCATCTTTGTGGCCCTCCACTGGACTCTTTCCAAGAGATCCCTGTCTTTCTTATACTGGGGAGCCCAGAACTGGACACAATACTCCAGATGAGGCCTCACCAGGGCAGAGTAGAGGGGGAGGAACACCTCCCTTGACCTGCTGGCCACGCTCTTTTTCATGCACCCCAGAATGCCATTGGCCTTTTTTGCCACGAGGGCACACTCGTGTGGAGTTGAGCTGGAGTATGATTACAGCACTGGTGAGCAATGGGAAGTGTCCTTAAAATTGCTTTTATCTACCTTCAGTACTTTTATAGACATAAGGAGGATGACCTAAAAGTCCTATATAGCTCAGTCATGTACTCAGGTGGGATTTTTGCAAGTGGTCAGTCCTGACCAAACCCTGTTACTGTTTGTATCAGTAGCTTGACTCAGATGACAACAATGTTAGGTCAGTGCTGTGTGATTTTCAAAAGCAAAGTGTGAACTTGCCACCACTGACTATAATAACACAGAAAGAGTATTCTGTAAAAAAATCAGCTGTGTTTATACTAGCCAGTCTTTCAGAAAACATGATTGCTCTCTGATATTGAAATGTATCAAATCGATTGCTGTCCAATTATGAGGGGAAATATTAAAAGCAATAAAAAATATCCAAAACAATTTTGGATAAGTATTTTGGATCTAATAGTTAATGCTTCTTGAACCTCCTCTGTACTCCAAAATCTGTAATTACTATGCCATTTAGAAGTGCAGAATGATTCACAGATGGATAGTTTTTTAAATGCTTATTTTTTATGGTCTTTTATTTAGTGTTAATAGAGCTATTATCTGAAACATAACATTTTTTGCAATTGTGTTGATTCATAGATAAAGAAACTTCATCTCTAAGAATGAACGAGAAAGCTGAAAATACAAGGAAATAGCAGTCGCATTTGTGTAACCCTACATTTGGTAGCAGTGGTCATATATCTTGAAATGAAACTGTATAAAAACAAGGAAAAGATTCATGTACAAAATTTTCTACTTTATGGTGAAGACTATTATCTAAACCTAACCACATGGCATGGGCACGCACAAATCAAGCAGTAGTGTCACTCAACTAGTTCTTCAAGTTCTTCATTACAGTCAGCCATTCTTCCTTCATGACCTTTCATGAGAGTTAAATAATGAGTGGCCTTCCTTCATTATTCATAGTGATGTAAATTAAATTCATTAAAAATTCTCAAAAGACTAAGTGAGGCACAAATTTCATCTCCAAAATAACTATCAATAGCTCTTATAACCTCAATAGCTCTTTCTTATAGCTCTAGTACACGTTAGTTGTTAAAAATTATAAATAAATAAAAATATAATATTTATTTTGTGAAATTTTCTCTGCCTTACAAATATCTTAAAATATTTTAAAATGAGAAACAGATATTTTCTAACTCAGAACTTGATCAGTGTTCAGCAGTAAACTTAAATTCTTTTCTTAAACAAAGAATTGACAACTGCAAACTTCTTAACACTCTAATATGATGAGATTCAGTAATGAAAGCTGCACCAGTACTGTCAAATTTTAGTTATTAACATAATACTATGGTAAAAGCCACAACAACAAAGCTAATCTGAATCTATATCAGTATGGATGAGAAACATTTGACCTACACTCATATCTTTTCAAGCTGTTCATAAGTTAATGCACTCAAATAAGATGAAGAGCAATTTTTAAACTTCTGTTTAGACAGAAGTAGTTGGACTCTGTGAGATTATGAAGACTGCAGCCTAGGAAAAACATTAAGCCTGGATTGCTGTTTTACTAGACACTTTTGAACAACACTTAGCAACCCCAATATTAAAAATAAATGAAATATAAAATAAGTGCAATAGTAAAAATAATCATTAAATAAAAACAGTGAAATACTTCTGGGAATCGTGTCAATTTTATATACTTTTTCTTTTCCATGGTTGGAGAGTTTAACCATCTTTTTAAACATCTACAATCATTATTCATTCATGTTTGTGTAGATGTCTGAATCAATAGCAAGAAACTTTGGAGACTCTTACTGAAAAAAAGATTTCCAAAAGACTTTAAATAAGCCCTCACAAAAATTTCATATCTATTATATACTGAAATCATGATAGCTATAATAAAAATGAAGCTTATAATGAAATAGTTTCAGGAAATAGCAAGACATGAAGTACTGTGTTTTATTTTACATTTCTATTTTGTATCATTTCAACATTAAGATTTTCATCTAAATTTCTCATTCTGGATGCCCTATTGATTTTTGTTAGTCCTCTTGGCATCAAAAGCAATAAATCCCTACAGGATTTTGCACAGCTATTAAAATCTATAGGAAACCTATTACACTGAAACACAGAAAGTACTGCCTGATTTTGAAAACTGAACTTGAAGAAAGATTGAAACCTATAAATGAAAAAGAACTTAACATAGGTCTAACAACAAGAATAGACAATAAAAACCTAGAAGTCAAAAGAACAGTAGAAGAATGGAGATATTTAACCATCTTCCCTGGTTAATAACAAGCCACTAGTAGGATGTATTTGGACATGATCTAAGGAATAAACAATGCTATGCTCAGTACTGCTAAAAGGTTCAGGGAAAATATGTTCAAACTCAAAAAGATGTTAAGAAGTTTCTAGCTCATATGGGGATTTAGATGTATATAGAGTACATGAGAAAAATAAGGCAAGATTTACTTGTTCATAATAGGGAAATACACATATTTGGTCTAACATTTGCATGAACAAATGACAAAATTTAAGTTTGGAATTATAAAAATGTTCTCACAAAAAGCCCAATGATTTTCTAAGGCAAACTAGTTGAAAAGTTCTAATTATTCAAGCATACTGAAAAATACTTCTACAATGCACCATACAACATGGCCAGCGATTGAACTCTATGTTTCAAGAGATTTCTAAAAACCTATATATTTACAGAGTATATTTTACAATTCAGTTTATTTTAGTCTTTCTTCACTAGATTGTTTGCTTTCCTCTTAACTGTAGAGCTAAAAATAGATACTGAGAGTCCAAATACTAATAATCAATGGGGATATAACCAGTGTTAAAGATTTAATTCATCCTGACCATGGAAAAACAAGTGAGCTTCTCCCTCAAGTATAGAGCGATATTAGCTTCTTTCTAAGTGCCTGGTCAAGAGACAAGCTAACAAAAATAACATATATCCTTTATGATTTGAATGTAATTTAGAGAGATGCTGCTATTGTCATTGTAATGCAGCGATGTTTATCCTGAAGGATAGATATTTACTGAATAAAACAGAGATCAAATGTTAAAGCTGTACAAAGGTTTAAGCACAAGAAGTCAATTTTTATTCAAGGCTAAGCAAGTAGATTACATTAATTAATTAGTCATTGATTCAACATGAACATGATGAAGTTCTTTTCACAGTTACCTGGAGTAACAGGATTTTAAATGTCATATATAGTAAATTGAAACTAATGCTACACAGAAGGAGTTTACTGATGAAATTAGAGCATACATGTAATGACTTGCCCTGTAGCATGGGTCTCCATCACACTGGCTTGCCTCAGTGTGTTGAGTGAAGATGAATTTTCTTGAGTTGCATATAACATATAATGTAGTTAATGCATATATATAACAAACTTTGTTCTAGCACAGATTTTCCTTTTGATTTCATAAACGCCTTGATTTCATTATGAAGATCATAAAATCTTTTTATCATTTTACCCCAGATTAGCCACTTTACTTTGGAAAAGTAAATTATGTCCCCATTATTGCAGTCCATACGTCCAAGAACTCCTGGAAGTGGTGATCATTTAATCCCCTGGACTTTGTGAAATTCACAGCTTTGATGATGATTTATATATATTTTTAAGGTGTTACATGTAAATAATCTTGATGCAAGGGGTGGCCACAATATAAACTGTGCTGGGCCTAATATGGACTATGGGATGCAAGTTGGATGTGCTAGATTTATGGAAACAGTCCCTTCTACTGTCTGCAAAGAAGTCATTGACATATGACTCTGAAATAATTAGGTAGCACCTTCCAGCAACAGTTTGAAATACATTTTTTTTCCAGAATCTTGTCGCAGTTCTTGAAAAATGCTAATGACCAAAAGGTCTGAGTGTCTTGCTTGCAGCTTTGCATTTCTCCTCGTGTATCTTCTACTCCTTAATTCTTATTTTACCCTGAAGTTGGCAAAACCATTTGCTACAGGGTTTTTTTATCTCCTGACAGCTTTGAGGTGGTCTTTTGAAAACTGCTTTGTTGTCCAGGATTTTACACTGATGACTCATCTACCTGGTGAGTTAGCACTTTCTTTATGGCATGGGAATATTCTATTTTTTCCCAGTTTATTAACTTTTCTGCTTATAAACATCTTTGCTTCTCCTCTCTTCTCCTCTTCTTCCTTTTGTTTTCCCTTTTCCTTTGCTTTTCCTTTGCTTTTCCTTCTTTCCCTTTGTGATCCTTTTAATCTCCTGTACGTGCTTCTCCTCACTTTCCTGAAGGGGCTGATTCACAAGTACTGAATTGCTACAACTCAGATCTCTCTCGGATTGTCATAATTTAATGTAGCTAATGTATATTAATCATTCTTCATTCTTCCTTCTTCCATTATTCTGTTATATATATGTTAAATTATCATGAGAAACTGAAATCTAATTTTAAATAACCTGATTTCAGTGGAGATCTTTGAAGTCTTAAGAGAGTATTTACGACAAGATTAACTCTAACTAGGTCATATGATTAATAAGATTGAAATGAGATTATTGTAGAAATAAAATTCTATCTCAGTATTTCCATGGGCTCCACAGAGGAAAATATGCAGAACTCATGAAATGGTGTGATATCCTCCTCAGGAATATGTTTCTCTACGAGTTCTCAAACTGGGGCTTTTTAGACGCTGTAATGGACTTATAAACTTATTATACCGATTTTATTTTTCCCCTCAAGCTGAAATTCTTCAGCTATCTGCATTGAGAGCATCTTGGCTCACTCTATGGAATAAATGAGACAGCCAGTTGGGAAACCTCAGGCATGAAAGGGCTGTGATTCAAACTGGATCTTGGATGTAAGGAAGGGATCCAAACTGCCCTGAGAGCTTGAAAAGAGCGATCAGACAACTCATATATGTATATCATGCTTGAAAAAATGTTGTTCTAGATAACTTAGAAAATTACAGTAACTACAAAGTTTAGAGGTGGTGTAGCATAGAGCTGAGGTTCTGATTTACTTGTGGTAAAACCACATTTTGCTCTAAATTCTGAACAAATAGATTCTTTCTTTTTTTTTCTTTTTTTTTTCTTTTGTTTTCCCCAAATCATTGATTTTTATAAAATATAACAGCTAATTGTTTTGTGAACTTAGGAATACACACTTTTTTAACCAAAAAAATCTAAAAAACTTCTAGAAATAATATGTATCGTGTCTGATGCAACACAAGTTCATCTTGATTATTTGACAAATAAAATTATGAAATCAAAGACTTAAAAATGTGTTTTTCTCACACAGTCATATTAATTTGCTTGTCTTTCTGAACTGTTTAGCTGTAATTTTTTCCATTATTGATAAGAACTGCCATCAGTATGGAGTCTGATTGTAACTGTTACATGATTCCGACAAAGCAGCCAATTGTCATCAAAAAACATCAGAAAGAATGTTTCAGAAAAAATATAGTGAGAAAGTAACTAAGCAGCTAAACATCATCTGTTTGTAATTGCACTTCTCTTGGTAACTTTTACATTTCCAATAATTTTTGTTGTTTCATCAATCCATTTGGGTTTTCAATTCGCAAAAGTTGTTACCAAAATTTCCAAAAGGTCTCAAAGGTATTTCCAGCATATTGTTACTATGGTAAAAGTTTATAACATCCAATTTAGGAGGCTTGTTTGGCTCTCCCTAGAGATGCAGCAGAGATGAGACCTTCCAAATGGTGATTCTGAATGTTTTACTCAAAACTGCACTGGGGAGCATCTCTGTTCACTCTGTGGCTATTATAGCAGGATACCAGATGGTTTTCTTGGGACAGATGTCAATCTAATAAAGCAAGGCTTTGCTTGTTGTCACTCAGTGGGATGGAGCTTTCTACAAAACAGCATTTCTAGCAGAAATGTCACACACTAATAACTGATCCTCACTGCTATCTGTCTGCACCAGAATGGGGAGTGAGCACACATGAAGTTAGCTTTGGAAAACTGAAGAAATTAAAACAGTTCCAATTTCAATTTGTGTTATTCAGTTATGATGTTACCATAACTACACCAACTAATTTATTTTCACCATCACTTCCACATGGCCCTTGAGCTTTGCTTTCAAGTCAAGGGGGTTGCAATCCTCTCCTTTTCTTTAAAGAAGGAAAAATATTCCATTTTGTCATACCCATCACCCTTTCTCTTCTACGGCAAAAGTAAAGAAAAGCAATGCAGTGAACACTGGAAATCTTCTAGTGAACTTTTGCTGCTCTCCTTTTAAAAACTGGGGTGTACTTTTGACTTGGGGGGGTAATGACTTGAGAGATATGAAGAGTAGGTGAACTGTTACTTGAAATGAAAGTAGCATCACAATCTCAGATCAGAAATCAGAGAATAAAAAGGATATCAGCAGCGCTAATGCAGCCTCCAGAGAACTTCTGTATACCTACAGTTTGTGTTCAGAGTGGCTCTAACTGAAAACTGATGAATGAGTCAGACTAATTAAAACTCTGACTGTGTATTAACAATAAAGGAAATAGATAAGAATTTTGCTGGGAATGAAGACAGAAGGTTTAACTGCATTTCCTGCTGTCTTTCATTCATTATTTCTTTCAGGATCACCAAGACCCCAGTTGTGTGCAGAGTTCATAATACTGCTTCAGGTTTGCTGCCAGTTCCTGCTGGGAAATAGAATTTTTCCTGTCTGTTTCACAGGATACTCAGTGAATGCAGTTGTACTTTCTATCTTATGGTTTTGCTATCTATTTTCAGTCCTCTTCACGATTTTGATGGACCTGGAGAAGTTATGTTTACTTACTGATTTTATGTGTTTAATAAGTGAAGAAATGGTGGGAAAGGGAAAGAAATTGTCTTCTTGCTATAAAGAAATTTCTTACTACTCTATCAAGTTCAAAACACTATTGAATTTACTAGGCCATTTTACAGTAATCACCTGAAATAGGAAAGAAAACAAGTACCAAATAGACCTATTTGATCTCACTAAACAACATCTAATATTAATTCTTCACTAAATAGGCTAGAATAGAAACTGTTCCCACCAAGTGGGAAATTTCTTATACTCTTAGCTGGACTCATTTGTACACTTTTGCCTCCAAAAGATAAGAAGCATTCATAGTTTTACTCAAAAACCTGTATAAATGACTTTTCTTACTGGTATTGAGGAAAATTTATGTGCAACATTAACGATTCCAATATACATACTTTCATTTACAAACTAAAGTTGTAATAATTAAATATCTATATAAATAGAGTCCAAATTAGAGAAATCATTAGAAATATTCTGAAAAAAATAAGATCTAAAAAAGGTAGTTGTTCCAATGAATTGTATGCTCCAAGTAGGGCAGTTTTGTTAAAAGACATCTCACTTGGATATTTTCTCCTATTTGTTCCTGTTTATGTAATATAATGTGTGTTACTACAGTGGCTATAATGAACCCTCAACTAAACCTAAATGAATAACTGCCTTTGGTCCAACTTAACAGTCATTTTGCTTTATCACAATTTGGATAGGATCCTATTTGGTGCTGTTGATTGTGACCATCAACGAGAGTCAAACTAGGAACATTTGGAAATCCATGTGTACAAACTGTGTGACCATCTGCTTGCTTAACTGATATGAGAAGGCACTAATTATACAAGAAAGAAGACAGTTCGCTGCCTGAGAAATCATGAAAATGTGTCCGCTCCATATATACATAAATGCAAGTTTGTATTTTGGAAAAGCATTTCAGATGGCATGTGTTGGAAGTGGTAGATTTGCTCTACATCCCCTAAAACCACGCAGAGCAATTCACCAGCTTCACACTCCTTGCAGTTCAAAAATACTCAGCTACACCTTTCTCAGCTACACTCGCCTTCACACAGTGCTCTATACTCCTTCCCCCATGCTCTGTTCTTCTCCCTCACTACACAAACACACAAATAACTATTCTGAGTTTCTTAATGCCTTGGTTCTGCATGTAATTTTTAAAATCCTTCCTAAACTGTACAGAGAGGCACTTTTTGCTCTACTCTGTGGAGGACCTTGTATATTTAGATTCCAGATGTGAGGGAGTGGGAGAGTCCTCATGCATACCCATAGATATTTATGCCTTTAAAGATTCAAAAGCAGGAAGAAATTACTTCTGATGAGAAGACAATTTGTAAAGATGTGATTCTATATATAGCCTATAAATACAGATCATTTTGAGATTAACAAGTTCAACAATGTATGTTTAGTTGCTTCTATTTTAACCACACTTTAAAAATCAGAACTTTTTCTTCTCAGACAGCAGATGCAAGCACCCAACCAATTGCTTGCAATATTGTGAGACATCAAGTATTATTCTTTAAATAGTATTGAAGATATGTCACCCCCTGCAAAAGAATGTCAGATTTACAAACCAATTTTTGCTGTATTAGGCACCATCTGCATTTTGTTTTCGATTTCCAGGCTTGCTCACCATCATGCTAGATGAAGAATTACTTCAGAAAAGTAGCATAAGTTTCTGAAGAAATAACAGTTTACAGTGATATTTAGGAGTTATTCCTAGCAATCAGACATTCTAATGAATATTTTTTCAGCATCTAATCCATTTCAGGTGCAGGATCCTGTCTATTCAATGAAGACTGTGCTTCAGCCTGAAGGGATGGTACTGGAGCACAGACAGATACCAAGCAATCCTTATTGCTGTAATGATCTTTGTATGAGTATATATGAGTCAATAAAGCACGGTTTTAGTAGAGTCATTCTTGGAGAAGGAGGAACCATGAAACAGTTTTTTGGGCCACATTTACAGACTCTAAACTTACTCTGAGCTTCTAAGTGTAAAGTGTAAAAATCCTTCCCAATGCAGAAACACACTTCAACTTGGAAAACCATCACTTGCATTCCTCATGTGAATTGCTTTCATGCTGGGAAGATGCTCTCACTTTAGCTTTTATAACTGGTATAACAAGCACATAGGAAATGTCTGAGCAGTGTTAGGAATGAACTGATAGCATCTTATTGCTCTTCTCAAACTGCTAAGTCTTTTAGTAAGAAAACTGCAGATGCTGAATGCAGACAGGGAATAATGGAATTGGAAGTGTAGTCTAAAACATCAGAGATGTTAGTCAAGCATTGGCTCTGGAAAAGACTGGGAAACAAAGGGTGATGAGAGCATTATCATGCAGTACTATTGATGGCAGGGGTAGCTTTATAAGCCATTTCCCATGAAGAAAACTTGTTCCCTTCCTTCAAGTCATAGTAACAACATCAGAAAAGAGTTTATGCCAAACGAGAGTGCTGCTGGAAATGGGGCTAGTAGTGCCTCCTTATGTTTGCAACAATTTTTCAACCAGGTACCAGTACTCCTGCAGAGGAGTTAATCAGACAGTTTCAAAGCAGACTGAACTCACTAGTGAGGATTGATGGTGTTCCAGAAATAATCTGTAAATATGTGAAAAGCTTTCAAGCATCCCATGCAAAGGGTATAATAATGAACACATGTTGATGGTTTCTCATTCTGTGGTGCAGATGGGGAGGATGGCAATGAGAGGAGCTTTGTATTGACTGCCATGATCACCTGTGAGCAGAGTGTGAGAAGCCAGAGAACTCCCAAAAAGTAGTTGATCCACCTGTACCATGGCTGATGGATTATGGTTTTGATGTGAGAGTACCCGGCAGGAGGAAGTCTAATTGCACACTAAGTTCCAGTTAATTGCAGGATGGTTGTAAAGCATGCATTTGTTCAATTACAGGCAACTTGAGGCTGCTTACACAACTGACTGAACACAAAAAGGTGAAATTGTCATGTGTTACAGCGAAGTCCTTTGCACTGCATAACATTTACGAAGAAGACAAGTTGAGATTTTCCCAGGGGTCAGTTGATGACAGTGTTCATTTACACAGAAGGAGCAGGCAGGCAGAAAATACACCTGTGATAACAGGCTCTAACTCCAAGAGAACAGAAGAAATAATGGGATGCTGTATATGCCCACATGCTTGTTTCCCAGAACAAATTACCATAACAATGTAAAATGTTGGTCAGGGAGGAGCTGTCATAATGGGTAATGCAACTTCAGCAATGTAGTTGCAGCTTGACAGATTGCTTTCGGAGGGCTCTTTTTTGTCTCTCCGTCTCTTTCCCAACCCCTAGCTAAAACAGTCAAATGTACACAAGAATCTATTAAAGATAGAAGTTGATTTTAATTAAGGCTTCCTAAGGATTTCTGGGCTATGAAATGCAGTGGTACAGCCAATGGCTGTATCCTCGTAGAGAGTAACGAATAATAAGGAAATAAAATCAAGTAATTCACTTCTTATTTGAATGTCCTACTATCCCCTCCTGAAAAGCAAAACTAAACACATTCATAAAATAAAGAGGGATGAAAAGCTGAGACAGAGCTTTCAACCAGCTGAGCAGAGGGAGGCAGTGACAGGCTGGGTGGAAGAGATATAATTTGTAAAACAGCTCTATTAAAATGATTACACAACTTTATGAAACACAAATCCTAAAAGACCTGTCTCCATGCTGTTATGCCACATGGAACACGCATGGTTCTTTTTTGCTGCGGTTGTTTGTGCCTGAAGGAACACCAGTGATGGACACAAATTCAGGAACTGAGCTGACCTCTCTTGTGGATTGCATGGGGCAGAGGAGAGTGTTTGACGGAGGCTGTGCCTGTAAGGTAACTGCTTCATCACCTCCCGGTGCTGAACTTACTCTCTGTAGTACAGCTTTCTGTCATGCTCCCACATGGCAACAATATGCTAACAATAGCTCAAATTTTTCAGCGGCTTAGTGACCTCCAGAAATTAGTTTGTTTTACTAGAAAACTCCCAATAACATTGCAGCAGCCATTTTCTGTCTGTTTTTTTTTCAGCCTGAGCATTCCCCCACCACTTGCTAGAAGCTGACAGGGCTCCTGGTGGGCAAGAGCTTGCTGAAAGCAAACATAGTGTTCATGTTTATGTTTGCAATGAGGAAAACGTTTTGCACACACCTGAAGCATTTCATATATGTTCTGAACCATACTCATAAAATGACTCTGCTTTAGCTTTTGTGCAAGAAAAGAAAACTGATCAAAAAAAAAAAAAAAAAAAAAGTTACTGGTTTACCACCCACAGTTACATAAATATTTCCATAATATTTAGTAATAATCTCTGCTTTCTGGACTTACAGAGACACATGCAAATATGCTCTTTTTTCGTCATAAGAAAGCCATATGAGAAGCACAGGGACATCAGAAAAATATTACAGCAGCACACTTTGGGTCCTGCGGATCAGAGATTTTAAAAAGGATGAAGATTTGACTATTTAATCTTTCCACAGCTTTTCCACAGCTTCTCTGGAGTCTGCCATTTCTTTTTCCCTGTGAAAACAAGGAAGAATATTTTCTTTCTCTTTTCCAGAATGACATCACACTCTACCAGGAAGTGCCTCCAACACCAGTAGACAGAAAACGTTTATCTGTTTCACTATTTAAACAGAGTTTCATCCACCAATAGCAGAATTCTCATATCTTGTTTCGCTCAATTTTTACAAGTCATGGGATTGGTCCCACAAATTCATTCAGAAACTAATGCCTTGTTATAAATGCTTTCTATTGAAACAAACACAAAGCCTCACCCCTCAGAGATTAGGGAGCCACTTTTTGGAGCTCACCCTACAAGCTTCTAAGTTGCAGAGAAGGTGCAACAAGTCTTCTAATCAGCATTACTTACTGCCTAAATCAGGCAGCTTTCCACCATCTGAAGCTTCTCTGATTTGTAAGTCACACAGTTTTCTCAAACAAGACAGTGAAGTGCCATAGGTAAAACAAAGGTGTGTCAAGGGATATCAAGGAGTGGGTGTTTCTATCAGGGATGCCAGTAGGATTTCATAGGCCGCATTTTATTGCTCAGGAGACATCTTGGGAGGAAGAAATCTTCAGCACAGGAGAACAGCCACAATTGTGCTACACTGGACATTACCAGAACATTCTCCATCCTGAAATCTGCTGCGTGGAGGGAGAAACATTTAGAGACATTTATCTTTTGGGGCTTTCTGAACAAACTCTTAACAATTCCAAGCCACAGGAATATGACAAAAGAGAAGTATGAATAATAAACTCTACTTATCTTGTAAAAAAACATAAAGTACTTCATTAGATACATCCTTTAGAAGTGTCATTTTTCTGTATCAGTTCCCTTAAATGTTGCACCTTGATTCCTTCTTTGATGGTATCGCCAGTTGGGTAGCTGTGGAGAGAGCAGTGGATGTCATCTACCATGACTTCAGCAAGGCTTTTGATACTGTCTCCCATGACATTCTGATACTGAAGCTGAGAAAGTGTGGGATATGAGAGTGGACAGTGAGGTGATTTGAGAACTAGCTTACAGCCAGACCTCAGAGGGTGGAGATCAGCAGTGCAGAGTCCATTTGGAGACCTGTGACTAGCAGTGTTTACCAGGGGTTGGTGCTGGGTCCAGTCTTATTCAATATCTCCACTGAATATCTTGATGAGGGGATAGTGTCCTTAGTAAGAGTTCCCAAAGCTGGCAACAGTGGCAGGCACAACAGAAGGCTGCACTGCCATTCAGAAAGACCTGGACAGATTGCAGAGCTGGGCAGGAAGAAACCAGGTGAAGTTCAATGAAAGCAAGTGTAGAGTCTTGCACCTGGGAGGAAATAACCATAAGTATCAGTAGGGACATGACCTGCTGGAGAGGACCTCTTCAGAAAAGGACCTGGAGGTCTTGGTGGATGACAGCTGGCCATGAGCCAGCAGTGTGCCCTGGTGGCCAAGAAGGCCAGTAGTATCCTGGGGTGCATTAAAAGGAGTGTGGCTAGCAGAACACGGAAGGTGATCCTCCCCCTCTACTCTGCCCTGGTGAGGCCTCACCTGGAGTATTGTGTCCAGTTCTGGGCAAGGATATTCTGGAGAGTCCCGCAGAGAGCCACAAAGATGATGAAGCGTATGGAACACCTCCCTTATGAGGTAAGTCTGAGAGACCTGGGTCTGTTCAGACTTGAGAAACAACTCAGAAGCAATGGTATTAATGTTAACAAATAACCAGCCTCTTTTCAGTGGTCTGTGGGGACAGGGAAACAACCATAAACTTGAGCAGTGGAAATTCCATACCAATATCCGAAGGAACTTAACTGTGCAGGTGATGGAGCACTGGAACAGGCTGCCAGGGATGTTGTGGATTCTCCTTCTCTTCAGATATTGAAGACCCACCAGGATGCTTACCTATGAAGCCTGCTGTAGGGAGCCTGCTTTGCAGGGGAGTTGGACTCAATGATCTCCAGAGGTCCCTTCCAATTCCTACAATTCTGTGATTCAGAAGATATACATTCCTCCCCGGCAGCATTCTAATCAGATTGTTGGAGGCATACAAAACATAGCATGCTTCTAACTTTGTTCATTTCTGTTCTTTGTCTTCTAGAATTTATTCCAGGTTCACAAACAGGATGAACACTTCTCACTAGTGTTCTTACTGAGCTGTGTCATGAACAACCACACACACTGTAGCTATGGATGAATGAACTTTATTTTTCCATCTTCTCTTTTGTACTACTTTTGACAAGCAATTCATTATTTGATCTCCAACTTAGAGTCTGAATCTGTCATTTTGTAAGAATACTTGTCTTCTTTCAAAGCTGGGGGAAAAAATCACTTTGAAATGTTCTATTTACACATTATAGGCCAAAGTGGAGATAATAGAGGTTCAAGAACTAAGAAAAGATCATTTTCACTTCTTTCTAGCCAGGCAGTTAAGAAAATACATGCCTTGTCTTGTCTTCTAGTACTAAAGAAAAAATTATGCTATAGTTTGCATATGTGCAAGAAAATAATATTTTTCCCATTGAAATATAATTTCACGTTTATTCTGGAGCTATTTGAATGGTACTTTTAGGAACAAACTGACTATTTTAACTGTATAGCATAGAAAAATAAAGGCCATCAAAGAGAGGGCCTCTTATAAACATGTAGTAAGGATTGATCTGAGCAAGAGCATCCTCTCTGTGATTCAGAAGACAATCTTTATGGCTACAAATTTCCCTACAATACTGAATGTGAAAGTCCACGCATTTCCTACAGCTCTTCTCTACTGCTTATTTCAATTGCATTCTTTGGAATAGTAACTGTACAATTATCCCTGTGTGACCCAGTATAATTAGGGGTCTCCCAGGTCTAAGAAGATTTTATTTAAGAAAACTGAAACTCAAGTCGTTTCTCCATGTCTGAGGGGAAATAATCACAGAAACATATTGTAAGACTTGCCTGGATTCTTAAGCATGGTTTTAAATATCAAATAAATGTGCGCTGTTTAGAGGATACAAGACACTCATTTATAAAATGAAGTGATTGAAACAAGTAACTGTAAGATCCACAATGGGCTTCTGAGTGTAGTAGAAATCTGTTTCTTTACCAGTGAAGGATATACAGTGAAGCATAAAGTGCCTTTTAAACACCAGAGGCACTTTCAGGGATTTATATATAAATCCCAAGAAGATATAAACATCCTTGAGCTTTCTTCTACAGTTGGACATCTAAATTCCTTCTTAAAGGTTTTCCCCTTTTAAGGTGGAAAAAGGGTCCTTTCCTTCAAAAGGATGATATGCATTCCCTTGACTGTTCACATGGAGTAGGAAAAGCAATGTTCAAGTGAAGACAGAATTGTACAGTTTCTCTAGCTGGCATATACTTGCATGAACTATAGCTTATTCTTTATCAGGAAAATGAGTGCTTCCTAGAATATGGCATTGTGCTTCCTTGCATGTGGGCTTAAAATCCAAAAAGGCTTTGTTGGAGTGCTCTAGTATCAGGCTGCTGAGGAAAAGGAGAATGCCTCTTCTGCCTCTTGTGCGTGACTAAACGTCCTCAGACATCATCAGACAAGAAATATCCGTAATTGTGTGGAAGACATCTTAATAAGAGGAAATTCATTCCACTAGAAAAATTCATCGGAGCCAGTACTGTAGGATGAAAGGTTTTAGATATTAAACAACAGGAAATCTTTCTGACTGAAACTTTCCTGAATCATGGAGGTATATTATTTCCTTGTTAACTCTGAAATTCAAAATGTGATAGCACTTTTCCGTATACAAAAGAAAATTCTCAATATTTAGAGAACATAAAGTCACAGATACCAAGTTCACTAATATTTGCGTACATTTAATATGAACTCTCTTAAATTTTGTATCAAAATTTATTTATATGATAGCATATCTATTTTACCTCCAGTGCATTCAAAGCTTTTACTTTCTTCTGCAATCAAAATATGAAATTAAGACTTTATGTCTTCCCTCCTGCTCCTCCATGGCTGAACCTCTTTAAAATTCTACTTTCTCCCCCAAGCTTGGGCAGAAACATACTCTATCAGCAAGGTGCCATCAAGTACAGCACTGGCAGAGGAGTGTTGGAACCCTCTGCTAAACAGGTACAGACACAGACAGTGCAGCAGCAGCCAGCTCGGCACAGGACTGAAAACAGCTGGTGTGAGACAGATGTGACAGTCTGAACAGGGAGGAAAGCACCAGCTGGTGTTGGTATAGCTTGACACAGGAGGTGATTTATCCTGGGATGACTCAAAAGGCTGAGGGAGGCACTGCAGCTCTTGCTCTTTGCAGGAACAGAAATGAGCCAGCAAGGACAAAAGCATTTCACCAGCTCCCAGACTTCTCCACCTTGGAGTACAGGGTTCAGACAAAGAATTGATATGAAGATGTGATCAAATAGATTAATTAATTAATTTATAATAGGAGAGCAAATTTCCTTTTAAATTTTGTTCAAAATCAGTTTAACCAATATTCAATAAATCTTACAAAATTATATCTCTTATGTTATCTGTTTTTTTTCTGGCAACTGTTGAAATTTTCTTTCTGGTGGATGTTTTTGTTAAGGTATTTGGAAATTGGTGTCTCTCAGTGAGAGTTGCATCACAAGGTACAACTGATTGGTAACAGAGGCAGCTGTAGTGTCAAATGTTACAGTTGCTGCAAGTTCATGCAGATCAACATCCATGCTCTGTATAGAGTAGATTCAAAAGCATTTAAAGAATGATCTTTTTCAAATGTCCTCAGAAAAATGTCTCATCTTTCTGGTCCACATCCAGCAGGCATTGTGAGCAGATATATCTTTTGTCAGCCCCAAAGGCTGATACGTTTGAAGACAGAGACACTCTATCCTAGAAGTAAAGCAGGACTGTGCTCATATGCTTTCTCTACACAACAGAGGACAGCTGGAATGCAGAAAGGGGCATCCTCTGTTCCCATGGTGACATTTCACATGATCAAATCAAAGTTCACAAAAGTACAGCTTTTCACTGATCTGAAATACTGTACCTTGTCTGCTTCTCTTCCCTTGTTTATTTCAAGTTTAAAAGAATAGTGAATGATTTGGTGCAGACATTCCCTGAGAGACAGAGAAATGAGTCCTGGAAATCAGGCTGTCCTCTTGGGGTAACCACCAGGCCAGATGCCGCTGCATGAAAGCTGTCATAGTTATTGTTGCTTTGTGACTTCACTGGAGCTGCACACATATATAGCAGGCACAATGATCTAGGGCACACAGACATTTCTCCCCACCTCTGCAACCTTTTCTGTTGTTGATTTTGTTCAACCAGGTGGATATATAATGCAGAAATTTAGAAAGATCCTCATTTTTTTTCCCAACAATCTGTTAAGCAGTAGTAAATAAATGGGATCTCAACAATGGCAGGAACAATTGAAAAGTTGTGAAGCAAAAATCCACAGTTAGCATTTCCTTAGTAATCTTCATGCTGAAGTCTTCTACACAGAGAAGACAGAAGACTGTGTTCTTCAGACAGAAGACTGTGTTCCTTCTGACAGGTGCTGAGCATCTAGCACCAGATGCTTTGCAGAGCATCAGAGCCAAGCCTTCACATAGTTGGAGAGCCTGTTTTACCCACCAAAGGTATGAATGTTTCACTGCAGTAGGTTAGTGGAACAACTTTCTGTAAAATTTGAACTATCAGATTCATAATTTATCTCTTACCCACTGGTAATAATTTGCTGAGGAACAGCTTCCCACTTACACAGAAGTGTAGTCAGACTGCTTTCAGACCTCAGTGTGTCAGAATCTTTGCAGTAGACTGACAGACATCTGCTACTCATTTTCTTCTCTAATAACCTTTGACTCCTATACTCTAACTCAAACTGACCAAAGGCTAAGAGACTGCCAAGAAACCTAAACTCTGAAGCTGGAAAGGGAGGAAACACGATTTCATTTACTCATGCTCTTGTGAAAGCAACTTAGACTTTGGATACCTCTGCAAAATGTTTCCATTAAATATATCCTGAAAATATTTTCTGGAGAGAATAACTCAAAAGGAAAGGAAAGCAGGCTTATTTCACAGAAACACAATTTCTTAGACAAACAGGGAAAGTTCTAGAAAAGTAGGACACTTTCAAGATAATTCAGAGACTTTCCCAGTTTAACAGGACACACTTATAAATTTTCTGTGGCATTTTCAGACTCAGGTAACAACAGTGTAATTATTGAGAGGACTAGAGGGAATGGCTTCATGCTGTGCCAGGGGAGATTCAGGTTAGACATTAGGAAATATTACTTCTCAGAAAGGGTGGTCAGGCACTGGAATGAACTGCCCAGGGAGGTGGTGGAGTCGCCAACCCTGCGGGTGTTCAAGGAACAACTGGATGTTGTGTTGAGGGACGTGGTTTAGTGGGAGCTATGGGTGGTAGGTGAATGGTTGGACTGGTTGATCTTGTAGGTCTTTTCCAACCTTGGTGATTCTATGATTCTATGTACTTGCTTGGTTTTAAGTGCTGATGGGTCTGCTTCTAAATCACTAGTTCCTGACTTGCTGAACTAAAAAAAAATAATTCAAAAAAGAGCAGGACAGAATGTACCTAAAAAAAATAATTGCTACTAGGATCAGTCCAAAGAAGTCCTCCAGATAATTTCTCATGCATAAATTACAGAAAAATCTCAAAGAGAAATCTTCAAAATATCTTTCAAATTGATAGCCTTTATCAGAACCAAGAAAAAAAAAATGAAGTTCAATCATTTATTAGCTATTCCAATTCCACATTCATATTTTGTGCTACTGATCAATATCCATAGATAAAGTTCTTCCAGAAACAAAATAAGTTTTGCTAGCTAAGTGACAACCACATGTTTATAAGATTTATAAATGCTATGTTTCATCCAGTCATTAATTATGAGTCTTTGGACAGAATTAACTAGATAAAATTCAATAAATATATAAAATTCAAATAAATGTGTATCTGTTTTATAAAATTAATATAAAATTCAAATATCAGATCAGATGATGCAGAACTTTAGCCTAATGAAGTATGGATCACGCAGATGTCAAAGTCTATTCAACTAAATTTTTGTATTTATACTGAACAAACATTCTTGCTAGGATGTAGGAAACACCAGATTCCACTTAATAATTCTCTGCCTCTGCTGACCATAAAGAGAAGCAGTATGACTTGGTCATCATCCACACCAATGTTATAGATGGTTACAGCTGCATCACATATGGATAGGTTCACATGCCTTCCTCTTCTCTCACAGAACAGCTTATCTAAACACATCCTTTGTCCATACTTCCCACTGATAGAATGACCAAAATCACAGGCATATTTAATGTGACATGTAGATCACTGAAATTTGTACAGGTACCTGGCAGCAGAAATTTATGAAGATATTCCAATCGCTGCAGCAAATATTTGGAACACACTTCTGTTGTTCTACATATCAGCAGTGTGGAAGAAAGTTTCTTGCACACATTTAATTACAGACGTAACATCGCTATTTAAGCTCTTACAGTGAACTTGCATCACTCCTGTGTTCCATGCAAGTTATGTTACTTACAGTTCAATCTGAAAGAGGAACAGAAGAATATAGTAATAGGACTGCATTTCGTTAGTCATAGTCAAACCTAACTAATACTGTGGTGTTTACATAGCTCAGGAGTTTAATATCAGCTTATAAACAAAGGAATCTTTATGTTATTTAAACATATGAGCAGCTTGAGAGCATTCAGAACAGCCAGCTAATTCTATTGAGTATAAATGATATTATGATACTTCTGTGACAGACACTGAAGTTTGCTAAGGAATCTGTAGAATATCATGGATTTAATTAAAAAGGATAATTTATTACTCTTATTTAAGTGTTTTTTGTTTGTTTGTTTTCCCAGATCAGTGTCATGTTTTATGTTTAGGATATTGATAGCTCATAATGAAATAATTTTCTTAGACAAAGCTCCTGATCCTAATGAGAAGAAAAATGAAATAGGACTTTGATAATGTTACACACCCATCTCTCAATTGCACCCCAAAATCTTCAGCTACTCTGCCATCTAGTACAGATTTACACAGGTAAATCCAAACCTACTGTGAAAATTCTTTACATGAAAATGTTCATCTTGCCTTTGTTGTTGTTGTTGCTGGGTTTTGTTTTGTTTGGAGAGGGGGCAACATGAAGGAACGATGTACAAAACTTAATCAAGTGATGGGCTAGGTCAATACTGATAGTCCTAGACCCCTGAAGAAGAGTTTCTTCCTGACATATCATGACTGTGAGACTTTCCATGTCCATATAATACCCAATCTAACCAAGGAATTGGATGTTAATTTTTTCTTATCAAGATTATGGTGTCTAGATTCACACAACTTATCCCTCCTGGAAAATTAGCTAACCCACTGTAATGTTGTTTTGGCCAGCTGGATATAACCACCAGCCCTGGTAATGTTTGTTTCCTCTGTGGAAAGGAATGGAGAGCAAATGGAAACCCTGAGAAGTGAGAGATTATTTCTTTACACATACTCTGGTTTATTCAAAGATCAGTCACTTCAATTAAGCTATTCAAAATTTATTCCTTCATTTCCACAGCAATATAGCCTGCTAGACTAGGACTGCTTAAATATATCCACCTTCTGGAAGGACACTGAAGTCACATATATGCTTAAGGATACTTTGTTTTTTTTGTTTGTTTGTTTGTTTTAAATTCTAGTTTAAAATGCCCCAGATACATACTCTATCGATTAATCATTTTAAATTGAAATCTACTTCTTGATGATGACAGGTGACAATAATAATACATAGTTCATATATATATATTAATGGTTTATATACATATATATATTATTTTTTTTTGCTTAGAAGAAATGATACATTGTGAGGAAAAAGTAAAAGAAAATATTCTTTTGAACTGAAGATTCTTATTGGGCGCACAGATATTTTTCAGGCTGTTCAGAAAGGAGCTGGTAAGCTATTTAAAGGCAATCAAAGTGCATGAGAAACTGTTTGCACTGACTTTAGACAAGATTTAAGGTGGAGTGTGGGATGAAAAAAAAAAAGTAGTTCTGAACTACAAAAATACTGTTTTTCTACTGTTCTGAACAGCATTTGCCTGGTTCTTTTTTGATGTCACAAAGGAGCTGACGACTTCTTGTGAATTAAATCAGTACCAGCTCTAGAAGGAATTTCTCTCATCCTTCTCATTCATTTGTCAACAAAAGGCTACTGTGCAGCAAAGATGAATACAGTTAAAACACAAGACACAATATTGTTTCAGTGTCCTGTTTATTTCAGCTCAGGGCTTTCAACATAGCAGTAAGTCCAATTTAAGTTTTGTATACATCTTTACATCCCTTGAAAGGCTACAATTTTTTTCAATTCAGTGCACGTCTTTGTAAGTGTAAATAAAGACAGAACTTGTACACAACTTTTCTTTGGGATATTGTTTTAAAGTTTTGAGTTATTATTTTATTTACAATCACAAAGAAAAAAAACTTATTGCCAAAAAATATTTCATACAGATATTGCATTCAACTGTGGTGATTTTGATTTTTTCTTTCTATTAAATCATGCAGCCAATGCCAGAAAGGATTTACATGGTTCATTATGAATTCTTTTACAAAGAAACAAGTAGGTCTTTTGTATAAAATATCTGGACACAATCCAGATATCTTTTAAATTTTTCTATATGTGAGAAAGAGTGAATCAAGCTTCTGAACTGTTAGTTTTTAAACATCTGTGAAGGAAATGTTTCTTTATAAGCTGAGCATGCTGTAGTTGGTTTGGTTGTGGTTTTTTTTAACAGAAGACTTCAAATGAATAGATTGTTTTCAGTCAGCTATGCCTTGGAAGGAATACATATAAATTTTTTTCATATATAACTAACATTTTCGCTAACATTGAATCTTTTATAAATTTTAACTAATCTGGAAAAAAAAACTAATAATTGGGATATTCTAAATTTTTTTGTGCAAGCTAGTTCAGTGGGGTCTTGAGATAGGTAATGTATAGACATGTTCTCTGCTGTACACCAGGGAAGTGGAAGAGTTGATGTTTCAATATATTAACTGTTCTATTCCTAAAATGGCATAATATCCTAAGATAAATTCTTCAAGGCCTGAATTTTTGGGTTGAAACAGAAAATGTGTAAACCACATAATATCCTTCCATTCCAATGGAAATAGAAACCACTCAGGTCAGAGAAGATACAAGAAAAAAATCTTAAAATGTAAAACTGGTGCTTTAGATTTTGTAGTTATTCTTATTTTAGTAGCTCTAAAGAGTCATATTCAAATATATTCATTCTCCTTTATTACTGATCTGATCATTACCCTGAACTCCTAAGGTGAAGCCATTCAGGTCAGCAACATGGGTTGAAGAGAGTATTTGCCTTTCATTACTTCCAGCAGTTATCTCAGATTTGAGTTTGCAGTGCAAATAGAGGTGACTATCAATCAATTTTTGTAAACTTTTTGAATCTGTTGTTTAATATTCTTTTTCACTGAATTAATCAAGGATATTTTTAAAACTAATTGCAAACAACAATATGACAGATATATAGAAGGTATTTCATTTTAAAAATAGAATCTTGTGAGACATTTTCAATTGCAATGGATTTCTTTGCAATGCATAACAATGGGTTATATTGTAATGATTTTTTTCCCATAATTTAACCTGTAGAATGGACTTCACACTTCCTCAACAATTTGAATAGGCTTTTTGTAGATAATTAAGTTATATCACATGCATCAGACGAGAAAGGAGGGAAGTGTTGCATTGATATAAGCCAAACCACTTAAAATTAATAGCAAGTGAAGTAAATTAATTGTAATACAGCATTACAGTTGCAATCGATGAGGAACATTCAAGAATTAAATATATTGGATAGCAACTCAAAGATGAGGAAAAAATATCCAATGATTTTTGAAAGTTCACAGTATAATTCACTGATGGTATTTCTTTCTGCAAAGCATCTAGCAGAAGGATTCATTTAAAGATTATCATATTAAAATTTGAGAATTTGACAATAGTTTATTTTTAATTCAGGGATAAAATAATCTGAAGACCACTTCAGAAAGTTTCTTCACCTTTAGAAGGTAATGTATTTCTAAAAGATTTTCAGTCAGCAAGAGTTACATGTCTTCAATTGAGCTTGTTGAGAAAGTATATCATGCTGGATGAAAGCAAGCAGTTTATGAGATTTTCTTCTGAAATGGTAGTCCACTGGTTGTTATCCACCAGCCCTGGCTGTACTTTGCTTCACTGATCTTAAAAATAGTCTTTCATAGACTACCTAAGGAAAAACTCAGTGAAGGTTCTAAAACATTAGTCAACTAAGATTTTCTTACAGTCACAAAAAAATAAAATAAAAAATAAAACAAACACAAAAGCTAACTAAACAAAATAACCCTATAAGTGTTACATAAAATACGTCTCCCAGTGCTATATTATTGGACATTTTTAAGGAAACCTGTTGCTCTCAGGAACAATATAACAAGATTTTAGACACAATTATGAGAGTCCAGATCAGGGCACAATCTCTTCACTAATTTGTTATGCAGTGATCAGAAAAAGAAGGAAAACACACATCAAAATTATTACTAGTATATTGCAAGCATATGTTATGGAAGTATTGCTCTAAAATAAGAAGCACCAAGGTCTTGTGAAGTTGCATTTGAATACATCATATTCACCTTATTCTACAGACTTCACAAACTCATTTATATTGACCTTCATAGGTAAAATTTTTCTGCTGGTTAATAGGTTGTTGAGTGTCATGATCCATTGGCAAACGTGATCTGCCTTCCTTTTCATTCTCTCCGAGTTTTAAATGCCAACTTAACAAAAAAATGAGAAACTTAATGCAGAAATTGGGAATGGCAACAATATAATGAAAACCTCTCTCACGTAGATTTTGCAAATAAGATTATATGTAAGACCAAGTTGAAATCAATATTTCTCTATTTCTCTGTCAGTAAAATCTATTCTTTCTCTTAAGAAGAGTGTTGCTGTCACAGAGACAAAATAAGGGTTTAGAATCCTGCAGTGAAATGAGAGCCGAGCACTGCCTGTTTATAAATATTTCACAGTTTCACAGAAGCAAGATGCAGAAGGATGTTTTTACAGGTAGATAACTGTCACTAGATAACATTGGAATGTTTGTATTTACAGAGAACTAATTTATGCTGCTCTACCATAGTGCACTACTGTGCAAGTGGGCACAAATAAGCTATGCAAAGCACAGACTTACTCCATCACTGCTATTGCGCATGCAATACAGCTCCTACCTCCCACCCTGACATGGTTACGTCTCATGCCAAACACCTCTGCCCAGATGCCTGGTATCACCTTGGAACCTGCTTTTGCCACAGAATAGAGACAAAGATTCAGGGTAGACTGAATCAAAGAGAAAAACTAAATGTAACTTTTCATATTCAGCCTTAAATCTGCTATAGAAATTTCCATATGAAGCAGAAAATATAGCTTTGCCAGGCATTCAACACAGCTTTCCTTTTAAAGTCCTCTTAACCATCCAATATCAGCTAGGCTGCTTTGCCTTATACAGATACACGCAGGTCCAGAAATTTTAATTGTGTCAGGTGAATACTGAAACAATGGTTTTCAAGATATGTAGTGTGCTTGAGCGTACAAATACAAAATCCTATTGAACTGTGAGTCAGGAGGCAGCAGCGTCAGCTGTCACAGAAAGGTAATAGAAAAATAAGATCTTTCAATTTAATGTGCTACATCTGGGCCAAGAATTAATAGTGGTAAGACAGAATAAAGGGTTCATAACTTGGTTGTGAGCCCTATCTATATTGTGGAATGGATTTTCTTCCATCTATACCCTATTTCCTACCTAATAAGGAGAATTGCTTCTCCAAAATGATGTTTCTCAAATACAGCCTCAGTCCCTCTGCTCTGGTTCTAACAGTGGAGAGTCATTTTATTTATTTATTTATTTATTTTTAACAAAGTATATCCTGAACAAAAGTTAGAATCCTGGAAGCCTATCCTAAAGAAAAAACCTGAATTCTATGTGAGCCATTCCTTAAAAATGTGTTAGAGAACTGACAGCATGCTTCAATAAGCTTAGACAAAGTGACAGGGAAAAGTAAACACAATAAATGATTTTTGGACAACATAAAGCAGCAGTCTTTTATCAGTTAGTAAAAAGGACATAATGCAAGGGAAAACAGGTTCGTTTATACTGCTTTTTCCATTTATATATACTTTTTTTTACTTTATTTCTGGGAAACAAATTTAAAGATTGGGTAAAGTGTACAATTTCTCTAAGAAGAGTGAAGTATGTGTGCACGAATTCAAATTTTAATGACAGTAGAAAAATGTACCTTAAAATAGGGAACATGCTTTGTCTGAAACTACCTCTTGTTACAGTTTTGGTTCAGCCTGACATTAAGATTTATCGAAAGAATATAGAAGACCTTTGCAGAAGAATATATAAAATAAGAAACAATATAAAGAGAAATAAATAGTTCAATAATTCCATTAATAAATTAATTAATAGAAAAAACAATACCATTGTGGTTACACTAAAGACTTTTTTTTTTCATGTGCATTCTGTATCTCTTGGTATCAGTTCCCCATATCTTTCAGGTATCACAGGGGAAACTGAAAAATAATTAAAAATAAATAAACAAATAAATAAAATTGGGTCTGCAAGAAAAAATAATAACAAAATAAAAAAATCCCCCCCACCACCAAAAAGAAAAAAAAAAAAAAATGAACAAACAAGAACAAATAAAAATAGATGACACCCCAAACCTCAATACCTCAATGTGTAGCTTTTTTTTTTTCAGTTAAATTTAGATATTATTGAGATTTATTTAGTCATTTACCCCAAATATATTCCTGTTGAAACAGCCTGGGTTAGCTGATAATAATAGCTCCTTCTCTCACATAGCAATGTGAGTACCTATTCTGTGATTTTCTGTAACCTTCCTGACTGCTTGGAGATAAATTGAGCTAAACTGGATAAAAGGTTGCCATTCCATTTCCTATTTGTAGGAAATAATGTAGCAGCAGCATAGCGCATTTGATACCTTGCAGAAGGAGAAGGTGATTTTTGCTTGGGAAGGAAATTGATTTCACTCATTTTTACTCAGACAGTCATGCTACCTGCTCACAGGCACCATGGCATATCTCTGTCCAGCAGTTCAATCCTCATACCTTCTGGTCTCTAGTTAGGTCAGCATTTGTATATATTTTTGCGTCCTTTTGGAACTAAGATTCATCACAATTTCCTTTTCTCTCCCAAACCTTGTCTTTTGAGAAGTTGCCTATAGAGATGTCACTCAGCATCTTGATGACCCTCTGTCACTGTCACACACGGAATATTATGGCCGCTAATATGCAGACTCTACAAAAGATGCTGAAAGGAAGATCTCACACTAGTGAGCTCTTGATTGTACTGATAGTGGAACTCTCCTGTTAATGTGAATGTTCAAGAAGACTGGACATCAACATTAGCATGCTGGAGAAGCTTCTCAATGAAACTGAAAGCCACAACTCAATCAATCAATCAATCAATAAGTCAAAATCTTTATATGTTACTTAGAATACTTTCAGTGACTATGAGGCTGTGTAGTTACACCAGAACACACCAACTAGCAATTGCATTCTTGGAGAGACAGTGGGCTGAAGGATAAGGAAGAGGAACTTCATTACATGAATGTCAATCCCTCTGTGTTTCAAAAGAAAGAAACTCATTGTTCAAGTCTAGAGATGTCCTTAGTCAGAAGTATGACTTCCAGACAATGAACATTACACTTGGATAGACACCATTAGAAGCAGGAGCAGTTATGATGATGTAACAATTTACTTCAATTTCATCCTCCATCAGAATTCATAGGTTTGAATGTGTAATATGAAAGCACCTCTGAAGGCTTTTTTTCTTGTTATGTTGCATCCTATGTATTTATAAATACCATATGGTCTACTTAGTTCTATTGATATCTCAGAATTTTTGCATTATTCTTCAGCACAGTTTTGATTTTATTTATTCCAGAATCTGTATCAAATATTTCAGTGCAATTTTTACTTACAAAATAGAATGAATGTATCAGTTTTTATGTACTTCTCCTACACTTCCTGCATTTTCCCACTTCTGTTAATATAATCTTTTTACTTTACAAACAGGTGTTCTTCCTTCTCCCTTAGCTTTTAGTTGTTTTTTGTTGTTTGTTTGTTGTTTGTTTTTGTGTTTGTTTTTTTTAATCTGTAAGTAATTTTACATAATAATAATTAAAGAGACATGCCGGTCTGGGGAAAAACAAATAATCTTTTTATATGCTAAAGCGTTTACTACTGCAATCTCACTGACTGAAAAATTAACCAAGGAGAAAAAATTACCCAGATGAAATAATGCATCCAAAGAGACTATGTCAATTTAATAATTTTGGGGATGTTTTACCATAAGACATTTCTTCTGGATGATTTAGGATGGATGATTAAATATTAGCATAGAATTTAATTCTCCTCGTTTTTAAATTATACAACAGGTGGTGGGGATGGGGAGTAAAATGGAGAAAATTATACCATATGAAATGTACTGTGAAGTTTTGAATGCTTAGGAGATTAATTGACTTAGTTTCCAACAAGACTTCGTAAGAAATTGTATGTAGTAGTTTAATAATAATATTTCTTCAGCACCTTAACACATCTATACAAATATATAGTTGTTGAGCTGAGTCTTCTTTATTTTCCCTTAGGCAAATCTGCCTGTAGCTGTAACTTGTTTGAAAAAGTCTGATAACTGTTTGCCATTGTGCCTCAAGTAGGAGACTAAGAAAATACTGAGCAGCAAGGTACATTTGACAAAGAGCTCAACCTTGAGGAAACTGCTTATGATCAGTTCCTACCATTAACTCAATGACATCTGTAAGGGGAGCCTTTCTAGAGATGGCATCCAGAGGCACCAAAATGGCATCTGAAGCCCTTCGTACCTCAGGAGTGAAGCAGAGGCACAGAGGAAACTTAACCAGCAGCTTACTGTGAATATAAGGGAAGTTGTCTGCTGCAGGCACCAATAACAACAAAAGGAAGCCATTAAACAATTAAAAAAAAACAGATTAAGAATGGTACAGGTAGGAAGTTGTGATTCGGTGGATACTCATAAACCACTGAAACGCATGGTGTCACAAGGAGACCATCAACAATAATTAGAGATGCGGTTATCACACACACAAGACACACAGAAACATTTTGGGCAAGGCAGTTTTTCACAAAGTTTATATTCTGGACTATCATTTGCTTTGCAGATTACATACTTTGCATAGATTACATCACACTTATGTATTACCTTGCACCTTTATCAGCTACAACTTACTTTGTTTAAGTGAATAATGACAATTTTTTTTAACATGAATTTTTGTTAGAATAACTATTCCGTTTAAAAATATGCTGAGGTAATTAAAATTTATTTTACCTATTAGTTTACTTACTAATTATCTTTACCCAGAGCTTTTTAGGACAATATTTTCAATCTGTCAAAAGGCCCTTAAGATATATCTGACTTATTACTAATGAGTATATTTTATACTTAGTTTAAGATTTTTTCCTTCTATATTAAGTTACATTATTTTTTCTTCTGGGCTACAAAAGTTTTTCCCATTATCTTAAACTAGTAAAGCAATAGAGAAGGCATGGTTAACAAGATATATTCATACTACTAAAAATAACACAAAAAAAATGTATGTTAACAAAAAAAAATAGTCTACTTCTGCAAAGGCACTCCTTTTGGATGCTAAATGCTAATTGGCAATGCAAAAAAAAAAAAAAAAATTAAAAATGGACTGAATTGGAGTTACTATGCTAATTTATCCAATTAAAAATGGTCAAATATGCACTCATAGAACTTAAGGTTAACAAGTAGGAGCTATATTTCCCAGTATGTTAGATATCTGACAAGCTGGATTAATGGTTATTTTATGCATTTTTAGAAAATGACAGATACCTAAAGATGAATTTAATTTAGAGTAAGGTTTCTTTGACTGAACTGGAATAAATAAATGGATGTTATTGGTATGTAGGTAGCTGGCTAGCTAGATGAAGGCTTCCTTAGTCTGCTTGTTTCTTACTGATGCCAGAAGCTGAATGAACAGTAAATACATTGCTTTTTTCTTCTAAGGCTTTTATTCATTGGACAGATTAATTCATAATGACAAAAACAAACAAACAAATAGATAATAAAAAAAGAACCAAGTAGACTCTAAATAGCCAACTTTACTAAATAAATTCAACAGGGAAAGCTTCCTGAATATTGGATTTTGAAGTCATCCAAAGCAAAATAAATTGAGAATAAATAATAATAATAATTTTATAACAATTGAATAATAACAATGAGTAGAAAAATGCAACTGGATAACACTTTCAAACTCTTCTTTTTCAGACTGTCTGCTTAATAATAATTTCTGAATTATTTCTTTTTTGAAAGAATGCAGCCATTGAAGAATATAAGATCAATGAAAGACTTTGAGCTTGCCTATGGCAACATCTGTCCCATAAATGATGTTTACAAATAAACTCTTTAGCGGATAAAAAGTACAGTATGAATATTTAGATATTTCTATCTTGAGTTCTACTGCATATTTAATATTTTAAATTTCATGTTTCTGTTATTTTGGCTGCTTTCTAGCTCACTAAAATGTGGAAAGGCCATGTCAACTCAGTTGCATAACAGCATATAAATAAATTTCAATAGCCAATTCTAGTAGTCTTAAAAATAAATAAATGAACAAACAAACAAATAAATGAATAGATGAATAAATACATCAGTTTGAATATTGGAAAGAAAAAATTAAGCAGGATTTACATTTAAATGTAAATGATGTATTTGCCAAGCCTCTCTCTAGCATATTCAAAAAGTCATGCCTGTCAGGTGATGTCCTCAATAACTAGAAAAAGGGAAACATCTCACCCATTTTTAACAAATGGAGAAAGGAAGGAAGACACAGAGAACTATAGGTTTCTGAGCCTCTGTGCCTGAGAAGATTATGGAGTGAATCCTCCTGGAGGAGATGTTAAGGTACATGAGAGGCAAGGAAGTGATCTCAGACTGCCTGCACAGATTCACCAAAGGAAGTTGGTGTCTGATGCATGTGGTGATTTTCCATGATAGAGTGATACTATCAGTAGACAGACAAAGAGTAACTGATGTCATCTACTTGGACTTCCACAAGGCCTTTGACATAGTCCCACATCACATCCTTTTCTCTAAATTGGAAAGATATTACTTTGACGGATGGACTATTTGGCAGATGATCATAGCTGGAGTGTTGATATCAACAGACCTATGTCTAGAGAGAAGCCAGAGATAAGTGGTGTCCCATTGGGATCAGTTCTGGGACTGGTGCTCTCCAGCAGCTCTATTAATGACCTGGATAGTGAGATTGAGTACACCCTCCCTATTTTTTCTGATGACACCGTGCTGGGTGGCTAGGTGCAAATTGTTAGGGCAATCCCAGGTATTTGTACAGACTAGGAGATCAGTTCTGCAGAGAAGGACTTGGGGTGGACAAAAAGCTGAATACAAGACTTCACTGTGTATTTGTAGCCTGAAAGGCCTATAGCCTCCTGAACTGCATCAACAGAAGGGTGATGGAGGTGACTGTCCCTCTCTTCTCTGTCATCCCGAAGCTCCATCTCAAGTACTTTATCCAGACCTGGGGCCCCCAGTACAAGAAAGATGTGGGGCTTTTGGAGCTGGTCCAGGGGAAAACCACAAAGGCAATCAGTGGGTTGAGTCACCTCTCTGGTGAAGAAAGATTGAAGAAACTGGGATTTTTCAGCTTGGAGAAGAGACAGCTCCAGGGAGACTGCCTTGGAACTTCCAGTACTTGAAGAGAGTTTATAAAATGGAAGGAAACTGCATTTTTACATGATCTGAGAGTGATAAGACAAGGTGGAATCATTTTGAACTGCAGAAGGAAAATTTAGAGTAGATATTAGGTGTAAGTTCTTCACACAGAGGGTGGTGAGGCACTGGCACAAGTTACTTAGAGAAGCTGAGGATGCCTCATCCCTGGAGGTGTTCAAAGCCAGATTGGTTGGGGTCCTGACCAACCTGATCTCACAGCAAAGGATCTCGAAATGATGATCTTTAAGGTCCTTTACTCCTTGAACCATTCTGTGATTCTATGATAGTCAGTTGCAACTGACTAATCTGATCAGTAAGCACATTATCTGAACATAGCTTCGGCTGCATTTGTAAACTGTGTTACAAATTTAGATTACTCCAAAAATAACGTATGTTATTTACTTCCATGAAAACTACAACAGCTACAACCCTATCCTAAGGTGTAATTACTTTCTTCAATTTTACTCATTTCACCAAGGAAATGTTGAAAATATCTTATTTAACGAATTGCTCTATAGTACAGTATCTGATATCAGATGCTGAAGTTACTATTTTAGAACTGAAAAGGCTAAACTGCATAGTATCTTTAAGACTCCTATTAGTAAAAGAGTGCAAGCATCTCTCCATTCTATGATCTCTTCTGATACTACTTCTAGCGGCCTAGTCTTATATTCGCAATACGAAGTTATCAGATGATCTTTGAATGAGATGAAAGTAAAAAATGGCCAAACAGAATTGTTTAAAAAATAAATAAATAAATAAAAACAAGACTGTCAGGGGCCGGAATCAAATCTGGAAAAATTTCTGTTGTGAGAAAAAAATGACATGTAGATTACAAAATAATACAGCCCTGAATGAAGATAGTCACCCAAATGGTTGTTAATGGTCAGTCACCACAGACACAGGGAAAATGGCCTAAGATGCACTCCAATATGTGCTTGGATGCAGAACCTTCATACTAAACCCTCACTCCCAAGAAGCAAATGGAACAAAAATAGGAAAATGCTGTCTTTCATAAGCTTTCTAAAACTATCAGCTGTATTTAAGCTCTTAATCAAAATTCAAACTGTTGAATAATACTTCTCTGACTGTATCTTTTTAAATCACATAACCAAAACCCAAAACCAAACATTCAGGGATTAACATTCGCTAAATGAAATCCACATTTTAACATAAGATATGAAAATCAGTCATAAAAAACAGTTGTGTATAATATTTAATTCAAATCTATTTGTGCTCAACTAAGTGAGCTCGAGCAACTTTCTCCTGCTTCTCTGCAGATTAAAGATTTATTTCCAAATGCAATGGATTCCAGATATTTGCAAGAGCCACGTTTTCATAATCTATAATCTTAAAATTTTCTTTTTATCTTGCTTTTTCTCCATGCTTTGAAACTTAAACAAATAAATTTTCAAGTGGGCTTATGAATTCTCTTTTGCCAACATGATTAAAATTTGCTAGTTAGAACACATATAAACACATATAATAGGATACTTGTAAGCAAATGTGAAATTATATACATATCTTTAAATAAAATATTGTATATAAACTTCTAAACTGATTTTAATGTTGCCAGAATTTATCATACATGAGGATTAAAAATAATAAAGCAAATTAATCAGGCTTTGACAGATTTTCTTACCTGAGCTATGAGCTTTTACATATATTCCTGAGTTATATCCTCTAGCTCCTTTTGAAAAAATCAGACTCGTGTAACCTTCTGGCATTTTAGAGACAGATGGACTTTCTTCCATCATTACCACCTAGTTTTGTCCTTCTGTGTCATTTTTTTTCCCCTTTGATGGGAAGTGGAAAGCACTACCTAAATATTTATGACTGTGATCAGGCTCCCAGCTAGCACTGCATTTACCCTTTAACATTTAATCAGGATGGACATCTGAATCTTGGCCTTTTTGTAGTCAAAAGATATTTTTCCAAAGATTTAAACAAGTTGGGGACTTCACCTTTTGAGGCCATCTGGTTTGGAAATTGTTCATATGTTATTTGGTAACTATTTCCTAGAAGTTGCTACCAATCAATTCAGATTGAAAAATGGCAGCATAAAAATATCTCAGATGTAGCACTAGCAGGACTTTGATATCAATTTTCAAATAGTTCTTCAGGGCTTTGTATAAATTTCAGTCTTTGACTGTGGTTCTTTAAAAAAAATCTCACACTGCATACATATGCTTCACTATGAACTGAAAAGAATACATTTCATGTTATTTTGCAGGCCCATCTCACCATATTTTCTTACATTTTCTTATAAACTGTTTTACATCTTCATTTTCATTACTGTAATACGACCTACATGTAAGCTTAGACTTCATCATAAATCAGGGAGAGATCAGCAAGAGAGAAATATTATTTTTGAAATTAATTACAAAATATGACTCATAGATATTGATAATGTTTTCTGATTTTAATTAGTATTTTTTAATTCTAAGCATGCAATACAATGCACAGAAATAGAGATAAGAAGAATATTTCTAGCTCAGACCTTCTGTCCAAACTCAAAAGAGGTTTTGTATCCTGGGATGATCTTAACGCAGAGCTCTATTTACAGTTATCATTCAGGATATATGAACGAGATTGGATGGGTGTAAGACATCTGGATGATAAATAATTTAACAAATATATTATTAAAAAAAGATAACAAAATCTCACTGCATTTCAAATTACTTCCCTAGAAATTGAGGAAGATTTTATTTCTGGGTGCATTTTAAGTTAGTTTAATTGGTTATTTTGGGTAGAATATCACAAATCTATAGAATTATTTTTATATTGGCTGCATAACCAATCACTGCATTTATAATGTACATCACCACCTCTGCTTTGAAATGTTAGTGCCATTTCATTTAATGTGTCATTGAAACATTCATGTGTTCTATCTGATGTCTATATCAAAATAGTTTTAGATTTTGTAAAACTCATATTGGGAACAAAAAGTACAGAAAAATAACAATGTGTTGGAAAGTGGTAACATACCATGAATAAATCATGTAGGCTCCAGGATGGAAAACTATAATTTGTCATCCCTTTGTAATTGGAAACAACATGTTATAATGGCAAGGCCTATTGATTGGTAAAATTAATAAAATTGTTCTTTATCTCCATATAATCTGGTGTTGTTTTTCACTGCTCCTACCTTTACAAAAAAGGTTAACAGCTATATTGTAGCTTAGCAATCTATAAATAACTGTTTTGAAAAGCAGATGCATAATATTGAGTAGCTCCCTGTTGTCATACAGCACAGATTCTGTACTTTCAAAACTGGCAAATATCAAAAACTATAGATACAAAAAGAGGGCCAGGGACAGCTATAAATTTTATGCACGCAGTTTATACATAGCAGCATTTGAGCTATTTTGGACCAAAGCATGAGAGAAGATAGGGAAATGTAGAAAATGAAATATTTCTTATGTGCCCTCACCATGTACGGAATGTGGAGACAGCTGGGGATATGCTGTTCAAAACAAGGAAGAGATGCAGTGAAACAATTTCCGAAAGTTACTTGCTCAGTCATTCAGCAAATATATTAGACTGATGGATTATTAAATTTCACTTTCAAATATTTTTTTTGTTTAATAGTGCTGTACATGTTTATTAATATAATAGGTAGTTACTATATACCTATAATTACTATATATTCCATTTTTTTTAGAATTGTAAAATATTCAGAAAGAATTTCATCAAGAAAAAAATCAATCAAAACAAAAATGCTTGTGATTGTAGACACACAGTGGAAATGACCTTATATATATACAGTCTGGTATCAAACCAGTGGTACTACAGATAATTAATGTTTGGCAAGTAGAACCTCCAAGTCTGCTGAACTGCTTCTCATACCTCAGAATATGTCTGAAAATTTACGCCTTCTGAAAACTGACTAGAATTGGGCCTCAACCACCTCTCTAGGAAGCATATTCCAATACTCTCAAAGTACAGAAATGTCTCTCAGTGCCCAGTCTGACCTTCCCCTGGCACATCTTTCTGCTATTCACCTCCTGCCATTGGTGCCCAACAGTAAAATCTGACATCTTGCTCTGCTTCCATCCTCAGCAAGCTGCAGAGAGCAGTGAGATCATTCTTTGGTCTCCTTTTCTACGTAATGGGCAACTCGACTGTCCTCAGCCTCTCTTCTGACAGCTTTGGTGTCTCTTCTTGGTTCTTTAAAGATCTTAACATTCATATTATGTTGTAGAAGTTAGAACTGCATGCAGTACTCAAGGTTAGTCTTGCTCTGGTGCTAAGTATAATGGGAAAATAACCTCTTTTGATTGGGCATATTTAATGCACCTCAAAATGCATTTTGCCGTTCTGGCTGCCCAGGCACTGCTGCTACCTGCAGCCTCAGGTCCCTTTTTGCAGGACTGCTATCTGTATACTTGTCTCCAAAATAAATAGAAATTACTTTGGCTTCTGTGTAATTTCCCTTTATCCTGAAAGAAGGAAAAATAATCTTCTGATACTTGCTCAGGTTGCAGTGACGTGGAAGTTAGAAGTTAGCTTCAAGAGGTTAAGGTAAAATCAAGAAACTAAAATGATTTTCATTTCTACCAAGGGAGCATTTTTTTAATAATACTATTTTGCAGCTCTGTGAGAGCACTGGGTTTACAAGTTATGGTAATGTAAATCACTTTGAGATTTAGCTTTTGTATGAAAGAAATATTTTAGAATTCTCTCAGTAACTTTATTGTTTCAGGATCTTTATTACTGCTCAAGAAATAGGAAAAATATAGAAACTTTTTTCAAATTTTTAGCTGTGCAGGTGTCCTTCCATTTACAGTCTACAATGTATTTGAGATACCCCCCTTGCCTTCCACCTAAATATCTTATTCTCAAAATTCAGTCATTGTCCTCACATTTTGCAAAATTAGCATTTGATTTATTTAGTACTGAAGGCTGTTTTTTTTCCTGCTTTCTTAACCTGCTTGTTCCGAAAAAGACTTAACACTTATGTCACTTAAATGACTTAAGAATAAGCAAAGGACAACTTCTGTCCTCGGATGAGCATGCATTTCCTGCTGGTTTAGTTGATAGTCCTGGATTCTTCTTATCCCTGTACAGTTTTACAGAGAAAGACGAAGAAAAGCAAACGCAATCCTCTTCGCAGAAGTGATTCTGCCATGCACGATGACATTTACTTCTAAAAATGAAAATAATAAAAAATTAATCCTGGTGCCACTAATGGCAAAAGGGAAAAACAAAAACAAGATCACCTTTTAAACAGATGGGTCCCGTTATGCTTTAAATAAATTTCACTTGTTTTGACAGAAGGAAGCCTACAGGCACTTGAAAATACTAGGCAGTGTCAGCTCAGGTTAGGATGAGGTGTTACTTCCCCCAGTACATTTCTTTTCCCTTACAGTGGCTCCCTCATCTGTGAAATGGACGTAATGACATAATTTTTTTCCTGCGATTATCTCTGCAGGTCTGTAATTAAGGATGATGTGGAAGAGGAAGAGGTTATTTTCCCAGCAGGATCAAAAGGAAATAGATGAAATGATAAATATTTATTGATTGTTAATTAATATTTTAATATGTAAATACAGTTCCTAATATCCTTAAATTCAAGACACAAGATTTCAGTGACAGTAACATTAAAAAAAAACAAGCCTACATCTAAAGTATTTAAAAGCTAACACAAGAAGGAACAGATAAATATAAATAAATATAAATTAAGGGATGAAAGAAAGGAGATACCTGCACCCTCACTATTGAATGACCTTATAAAAAAAATAGAGGAAAAAATGCTTTAAAGATAATTTATATAAAATTTATATAAAGAGGTGACAGTATAGAAATTTAGGAAAGATCTTTTCAAGCATGATAGATAACCAGAAGAAAACCAAACCAAAATACAAATAAACAAACAATCAAAATGTTGCTTATTTAAAAAAAAAGATAAATTATAGTGTCAATAAATGATAGGTATCAGTAACACTAATCATTGAAATTGGCATTTCCAATATAAACATAGAATGAAATATGACTGTAAATGAAAAGAGAAGTCTAGAGGTTGATATTTAACAAAAGGACTGTAGGATTTAAAGAGTAATGCAAATTAAGAGGCATGTGAAGAGAAACAGATGCAAGGTGCCTGGTAGTGGTGACACAGGAGAAAGTGACTACACCAGCAACTGGACGATGTTCAGAGTCCCCATTCATTTAACATCAAGTACTGAATTTCATCTTTTCTAATTACATAGTTCTGTTAATACCAAACAATTGAAGAATCATTACACTGATCATCTTATTACACATTACTACATCCTACTGTTTATAATGCATCTGAATACAACTGTTGGAATACAAACTCCCAACTTGAACTGCCAAAAAGAGCAAGAAAGGCTTCTACATGTACCAACCAGAATAGAGAAGTCCAGAAGGGTGTGTTCCCCTAGCAAGTGATGCAAGCAGGCTGGTAGCAATAGTCAAGGAGAAGGCTGAAGTACTTGCCTCAGTCTTTCCTAATAACTGCTTGCCATACAGACCTCAATTATTTGGTTTGGTAGGAAGGGATTGGGGAAGCAATGTCCTTACCACTGTAAGTGAAGCCCAGTTTCGTGACCAACCTTGGAAGCTGATCATCCACAAGACTATGGGTCCCAATGAGTTGCATTCCAGATCCTAAATGAATTGGCTGATATAATTGCCAACTCAATCCCTATGGTATTTGAAAAATTGAAAGTCGTGGCAATCACGTGAAGTTCCCAGTGACAGGAAAAAAGGTAACATCATACTCATTCTCAAGAAGAGTAAAAAGGATGACCACAGGAGCTACCAACCTGTCAGTCTCACCTCTGTGCAGGGGAAAATCGTGAAACAAATCCACCTGAAAGATATATTAAGGCATATGGAAAACAGTGAGGTGATACAGGAGAACCATTATGGCTTCACCAAGGGCAAATCCTGCTTGACCAACCTAGTAGCCTTCTGTGATGGTGTCATTGCATCAATGGACATGAGTCAGCAGTGTGCCTTTATAGCCCAGAAAGCCAACTGTATCCTGGGCCACATTCAAGGAAGCATGGCCAGCAGGTTAAGGGAGGTGATCCTGCCCCTCTACTCTACACCTGCAAGGTCTCGCCTGGACAAGTACTGCATCCAGATGTGGAGTGCTCAATACAGAAGAGATGTGGACCTGTTGTAGCACACCCAGAGGAGGGTCACAAAAATGTTCCAAGGAATGGAACGCCTCTCCTAAGAGAACAGGCTGAGAGAGCTGCCTGATATGCAGGCTCTTATTCATCACTGGAGAAAATTCATAACTAATGGTTGTGACTATGCTGAAAAAAGAGTGTTTTCTAGCTGAGAATTTGCTCTACCACATAGTGTTATTGTGGTCTTTGTATCAGTTGTAGTTTCCATGGAAATAAATAGGAGGAAATACTCTGGGGCCACCTTATGTATACAAAACCCAAGACAACTTCAATTTACTTAGTGGTGCACAGTCAAGACAAAAGTTTGGACACATATGCCCTAGAGCTTCTAAATTTCTATCAATGCTATTATTCACACTGAATTTCTAGAGGAATAAATCATAAGGTTAAACAAAATGCAAATTAACCCTGACACCAGAGCATAATCACTTATATGATCAATAAAAAACAATGAAAAAATATTTTCAAGCCATGCTAATTTCCAGACCCACAGCTCTTTCTTAAAAATTGTTAAGTTTCAGCTCTATAGTGGCTCATTTTAAAATACATTCAAAATAGTAAAATAATTAAAATTTATATCAGGCATTAATAAATTCTCTTTCTGAAAATAGTAAGTGAAAACTTTCAGTGAAAAGAGAAAATTCAGGTTGACTAATAATAAACACTATTACAACAATTTGAGTAATCTGATATTAAAACAGTTTAAAATGCATTACTAGAACAGTGCATAGAAAACAGGAAAACAGCAAAGAATTAAGAAAACATCTCTGATTTTTATTTCCTTCTTGCAACAGCTCCACGCTTTTCCATTAAAGACAAGATTCATCTACTTTGTGGGCTACCATAAGAGTACAAAAGCTGCTTTATAACAGCAAATAACAAAATATTAAGGTTTTCTGCATTTCCTCTTTCTGTTCAATATTTGAACTTTGCATTAAGAGCTCCTGAGAAGCCAGAAGCCAGAAACAAAGAAAGTATTAGAAACTGAGTTCTAATATGAACAATATCAAGAAATATCTTGTGTTAAAAAATAGAGGAGTAAGAAATGCTTCATTCAAATGAATTGTCCAAACATCTTTTGAATTTGACAATAAACAGGCAAACTGTTTAGAGTGTGGTGTGCTTCATATATTATCTTCCTGTGCAATAGCAGACATTTTTAGGAGAAATTTTGCAAAAGTTAATATTTTTCTCAAATAACCATGTGATAGATATGCTCCATCAAGACCAGCCCAGGCTTGTATAAGGTTCTGCAAACAAATTTATAGTCACATGCCATCCTCCAGGTCATCCAAAGAAGCCATACTGCAGTCAGAAAGAGAATGGTGTTTGACTGTAGTGAATTGTTGTAGGTATTGAAGGTGTATACATTGGCACATCAGCATCAGTGAATTCAAGGATTTAGTTTACTTCCTTCCAAGAAAGACACATCTCAGGTGGAAACATAAGATAGTTATAGTGTGGTGAGGAAAGTGTGCAATACTGTAATGCAAATGCAAAGTGAACAAGGAATAGGCTGAACCGGCCTGTTATGTGATTATATGGAAAATGCACCAACTCTTATTTTATTGGTGTTTTAATAAACTTGTCATGCAAATAAAGCATATCAAGATGAATATCAAGATTTATATAATGACATTTCCACTCACCAACATCCCTCATAAAGCATAGTTCACAGTGTTGCTAAGGAAATTTCAGAGTAGCTATGTGAGCACAATAGCCTGCAAAAGATAATAACAAAAAATTCAATCTGCTTCAAAGGCACGGGGTAGCACACCAACATCTGCTCTTTTATTTTTTTTTCCTCTTTTCACAGTTAAATTGTAAAATAGAAGCAAACTAGAAGGTTGAAAAATTACTGGTGTATTTAATACAAATGGCAAATACCATGAAGAAACAATGGTTCTTGGTTTATTATCAGTTTGGGATCTATACACTTTGCATTTATAAGTAAATATGAGTGAAAA